>OX424448.1:16548196-16678047 GCA_949152495.1 Lasius fuliginosus | reverse complement strand
GACAGCTCGGAAAGATAAGCTGATCCGAGAATCGAGAAAAAACTAAAACTTCTATTTTGCAATTAATCGGTTTGAAAATAATTTTACTGGATTAATCAGATTTTTGCAATTAAAACGACATCAAACACGACATAAATCGGATAATTTTTAACTGAATAAGTAATTAAAATTTTGATTACATATCTAGTTAAAAATTATCCGATTTATGTCGTGTTTGATGTCGTTTTAATCGCCAAAATCTCATTAATCCATTAAGATTATTTTCAAACCGATTAATTGCAAAATAGAAGTTTTAGTTTTTTCTCGATTCTCGGATCAGCTTATCTCTCCGAGCTGTCTAGCGCGACTCGTCGAGTGTAAGAGCGAGAGCGAGACCGCGAGTAGAGAGCGAGCGAGATGACCTATCATCAAAGAGTTCCGAAGTCTCTTACAATGGGCTCTCCCCATCCATAGCAATTCACAAATGTAAACATTTTTGGAAATGAAAACTAAAACTTCTATTTTGCATTTAAACAGCTTGAAAATAATCTTAATGGATTAATGAGATTTTGGCGATTAAAACGACATCAAACACGACATAAATCGGATAATTTTTAACTAGATAGGGTGAAGAATCTTACAATTAGTCTTCGAAGCGAAATATAGCGTCAAGCGGAGCGCATCTATTATATGTTTATTTTCAAAAGACTACGCATCCAATCGAATTTATAAATAAAAAATTTATTAAATTAATAATAAGTAAAAAATAAATTAATATAAAAAAATTAATATAAAAAGCTATAAATTAAAATCATAATTTGATTAAAATGCATGATTGCTTAAATGCTTGATACCTTTGTTCCAAGAATAAGAAAAAAGTAAAAGTAACATATTGCAGATATTTTCTACATTATATTCAATTAAGACCTATCAAGAAAAATTGATTTAAGAAAATTTATTTCATTGCGCACATGCGGATATACGTAAAAATACTTTAGTAATAATTTATATCGTATTATGTACTAGAATGCCAAAACGTTACACGCATTTAATAAAACATATTAATAAGTTCACGAAGTTTCGATATATATTTTTGATCCACAATTATATGGATGTAGCACGGACACGAACCAAAAAATTGTGGATGTAGCACGGATATGAACCAAAACTGGCTTTTTTATCGACATCGAAAGTGGATGTGGCCACTTAGTTCCAAGCGGCCGTAAAATGGATGTACGTGACGCTAGTGAGCGGCCTAGAAAAAGCGTCTTACGAAAAATGACGGCGTGGCGCCTCTCCTCCTTCTCTCTGGTAGCGGCCATGTTTATGCCGCTCGCGCTCGCCAAAACCGTTCCACTAAACTTTTTGCCCGCGACGTTCGCAAGTAAGTGGAACGAGAAATTTTGCGGTCGTGGTCGCGGGCGTCGCGGGCTTAAGTGGAACGCACCCTATGTATCATACATAAGTATCCTACGTATGATACTAAGTATGATACGTACTTTAGTTTCATACACATGTATCATACGTTATGTATCATACGTTACATTAAAAATGTAAAAAATAAATATATTAAAATTCGATTAGAAAATTATGGTATGACCAGATTGCTCCATATATGTGCTTTAAAATTAAATGCATGCAATAAAAACACAAATATATAACAGCGAATGACTGAAATTACTATATTAAACACTGCACTATTATATACTGCACTTACATTTTCAATATTACTTCTTTTTTGTTTTTTATTTACAGACTGCATATTTAATAGATCTGTTCTTTATGGTTATAGTATACAGAGTACACGTGTTGTACTTAAAATGAAATAGATACATATTTGAAGTTTGGCGAAAGCGAGATAGAAAGTTTTAGTGCAGTCCAGTGCAGCGACAAAGAACAGATCTAATAATAAAACTGATAAACTAATTCTAAATCGAGTAATAAACACAAAAACTATATGGTTTTACTATATATTACATAAAAAATATATTTTTATGTAACTAATAATTATAAATTGACTTCTATCACGTCTGGGTGACCTTTTTCTTCTTCTGTTCCTAGGTTAGAAAAAGAAAGAGAGCTCTCTATTTTTTATAGGGCAACCTGCATACACCGGCTATACCCTAGGGACGCCGAGAGCTAGGACTTGACTTATGGATCTAGGGAAAGTGAACTAGATGGTACGGAATAGTGATATTAGTAACTTACTAAATTTAAGACAATATTTTATATATGATTAAATATAATCGAGTATAAGATTTAGTATAATTTAAGTGTATTTTGGGTACATATATTTTAAGGTTTTTCAATGTTTTCCAGGAAAGAAATTAACTCGTCTATGTCTAATTGATCGTCGATAATCTCAGAAAGTAATCTGATTAATAAATTTAGAACAAAATTTATAGCTTCGGCTTCTTCGTCGGTAATTCTAGGCTTCATTTGAATTATCGCAATATATTCGTAAATGATTAATTTAGAGATTTTATTCATTGATAATCGTTACACAATTGTACTTATAATAACTTAAAGTCAGCGATTTCTTAAAAGTTCAAATAACTCGCATATTCATCAATGACGAAATAATTTTCTGGTAGTTGAGTTCTTAATTGAGATATTAAATCTTTAGGCAATGAATCTTCGTAATTAATTACGTTTTCCCTTGGAAAATTTATATTTTGATTCAATTCTGGGAATGATTCAGACGAATTAATAGATACGCTCGTTAAATTATTTAGTGTCGGCGGTTTGACAATTGTTTCGGTTTTATTATCTTCTTGGGAAGTTCCGGGAGTTAGATGATCGATTAAGAATGGCTGTAATGGTACAGAATTAATACAACGCTCGGTTTCTGGATTTTTAGCACAAGCTTCAAAGTGGAATATGTTAGTCACTGACGATTTTAAGCGTGCTATTGTTTCTGGAGTCAAAGAAATTTCTTCGATAGATTTGATTCTAAGTTTTGATTTAAGAGCTTGTCGGTTAAGCCAATGCAAATGGGAAGCTGCACGGTCGGCACGCGTCTTTCTTCCAGCTCTGTGATTCCGTTTCTTTCGGAGAGCTTTTTTATATTGTTGGTTGTACATCTACAAGAATCGCGGAAGAATAATATGAAGCTTTATGCAATTGATCACGACAAGCAAATTAATCAAAAGAAATATCATGCGATGATATAGAAATAGTATATTGAATTTAAGAAAAAGCGTTTGAGGTTAATAATGAATTAATGTATGATATATATATATATATATTTATATGTATTTTATATGCTATTATTTCATATACTTTATTCAATATACTTAGATCTAATTTTATATCAGATTTATGCCGTTGAAATAAGTAGAAGATTAGAAAACTTATTTGAGATTAAATTTATTAAAATTTGCAGAAAGAAAAAATATTGATTGCTTAGAAAGGGAGAGGAGAATAATTATTTTTATAAGGAGTATAATATCGATATTAAATAAACTCATATATTTCCATTTTATCCTAAACTTAATTTAAAGGGAGAGATTTAGGGCGCAAGGAAACTGTCGTTCGGTGCACAATCCTTGGGTGCTCGAAAACGAAGGGAAATATACATATGGTAATGATTTGGAAATTGTCGTTCGGTGCACAATCCTTGGGTGCTCGAAAACGAAGAGAAATATATAGTAATGATTTGGAAATTGTCGTTCGGTGCACAATCCTTGGGTGCTCGAAAACGAAGGGAAATATATATAGTAATGATTTGGAAATTGTTGTTCGGTGCACAATCCTTGGGTGCTCGAAAACAAAGGGAAATATATATAGTAATGATTTGGAAATTGTTGTTCGGGGCACAATCCTTGGGTGCTCGAAAACAAAGGGAAATATATATAGGAATGATTTGGAAATTGTTGTTCGGGGCACAATCCTTGAGTGCTCGAAAACGAAGGGAAATATGTATATGGTAATGATTTGGAAATTGTCGTTCGGTGCACAATCCTTGGGTGCTCGAAAACGAAGGAATCTCGGGACTTTGGTATAGAATGTCGCTCTGAGCATACAAATGCTCAACAAGGTAGATAAAAGGTTGGACCACGTCCGAGTTAAAAGAGTATTGAATGATTATATTCAATATAATATTAAGATTTATTTCACTTCCTGTTGTCGATTTTTTATTGGAGAGTAAAGATATAAGGAAAATTGTCGATCAAGGGCACGATAGTGCTCGATGACGAAAGGAATTATATTGGGCGATGATTTATGAAATGTCGTTCGGTGCACGAGCCTTGGGTGCTCGAAAACGAGAAGAATTTTGGATTAGGGAAAGATTAGAATTTTTGCCAGTGCTTGACAGGGGGTTCTTTTTATTATGTAAAGGATATGTGAGAACGACGCACGGGCACAGCGGGTGTGCTCACAGCGTCTGGGTAAATAAAAGGTTGGACGACGTCCGAATAACAACAGGTGTACGTATTCTATTCTCAAGTCTAATTATATCGTTTAGTATTGATATTATTATTATGGGTGCAAGGAGGGTCGTATGATAATTTTATGTCGATTCTAAAGGAACGACTGACTGTGAACTGTCAGCTGCATGCCAGTGCTTGACAGGGGGTTCTTTTTATTATGTAAAGGATATAAGGATGTCACCGGAAGCATGTGGAATGCGAGACGGTGAGAGATAGAAAAGGTTGTCAGTCGTTTATAGATTTCCTAATCTTCGTAATGATACGGCATATTCTGATATTTAAGGAAATTATGATTACTTACCATATTGCGACGAATCTCAGGTTTTAGCCAAACCTTCTGTGCAATTTCGAACCTTTGCGTCTCCTGGAGGACCTCGGTCATGGACGATTCAGGCCGGATTGAAATACACAGATGTATGCACAAATGTCTTTTATTTCTGAATTGTACACTTAGTCTTGGTCTAACGCACGACCGACAAAATGAGAGAAGTGTCGATGCAGTATACAGAAATTTTATAAGTACTACGCGAGGTAGCAAGTAAATTACGATGATAAGATTAAACGAAAATGGTCGATGAAAATGTTCTGAACAGATCTGAATGAATTTGATCAAATGATCGACTATGACTATATGAGATGATCTGTTCTCTGACTATATGACTATCTGACCATGACTATAGGAGATGATCTGCCTATCTGACTGAAGAGCTCGAATTTTGCGGTTTATATACTGTCGAAACAAAGGTTTTGAGATCGGACATTGGTGTCGTGTGAAACGATTCGTGGTGTTTCGGGGAGATGAATTTTACATTTCTTACATCTACGAAGTCTTTTTAATTAGAGCACCTGTCGGCGTGTGCTCTGGATGACTTCATCCACCGGATATCGGCCGCACAAAGGAGTTCTACGCGAGTACTATTGTCTGATTTCCGGGCTAATGTAAATACGACGGTGGTCGGCGCGTGGACGACAAGACGTTACAATAGAATTAAATTTACTCGTAGCCGACACTTGCGTTCGTGGAATCGAATAATACATCGTTAGTTCGGTCGTTGAGTGAAAAATCTAAGAAGAGTTAAATATCAATATTTGTCATCGTTACATTCGGTAACGTATATGAGGTTATTTGCAATTTGTTACGGGTGAATTTTGGTTCCACGAGCGAAGTGTTTCGGTGTCTTAAATAAATATACTAGCGCGTAATATTTAAATGAGTTATCAAGCTAGAATAGAACGTTTTATATAAGTAACTGATTTATGAAGTCGTAACTGTAGTTTATCGAAACTATTAGTTAACTGCTTAATTGAAAAGTTTTAACATAGATTTCAAAATTCATTCTTAGTTATTTTAATTGTTTATGAGATAGTTATTTCCAATAAATCGTTATAACTTCATAATTTAAAATATATATACTTGTATATTTGTTAAAGGAATAATTGCAATTTTATGTTGCTCAGTTGATAGTTCAAAGTTTCCTAATAACTATAGATTATGATAGATATTAAAACATTGGGTTAGATTAATATATTATTATATTTTCATTCATGGAATCATTTCCATAATAACTTGTTTTTGATAATACAACTACGTTATTTGTTTAATTATTTATCTTAAAGTTGAATTTTTATCTCATAGGTGGAGTCGAAACGATTAGTTATTTATTTTGTAAAAAGAATTGCTTCAACAAGTTATTATTTTCATGATTTCATAAAGGCATAACGCATATCTCTTCAGTACCCCTATTCTGTAATTTTTTAACGCATGCGTTATAGTTATAACGCATGCGTTATAGAGCTCATAACGCGCGCTTTACGATTTCGTATTCCGTAAGTACATTTTAATACGAGACATAACGAACGTTACGTTATGCAAGCGTTAAATTTGCACTAAGCTGTAAATTACTAGAAAATCATATTCTGTATGCTTACTTAACGCAATTCGTAACGAATTTTTTTGCGTTATATAAAGTAACGCTAACGCTGGATATTTGACAGCGTTAAACTTCGTAACGCATACAATTGTGTAATTATTTTTTTATTATTCTTTCATATCATAAAATATAAAATTATTAACATATAATTTTAGACAGCAAAAGCATGCATATGTCCAAAAGGCGTACAGAGGATGTAAATATTAAGATATTTTTAAATGACATAAGGCATCCTTCTGAATACCTTTCGAATTTGAAATATGCGTGCTGTCTGTCCGATAAAAATTTTTTTATATATATAATCATACAATAAAATATAAAATTATATAGAAAAATTATATAAAAATATATAAAATTATGTATAAATCATAATATGTATAATTATATAAATATTATATGTGACTTATTATATATAATTATATATAATTTTATATTAATGTTGACTGACTCATATGTATATATATATAATTATATATATTTGTTATATATGATTACATAAAAAAAAATTTTTATTGGGCGATTGTGAGTAATTTGTATAACATTTTTATTCTATATTTTTACATTTTTTATATATTTGTAATTTAACATTTTTATCAACATTTTCTATTTTACTTTGCAAAAGTAACAATGTTAATATAAGGCCAATTTTTATATATTACATATAGATACACATAAAAGGGAAAAGAAATGGATTTTGCTGCAATATTAATAGATATTGTGGGAAGAAGAGAGAGAGAATGAGAGGGAGAGAATGAGAGAAAATGCCATTTTAATGAAAAATTTGAGAGATACAGTTGAGCCTTTTAATTTGACAGATGAACAATTTGTAAAAGTTTTCCGTTTATCTAAAGAAGTAGTACATTTTTTGTGTAATGTTCTCCAACATTCACCTTCTCTGCAACGTACACGTACAAATGGATTGAGTGTACAGACTCAGGTAATTATATTTATCCTTATAAAATATTGTATATATATATATATATATGTATATCTATGTGTATATGTATAATTAGCACAATTACATACATTAAGCTAAGTTGTAATGTTTACAGATTTTAGCTGCATTACGTTTTTTCGCCATCGGTTCCTATCAGAGAGGTATTGGAAATGATTATTTAATATCATTATCACAACCTGTCACTAGTCGTGCAATAAGAGCAGTAGCAGTAGGTATTTCTGAAATGCTGGCTAATGAATGGATAAAATTTCCAACAACAGAGGAAAGGCGAGCAACTTTGAAAAGAAGGTCACTTTTTTCTGTAATTAAAATGATTTATTAGAAATGGATTTAAGCCATAAAACATTGGTTGTTTTAAATTAATTTTTCTTAAAAAGAATAATATAATAATTATATATATATGTATATGTATTATGTATGTATGTATATATGTATGTATATATGTAAGAATTAATGTATATCTTGTTTTTCGTTTCCAAACATAAGTGTTTAAGATATTTTTTCCCAATATGCTTTTACAGATTTCAAGAAGAAAGAAATTTTAAAGGAGTTATTGGTTGTATTGATTGCACTCATATTGCCATTGTAAAACCGAGTAATCATGAGGAAGCATATGCAAACCATAAAGGTTTCCATTCCATCAATGTACAGGCAGTAAGTTTGTTATTTATAGGAAGAACAATATATTTTCAAATATCTCCCTTCCCTCTCTCTCTCTCTCTCTCTCTCTCTCTCTCTCTCTCTCTCTCTCTCTCTCTCTCTCTCTCTCTCACAATCAAATATATATCTTTAAATCTATCTCACATTTTATTAAGTGCCAAGAATTTCAAAATTTTTCTTACATTTTATATGAAAATATTGTAACAATTTGTTATGTTATATATATATATATTGTTGTCCCTGTATTTATATATTTATATTGTTTACAAGGTGGCTTCACATGACTTGGAAATATTAAGTATAAATACTAGATTTCCGGGAACAGTTCACGATAGTTTCATATGGAGACATTCTGCAGTACGCGATGAAATGATACGTCTATATGACTCCGGAGATCGATCAACATGGCTTTTGGGTGAATATTATCATTGTTATATACATATATAATATATAATGAATTTAGTTGACGATATAAACATTTGTTTAATTGATTATAGGTGATGCTGGTTATAGCTTGGAACCTTGGCTTATGACTCCAATCACAAACGCTCCTGAAGGAAGCCCAGAAGCGAGATATACTCAATGTCACACCTCTACAAGAAATTGTGTGGAGAGAATGTTTGGAGTTTTAAAAAATGTATTTAGATGTCTTTTAAGTCATCGCGTGCTTCATTACAAACCTGTTATGGCATCGAATATAACGATAGCTTGTGCTGTATTGCATAATATGCGACTACGTTATAATCTTATGGATCAAGCAATTGATATTGATGAGGAAGCTGAAGCCGAAGCTATGCAAAGAGTTAGACTTCGAAATAATCTTTTAGCACGTAATCGTATTAGAGTACAAGTCGAAGAGATAATTGGAGCAGAAAATTTGAATGCCGGTGATAGATTGACAGAGGCAAGAAGAATACAGAGAAGAATTCTTCGAACACAATTTGGTTTATTACATCAAGAATAAAGATGACAAATGATTTCAAATACAAAAGTTTATTTATATATTTCTTACTTTAGTTCATCTTATTTTAATTTTTAATTTAATATTATACGTTTTATATATTATATATAATACACATTTATTACATATGTATATGTATTAATCTTTTGAAAAATAAAATTTAAAGATTTAATTTGTAATTAAAAGATAAAATATTTTGCAAAAATTTATATTATATATGAAAAATAAACTGGAACAAAAAATTAAACAAAAGATAAAGTGTATTGTTATTAAAAATTAGATTTTTACAGTAAGATCTTTTACAGTTGCAGCCAAAATCTTTAATGTTCGTTCATGCAAGCGAACAGATCTTTCGATTAATTCATTTTGCTTTTCTACCGCAGAAGTAAAACGGTTTAAAATTTCAACTATTGCCTATAAAAACAAAATAAATAATATAAATATAAATATAAATTTATATTACAATAAAAATTAATTACATACTTGCAAAGTTTCAGTTTGTTTGTCTTGTGTGTTTTTAAAATTATCTATTCTTTTTTCCAAAGAGTTTTTCTGACGTTTGTCTGTAACAATGAAAAGTTTGCAAATTACATATTAATATACATTGCAAAATGTTAAATATTAAAAAGTATTATTAATATTATTATACTTACTATTAAATTCATCTGACTTTAATGTTGTCGTCAATTGTTTCGGAACTGTTTTTAGTGGCGTTGTAGTACTATACTCAGTACATTGATTACTAGTTGAAGGTTTATCAATAAGTGAAGAAATTATAACATCGGCAGAAGTACAAGATAAATTATCATCAGAATTTGATTGAGAAAATCCTTCATGCAAAAAATCTTCTAATATAATTGAATCATCCGTGATATTTATGTTCTCTTTAGTTATTGCCTAGAAGAAAATTTAATTTAATAATAAATTTAATCATCAAAATATTTCAAATATATATATATTCATCAAAATATGTTTCTTTAAATAACATACTTGTTCTTCACGACTAACAACATCGTCAGCACCATTTTTTTCCTTTGCAGTATTGTTTTTGAATCCTAATATTAACGATGACTCTATAGTATCCTATGAAAGATAATGCCAATTACATATATATAATGGTGTGTGTTATATTTGGGAAATCTTTATGAAAAAACAACAAACTTCAGGTCGTGCTCCAACGCCCACTTCCATTATAGGTAAACCTATAGAAGATTCGCCACCAAAAATTGCTAATATTTTTAAATCAGAATCTCTTAATTGAACTGGTTTGCCAATATTACCAGTAAGTCTCTGCTGCGCTTTTGCTTTTGCTGCTCGAGCTCTGGCTTGATTTCTTTGATCACACCACAGCTGCAATATATAATATTAATAAGGAAAAATATTTTAAAACCACACACTACAAAGAATATATTAAAAATCTAATAATATTAAAAAGAAAAATATATACATGTGATATAAAACTTATACCTTTTTCCAAGCATCTACAAGTTTTGATGGTCCATCCAAAGAATTTAACTTTTCAGTTAATTTTTGCCATTGTGCATCATGGGCTGCCTTACCCCTCGCGCCCAATAATTTGCCTGTGGCAAAAGCGTTGTGCTCTTCCATGTACGCAAAGAGAAATTCCAGCTGCGTATTGGTAGCTTTAGGAGCTCTTGATTTTTTTTGTGAATTTTCCATACTATAAAAGACACAAAATACATATATGCATACATATGAGAGATATGTGTATCTGATTTTAATTTATTTAGCTTTATTTTTATTTTTATCTGCTAATGAGAGCTATTTTCCATCTTTGGAAATTTAAATTATATAGTAATTATATAGTAGATTTGCTAATTTGATTATCTTTTGCCTATTTATACAACGTTATAATAATATAATAATGCAGTAATGTTATAGTTTAATGTGGTAATTAAAATATTTTTAATCTATAAAGATAAAGTGATATACATGCATAACCTACCATAAATATATTTTTATTTATTTAAATATATTCTTTATTTATGTATCATTAAAATAAATTGATTATAATTTATGAATTATAACTTTTCTGAAATATTAAAATATTCTAATATATAATTTGAATAACTTCATAATATAAATCCTTACCTTCCATATATAATCACAATATTATACACAATAAATACTAACAAATTCACACTCATGTTCCTTATGAAAAACAAATGCCGCGTTTATAAGTCTTTATTTTCATTCGTTCATAGCATATTACGTCATTATTTCTCTCTAGTTATCTCTAGTTCTTTCTAGTTTCCTCTAGACTTTCTGCGCTCTTTGCGTTATATTTCCGAAGATGCCCGAGGATGAGACAACGCATAACGCAAATCGCAAACATAGCTAATAGAATATCATTTATTACTAATTTGCGTTATGGGATAACCCAATTTTCGTTAGATAATTCATAACGCAAAAAGTTACAGAATAGGGGTACAGTTCTATGTCGAAGTATTTAATATTACTTAAGTCCTAAGCTCGCAAAAGGTTAGAGTCCGCGCGCAGGTCTGTTCTATAATTTAACCGCTAGTTAGTTCTAGAGCGTTATGCGCGCGAGAGTCATGCCTAGTGATTGCGCCTGATTGGTCGCGTCGCTAGTTCTTAAACTAAAGCTCGCTCATTGGTCTTGTCATGGGGAAATCTTGGATTTCCCATTTATAACCAAAAGTATATTTAATTTTTAAGTTAGAATAGGCGTATGCGATAAGAATAATAACCAATTGATAGCAGATAAGCAATAATTAGAATAACTAATATTTAAGAATAGCGCGAATAGATTACATAATTGTTAACTTATTTCTAAATAAAAATGTTGCTTAGTTATTATTGAAAATAGGGGTTCAAAAAAATGGCGGGACGTTACACTTCTTAAAAAATCTAAAAATGATTTGAGGTTAGGATTAATGTCACAGATATAATACATTGGCTGTGTTCCGAAATTCACTGCCAGTACTGGAAATCTATTGTTTATGTATATTTTCAGTATCTATAGTTACGTATATTTTCAGTACTGGCACTGAATTTCAGAACACAGCCATAGTTTGATACGTATCCTACGTGTGATACGCAATCATACATATCATACGTATAAAATTTCTGGAATGCGTATCAAACCCAACCCTGGTTATTCTTAATCGGATTTAATCAATGATGTAAACGTAAACGTAAACGTAGTCATAGCCAATTATAGCCATACCATTCTTCAGAGGATTTAGAACTACGAATGTTATTAAATCCGATTAAAGATGACGTGTAAACATAGTCAGCTGTTTCAAAGCAATTGGAAGATGTTTACTATTCAAATATAGCTTGACGTATGTCATGTGTAAGTTATATAGTTAATATCATGTAATATCATGTATACACATGTAATATCATGTATACACATGTAATACGGATATCATTTATGTTTGTACGTGTAACGCATTTGACAATGAGTAAAAATTCACAAAAATTGATGAAAAACCCTGAAGAACTCATGTTCTAATAATTACTTTTTTTGCGAAAAAGTTAGCTTTGGTAAGAACTGCATTTTCAGTATTATATTGATTAATTTAAGCATTTTGTTTTTGTTTAAAAAATATCTTAATAATTTTTATTTTTTTAAATTATTGTAGGATATATGTAATATAAATTTATATTACGCTTTTTATTTTTAATCGAATATTCTATATTATTTCTATTATGCCAAGAAAACCAGCAGTGCCACATGATCAAATATTTGAAATTGTTAAACAATTTGAGGTTTTTGATTTTACAAAGGGAACAATTAATAAATCAGTGCATCCGGTCTGGGCAGAAATATGTAAAAATTTGGAAAATCGCATAAATTCAGTATCATTATATTTATATATCTTACAGAATAGACAAATATATTAGATAATTTGAAGAAATTCTTAGGATTGGATGATACTGTTCAGAAGCATGCATGCATTGATTTTAAACAGTATGATGAAAATAGTATAATTGATGAAAGCTATACGACTGCTGAAAGTAGTACTACTGATTCAGAGAATGAAAATTTTAACAAATGTTTATAAAAAGGTAAAAATAAAATTAATTTTAATATCTTTTTTTCGAAAGAAGAATGGTTGAAAATTAAGTCGCAAGAAAAGATAAGAAAAGATGGTTTCGTCAATTTTTTATTTTAACGAGGATGGACTGATGCATTTGTCCAAAAAATTTGGAATAAATATAAGATCCCTTGCACATATTGTTTTTCAGAAGAAAAAGTATATAAAGAAATTCAGAAATCGTATATAAAGATCCGAGGATATTGTAAAGAATGTAAAGACCAATTACTTGGCAAATGTTTAAAATATCCTATAAATGACAATGATAATGTAATTTTTCATATCTACACACTAGATACACGAGGTATCAGTCACAAAACTAAACGTCATTTAGCAGGGCCTGAAAGGAAAAGAGTAAAAGCACAATTACAACATCAAAATGCTGTACAATGGAGACGTGAAAATGCTAAAGAATTAATGGATTATGGTGGTAAAGATCCTGCCCATTTATATAATTGAAATGTCCTCCGAAAAGCTCGTCAAGAAGCTAAAGATGAAAAACTTGGGTTAAAACTATCCACGAGTCTTTTTGATTCAATCATGAATTTGAAAAATAATGTTGAATTTAACATGTCGATTAGGGACGTAGGCTTTGACAAATTTCATGTCTTTTTTTGGTCTCCTGAGTAAATAGATTTGTTTAAAGATCTAGTGAAATTGAAAATGCCTATATCTATTGATGCAACAGGTTCAATCGTGAAAAGGATAATACGATTGCATAACAATGGAAAACAAAAGAGTGGGCATATATTCCTGTATGTTGCGGTAACACACATAGGAACTCAGATTATCTCTGTATGCCAAATGTTGTCTGAGAGAGAGAGAAGCACGATACCAATTTTATATTATATTGGTTGAATTATTGGATAAGTTCGATAGGAGAAGCATACATACCTCTAGAAGTGACGACAGACCGGTCCTTAGCATTGCAAAATGCTTGCTGTTTAACGTTCAATAGTATGACATACAAAAAATACTTGGAAAACTGTTTGAAATTATTAAAGAATGAAACATCAGATGTACCAAAGTGCTACATTAGAATTGACATTGCACATTTAATTAAATCTGTCTCGCAATGGAAATGTTTCAAGGGACAACATAAACGAATCAAGGATTTTTATATACGATGTATAGGCCTGTTGAGCAAAATAGAGAATTTTTCAGATTTTAATAACATGCTGCTTTTTATTTTCATAATTTGTTAGACTAATTACGATGAGTCACATTCACAATGTGCAGAAAGTAGGAAGTGGCTAATAAACAAGCTTCAAAAACATGAGTTCAACGACTTTAAGCAATATAATAAATCTGTGGAAAATGCAGGTCAAACAAATGATGAAAATTTTTATGTCCAAAGCGAAAATCTTGTTAAATATATTGAGGAAATTAACAATCAAGTATCAGTAAAACAGGACGATACAAATCCAAATTTTGATCTAACACCGAATCCATATTATTTACCCGATATTACGAAGAATCTCACAGATTTGTCTACACAATTTCCAGCTTGGACAAATGTAATGCGCCATATTTTTTTATCTTCATCAGATAAAGCCATTAGTGCAAGATCGGAGACGTATTTTGGCGATGTAAAACAAAATGTGTTAGAAAACCACAAACCAACACAAGTTGATAAATTTTTAATTAAGTACATGAGATCAGTTACAGGAATCATGAGACTAGGCAGAGCTGCCTATAATCAACAAAAAGATGAAGCAGCCAACTGTGTTAAAAAGACTATCAGCAGAGAGAAGACTGAGAGACGTCACGGCCCGCTTTTAGGTGATCCCTGAAAGCGATACGCCCTCTGTGGACATAAAAACGTGGACATGAACTACGAAGCCAATGTCCACGAATGTTCTCACGTGGTAACGCATAATGTGCACAATTTGGTTCAGATCCATGCTAATGTGCACGAAATGACGTATATGTACAGTGGTGGTCAGTGAGGTTGCGCGACATATTTTTTTTTAATAAGTTTATAAATGTGCAGTAAAATTCAAGATACAAATCTTTTCATGTGCTTATGCGTAAATATGAATGATCATGATGTCAAATTTGCGAAAAATGCATAAGTACATGAAAAAATTTGTATCTTGAATTTTACTGCACATTTATAAATTTATTAAAAAAAAGTGTTGCAACCTCACTGACCACTGTACATACATATATTAATAATATCGCTATCGAGCTCTCTCTCTCTCTCTCTCTCTCTCTCTCTTCTCTCTCTCTCTCTCTCTCTCTCTCTCAATTAAATAAATAGTTAAATATTTAATTTTTTATACATATTTGTATTTATTTTGTTTTAAAATATATATTACCATTGTGTAATATTAATAATAATAATTATACACATTTATGCCTCGGCCTCTTCCTCCGCCTCGGCCTCGTCCTCTTCCTCGGCCTCGTCCTCCGCCACGGCCTCTTCCTGCGCCACGGCCTCTTCCTCCGCCACGGCCTCTTCCTCTACCACGACCTTCCCTTAAATTTTTAACGGCGTTAAAAATTAAAAATTATCGTGCCTAATTCTTCAGCCTGAAACATAAAGATTAAAAAGATTATTAACAACAAAAGCATTATTCAATATACATATAAGGAATATAATATTAGGCTATAATAATTGCAGTTGTATTAGAATTGCAATTAGTTATCCGCAAATATATTTATCTGACGAAATTGAAAACTTTTATTAATTAACATTTCAAAATCAACAAAAAATATTTATTAAGAAATTTTTATACTTACAGTTAATGTTAAATGTGTCGCCATCGGCGACGTCGTTGTCTTCGACGACGTCGTTGTCATCGTCGGCGACGTTGTCGTCTTCGACGACGTCGTTGTCATCGTCGGCGACATTGTCGTCTTCGGCGACATCGTTGTCGTCTTCGACGACGTCGTTGTCATCGTCGGCGATGTTGTCGTCTTCGGCGACGTCGTTGTCGTCTTTGACGACGTCGTTGTCTTCGACGACGTTGTCATCGTCGGCGACGTAATCGTCTTCGGCGACGTTGTCATCGTCGACGACGTTGTCGTTTTCGGCGATGTCGTCGTCAGTGACGTTGCCGTCGTCGTGCTTACAGCTGACTGAAAAAAAGAAATATTATTAGAAAAAATGCTTACATATAAATTAAGATTTAATGCAGAATCTTTGTGTGTAAACGAATAATTGACGGACAAATACTCGAAAATATTGCAATATGCCATTTAATATAGAATTATGTACTTACGTTAGCGTCCATCGTTTCGGGCGAAGGCGAACCTGGCGTACTAATGAATGATGCGTCACGGTAGCGTGTTGCGACGCGTGGTCGCTTCCCTCTCTTTTCCATATTTTGGAGAGACAAAGACATTGCAAACGCTTTTTTATTGCTTTGAAACAGAGACGATACGGCTCCAGGCTCCTCCCATCCATCGTAGGATAAGCTGGATCGATGCGCGGCGCCGTACTTATGATTATTTGAGATTCGATTTTTTTGTTTTTTCTCTCTCATTTTTTCTTACTATTGTCTTTCCCATTTTATAAGGAAAATAACAGTAACCGAAAGACAAGAACGCAGTACTTCTTTGTACTCCATACAAATCGTGCGTGTAGTTTCTTAAAATATTAAATAGTTAGTCGATTCTTTCGAAAACGCTTATTATTAAGTAAAATTGATATCAATTTCTTTCTGTACAATTGATAATCAATTTACATACACGTTACTCATTTTTACTCACTCTGCTCACTTTTACTCATTTTTGCACACTTTGCTCACTTTTACTCACTTTTACTCACTCTGCTCACTTTTACTCATTTTTGCTCACTTTGCTCACTTTTACTCACTCTGCTCACTTTGCTCACTTTTGCTCACTTTTGCTCACTTTTGCTCACTTTACTCACTCTGCTCACTTTTACTCATTTTTGCTCACTTTGCTCATTTTTACTCCCTTTTACTCACTTTTACTCATTTTTGCTCACTTTGCTCACTTTTACTCATTCTGCTCACTTTGCTCACTTTACTCACTTTGCTCACTTTTACTCATTTTTGCTCACTTTACACATTTTTGCTAACTTTTACTCACTTTTACTCACTCTGCTCACTTTGCTCACTTTATTCACTCTGCTCACTTTGTTCATTTTTGCTCACTTTGCTCACTTTTACTCATTTTTGCTCACTTTGCTCACTTTACTCACTCTGCACACTTTGCTCACTTTTGCTCACTTTGCTCACTTTTACTCACTTTTACTCACTTTTACTCATTTTTGCTCACTTTGCTCACTTTTACTCACTCTGCTCACTTTGCTCACTTTTGCTCACTTTGCTCACTTTTACTCATTTTTGTTCACTTTGCTCACTTTTACTCACTCTGCACATTTTGTTCACTTTTGCTCACTTTGCTCACTTTACTCACTCTGCTCACTTTTACTCATTTTTGCTCATTATGCTTACTTTTACTCACTTTTACTCATTTTTGCTCACTTTGCTCATTTTTACATAATCTTCTCACTTTTACTCATTTTTGCTCACTTTGCTCACGTTTACTCACTTTTACTCACTCTGCTCACTTTTACTCACTATTGCTCACTTTCCTCACTTTTACTCACTTTGCTCACTTTTGCTCCCTTTTGCTCACTTTACTCACTCTGCTCACTTTTACTCATTTTTGCTTTTTTTACGAGGGATGAGGAAATGCTAATGCACGCCGGTTAGCCCGTACTAACCGACAGTGTGGGACTTTCACCTCACTAAAACCTCACCCCCGTTGCCAACTCTGGCCATAACGCCGGGAACTCAGGGACCCGCTTGCGCATGACTGCCTGAGAACCCGGCTGACCAAGTGACACATCCATAATCCATCCATTCACCTCCCCAGCCTCAAGGCTGGCTCACCCTGACCATAAATCAACATCCCCAATGAACATGACCCCCTTTAACAACCCAACCCTTAACGCGCGAAATACCAAGAACGACCACCATCCCCCCTTTACATTTAGATTCGTAGGATAGAGGTACGCGCGCGTACCCATATCCACGCCCTCCCCAGCCCCCCTTTAAATATGTGAGACAAACTCGATGTTTTGAATTAACGAAACGCGAGAGTACACATAACGTTCATTGAGAATCCCCCCTTTTTTAACCTTAATAAAAGTCCCTTAATTTAAAACCCCCAAAATAACTCCGACCCCAAGACTGAGGAGTAATACCATCCATACCGTATACATCCATACCGATACAGACAGTCCGCATTCACCCTGAGGGACCATAGATAACCCCGTGTGGGCCCAATACCATGGCATCCCATGATCCCTCCCGCTCACTCGCCCATTCATCACTCACACTTGGACTAGACAACCAGTACAAATAAGCACGAGTGACAACGAGACACATAAACCATACGATAAATGTAGAGATGAAAAATGAAGTGACAATGACGGACAATGAAGGTGAAATGAATTGAGAATGAATGATGACGGTGGGAAAATGATAATGAAATGATAAATGACACAGACATGATCCAACCAGACGTAGGAGGTACAGGTACCGGGGTACAGGTATCGGTCACGGTACCCAGTCCGGATCATCATCCCCGATGGAAGATGAGGTCGATGCCGCCCTCTCACGGCGCCTTTCCTCCTCCTCTTTTTCCCTCATAACTTTCCCCGCATAAGCGGAGAAAGCCTTCCACTTAGCGCGTGAGGAGACTATAGACTCTATGATATCGACGAGCATGAAGTCTCTTCCCAATCCCAACGCTCACTTCAGCGTGAGCCTATCGGTGTCCCAAACGGGGCACTCGCGAAGGGTGTGCATCGCGCTATCCTCTTCACCGCAAAAATCGCAGTCGGTCGTTGCTCGTTTGCCTATTTGGTATAGAAATTTGGCAAAGCAGCCATGCCCCGTCAGCAGCTGCGTAAGATGGAAAGACAGGCTGCCGTGCTTGCGTCCCATCCACGCCTCCAGCCACGGAACAATGGCCATCTTTGTATATTCTCCTGGCCTATTGGGTCTTTCCAAATATGCACGCCACTTATCGTACATCTTAGAATCCTCATTCTCCTTAATCTCATTCCTCCCAGCCTTGGTGTAATCGCCGTTAACCTTAAGCCTTTTAACCTGTTCGTAGGTTCTCTTCCTGGCAGGAGCCAGGAAACGCAGCGGCGGCATCCTCGCCAGCAAAAAAGCCGCGTTTCCGGATGTTGTCCTATAAGCCGAGATCACGCGTTGCGCAACGGAGCGCTCCAGTCTGTTAAGGGCCGTAAGGAGCTGACTCCGGTTAAGCTCATTCGCCCAGACCGGCGCACCGTATAATAGGACCGACATTATCGCGTTCGCGTATAAACGCCGTTGCCTTTCATCAGGGCCTCTGAGATTAGGCATCAGCCTATTCAGAACCCTGATAACCCGGCCCGCTTTATCTTCAATGTAGCGGAAATGGTCGCTGAAAGACCATTTCGAGTCGATAAATACTCCCAGATACTTAATGCTAGACAAAAGGTTCACATTGACATCGTTAATGACTATATAACCAGGCACGTCATCCGTTCCTTTTCCGTAGAACATAGTTGCCTCCATCTTCTCCGCGGCAACGGCTAAACCTAACCTCTCAATTTCGCCTATAACCCTGTTTGCCAAAAGGCAAGCTCTTACCTTGGTGTGCAAAAGATCGGGACCAGTTACCACAATCATGGTATCGTCCGCGTAGCAGATAACATGGCTGTTATTGACGTCATCGTCATCGTCAATTTCGATATTTAAAACGTCGTCGAATGCAACATTCCATAAGAGAGGGCCAAGCACGGAGCCCTGAGGCACCCCCGCCTCCATAGGCCTCTCGTGCCATTTACCATCCTGGCCAACGAATCTAATTGTTCTCTCGCTCAGATAGGAGTCGAGGATTCTGCGAATATATGCCGGAAAACCTTTGTGCCTCAAAGCTCCGCGAATGACCCGCCACGGAACACTATTATACGCGTTGCGTATGTCTAACGAAACCGCAAACGCGAAACCGCCATTAGTGCGAACCGCGCGCAAGGCAATCTCCTTGACCAAAAGGAGAGCGTCGCAAGTAGAGCGCCATCTCATAAAACCAAATTGGTTTTCCGAAAGGCACAAATCCGGGTTTGTGCTCTGCCAAATCACGATTCTTTCAACCAATATACGCTCGAAGGCCTTGCCGATGTCGTAGAGGAGGCAGATCGGCCTAACTTTAGGAAGTCTGCCCCCCGACGCACCAAGCTTACCTGCCTTGGGAATCAAGGCCAAATTGGCCCGCTTCCAGACCGCTGGAAAAACACCGCTCTTGAGGCACTCGTTGAATATGATCCTCATCCACTCCAGGATCTTGACCGGCACCTTCTTCCAAAGAGTCAATCCAAACCCGTCCGGGCCAGGAGCTTTGGAGGCGGAAGCAGACCTCTGGGTGATAACCTTTGTCACCTCGTTATATGAGACCGCCCAATCATCCGACCATACGAATTCAATCCAATCCGTTAAAGGATCCGGCCGATTATTCTTTGGAAACAAAGAATCCAAAAGATCGGAGAGAACATCCGGGTCCAATAACTCAGTCAAGCTGGGTGAAGCCGCCTTCAACTTTTTAATGACCAGCCTATACGGAAGGCCCCACGGGTCATTATCAATGGAATCAATTAATTCCTGCCAAGCCTGTGATTTGAGCTTGGCGATTTCTCTCCTAAGATCTTTCCGTTTTATCCTGTAGATCTCACCCAGGTTGTCGATCTCCTCTTGATTCCGACGACTTCTCCTCTTTGCCCTCTGCCAGAGCCTACGTGCCCGCACGCAATTATCTCGAAGTGTAGCCACAGAATCCCGCAACCAGTAAACCTGTCTGCGAGGCTTCTTCGGTCCAATCCTATTTGATGCCGCATCACAAGCTTCTTGCATGATCCGGTCGAGCCATCGGATCATTTGTTGGATATCAGAGCGATCCTCCACCTCCAACTCGAACCCGCTCCAATTAAGGGCAGCCCTAAACAAATCTCCGTTCAGTTTTTTAATATTCCATCTCCGGGACGTTAGTCGGCCCGAAGATGGACGGGACCGAGAGATGCTCAAGGCAAACGAGATGTAGAGATGGTCAGATAAAGACTCGATCTCTTCTTCAACCTGCCAGTCACGAATAAAGGGTAAAATATCCGAGGATACCCACGTGATATCCACTATTGAAGAACCCTGGACTCTAACGCAAGTGGGTTTGTTTCCGATGTTTGCCACTCGCAAATCGCGTTCCGCCGCCCAGATAGAGGTTAAACGCCCTCTGCCATCCGTATGCGACGCTCCCCACAAGCCGGCTTTGGCGTTAAAGTCGCCGCCGATAATAAGTTTGTCAACCCGGTTAGACAAGGCCATAGAGAGTTCGTCCAAGACGGAGCTAAAATCCCTAAGACCCAGACTGGGGGAAATGTAAACCGAGATCATTAGATAGAGTCCGCACGATACGACAACAAAGTTCAGCCCCCGTTTGACAAGTTGACACCTCCTCTTCGTGACGTTAGGGTCGCAAAAGATCGCAGCACTTCCGTCCCGACTCGCGTACCAATTATCCGAACCCGGCACAGTATTAGGCTCGGACACCAGCAATATGCCTACACCCGACTCTCTCGCGTAGTGAACTAGCAGATCAAGCGACGGTCTGCTCCTATTGACATTAGCTTGGAGGAACTTAACTTCCATCGGCGATAACCATAGGCTCAGTTCTCCGCATTGAGACATTGGAGGAAGAAGGTCCGGCAACCGCAGCTGTCTTCTCCTTTCCAGCTATATTCTTAATGGCCTGGCAAAAATTAGAGCCAAGTCTGTGATCAGAGGCCCTCCCAGCCATAAAGCACACCTTGCAGCTCGGAGGGACGCTACAATTTCTGGCAGCGTGACCACTGCCACCGCACCTAAAACACAGACCGCTGTAGTCCTCCTTTGATTGGCAACTATGCCTAAGATGGCCAAATTCCCAACATCTGAAACATTGTGTAGGCCTAGCTCCCAGCAAGTCGACCCGAGCCGACGTCCAACCTATTCTAACCTTGCCCATATTGGCAATTTTCACTGCCGCGCTCAAAGGGCATTGCACCCAGACTGTAAGTAGGCCGTTCGCCATGGGACGGATCATTCCCACCCTGGTATCTTCGGCCAGGCATCCACCACAGCCAGTAACAACATCCCTAACCTCGACAGAAGTAGTCGAGGCGTCCAGGCCGATCAACCTGATTTCTCCGCGAACTACCGGCCTGGTAATTTGAGCCTCATTCTCAAGGACTTCACTGAGCTTCTCCTTGAGTTCCAGTGCCTTCCGGGCACTATCCGGACCCATCACCTCAATAAGCATGCCGCCATTGGCCGCCCTTCTAACCTTAGTGCGGTCAATGTGCAGGTCCTTAAGAGAGATTTTTTCTCTCGCTTTTTTAAGAGCATCTGCGTATGAGAACTCCTCCCCCTGACCGGTAATCATTACCGCAGACGACTTAGGCGGCTTCCTGATCGTATTCCTTGATTTCCCGGAAACAATCGCCTTTGCTGATCCCACGTTGGTCCTTGCATCTCGCTCCTGTAGCCGTTGATCCATCCTAGGTTTAGAACCATCCTTCCTACGGACTTCGGTCCATTCATTAACAGTGGGCTCTTTCGACACAGGAATATTCCTGTCTAATCCAACCCTACCTTTCCCCTCCGATCTAGGAGGAACCAGTTGGATGTTGCCAAAAACCTTCGGCGTGGCCTTCGGCGTACGCTGTGGAAGAGGTTTAGGTTTAGGTATAACGCTCGCTCGCTGCCTATCACTGCCAGTCCCGCTGTCTTCGACGGCCTGTCTCTTGAGTTCAGCCCTTTGCCTTACCAAACTCCTAATCTGGTTATTAATATTTCTAGCCTTATCATCAGCGCTCCAGCCCTTGTCTTTATGCAATGGTAATACAGAAGGAGAGGAGGAGGAGGGTCCGGGTACCTCGACAGACCCGGACACCCGGCTCCCCGGAGGAATATCCACTTTCTTACCTACAGAGGCGGTGGCGGCTTGTTTGACCGGCGGATCATCCATTAAAACGATGGGCGACTCACACACAGTCTCGCCTCTCTCCTTCTTGAGTCTCTAGAGCATGATCCTCTGGGATTCTCCGGACTTTCTTCTATCTTCTTCGGCCTCATTAACCCTGTCTTTGAGGTCAGAAATTTCCTTACGCAAGGTGTCTACTAAGGACTTCATATCGTCCAGCTCTCTTTTCACGACGACTTCATTCAGCTTAAGTTTTTGGACCTCCTCCGTCAACTCCCTGTTTCTCAGCCGCAATAGGGCCGGATCCCCAGAGGCCTCAGCCTTGTAAATTAAGGTGTTAATTACTTTTTTTGCCCTAATCAGTTTTTTCTTCATTCGCCCGCTAACCTGGCCATTGATATTAGGACTGTTTTTTCTCTCGCCGTCAACATCGTCCAGACATCCGAGGGCAAGGGAACCGGCTGCTGTTGCTTAATATCAACGGTCGCCACGTAGATTGCACACCAAGGCGAGAATTACTAGTAATAAAGCGTAGACCAGCAATAAACTAGACTAGAGACTAAAACTATAACTAGTCTATGATAGCTAGATATTACCCAGGAGTAGGAGAACACTATCCAACGGGTAGACAAAATGATATTAATGTCTCGCGAAGAAAGAATGGTATAACGGTCGTTAGCCATGTAGCACTTACTTACAGACAAAAAGTCAGGCTAAAATGATTAACAATCCAAAAATCAGTCACAAATAAGCCTGTTGCAGTGGCCAGAACCCACGAGGGCTTCCAAAGAACGAATAAGGCGAATCGAAATAAATTAAATACATTGAGTGCGCCAGCAAAGCACAGACCAGTCTTGCCTGGTCAATATTAACGCGGCTACACGTCATTTAATTTCAGCTTACAACGCAAGTTGAATGTAGCCAAAACTTAATAATAGAATACACAACTTAAATAAAGACGTTAACAACAACAATTATTTACAGAATTGAGTCATATACGCTATATACAGGCTTATATCCTTATCAACTTATAATAAGGCGTTTAAGTAAAAGTGACGGACAAAATTTATCCATTTATTCTTATAACTCATAACGAAGAATTTGCAAGTGTAAGGATAAAATTATCAGCCTAGACCCAAATAGATCTTTGCAACACACATCACAAAACGCACAGAGAGTACTCACTCATAAAATATATATATACATTAATATATATATATATATACAGATTGATTTGTCTACGCATAACGGTCCATGAAACTGCCACGTAATGGCCGACGCCCCGTGTACAGCAATCGCATCTTTTAAAGGCAAAATCCGATGCAATCCTTGAGGAATCCATATAAAGTTCAGTATTTCCGCGATCAGCACAAAAAGATGTAATCACTCGTAATAAAATATGACGCAGCAAACTGATTCTAATTACTGAATAAGATTGTTTTTGGCGGAGCTGAGCTCCGCCCGTCCACACTCGATGCCGGCTCCGCCAAGCCCCCACTCATTCTTGCTCACTTTGCTCATTTTTACTCACTTTTACTCATTTTTACTCATTTTTGCTCATTTTTGCTCACTTTGCTCACTTTTACTCATTCTGCTCACTTTTACTCATTTTTGCTCAATTTGCTCATTTTTACTCACTTTTACTCACTCTGATCACTTTTACTCATTTTTGTTCACTTTGCTCACTTTTGCTCACTCTGCTCACTTTGCTCACTTTTGCTCACTTTGCTCACTTTGCTCACTTTTGCTCACTCTGCTCACTTTTACTCATTTTTGCTCACTTTGCTCATTTTTACTCACTTTTACTCACTTTTATTCATTTTTGCTCACTTTGCTCACTTTTACTCATTCTGCTCATTTTTACTCATTTTTGCTCACTTTGCTCACTTTTATTCACTTTTACTCACTCTGCTCACTTTTACTCATTTTTGCTCAATTTGCTCACTTTTACTCACTCTGCTCACTTTGCTCACTTTTGCTCACTTTGCTCACTTTTACTCATTTATGCTAACTTTGCTCATTTTTACTCACTTTTATTCACTCTGCTCACTTTTACTCGTTTTTGCTCACTTTTACTCACTTTTACTCATTTTTTCTCACTTTGATCATTTTTATTCACTTTTATTCACTCTGCTCACTTTTACTCATTTTTGCTCACTTTGCTCATTTTTACTCACTTTTACTCACTCTGCTCACTTTTACTCATTTTTGCTCTTTTTTACTCACTTTTACTCACTCTGCTCACTTTGCTCATTTTTACTCACTTTTACTCATTTTTACTCACTCTGCTCATTTTTACTCACTTTTACTCACTCTGCTCACTTTTACTCGTTTTTGCTCACTTTTACTCACTTTTACTCACTTTTACTCATTTTTGCTCACTTTGATCATTTTTATTCACTTTTACTCACTCTGCTCACTTTTACTCATTTTTACTCACTTTGCTCATTTTTACTCACTTTTACTCACTCTGCTCACTTTTACTCGTTTTTGCTCACTTTTACTCACTTTTACTCACTTTTACTCATTTTTGCTCACTTTGATCATTTTTATTCACTTTTACTCACTCTGCTCACTTTTACTCATTTTTGCTCACTTTGCTCATTTTTGCTCACTTTTACTCACTCTGCTCACTTTTACTCATTTTTGCTCTCTTTTACTTACTTTTACTCACTCTGCTCACTTTTACTCATTTTTGCTCACTTTGCTCATTTTTACTCACTTTTACTCATTTTTACTCATTTTTACTCATTTTTGCTCACTTTCTCTCTCTCTCTCTCTCACACACACACACACACTCACACTCACACTCTCACTCACTCACTCACTCATTCACTCATACTCAACTGTTGACGCAATATATTTTTAAAAAGAGATGATTAGAATTAAGAAATGCGTGTTAATTTTTTTATTTACAATATCTTTATATATAAGTAATGTGTATTCTATTGTTGTATTGAAAGCATTATATATTTATTAATCGTTTGTATTTTGTAAGAAAGGAAATAAATCGAAGTAGGATATAGTTTGGATTATATGTCAGGTTCCGAAAAAATATTATCAATACCCATCTTGGCAAATAATGATTCTTAATGATTTTTGCTACTTTAAATACAACAAATTTAATTAATGACTTATTTTATTTGCAAAGCCAGGTATTAATTTCATTTAAAAATTGTTGTGGAAATATTTTATTTATACTTTTACTGCTTCAAACAGAATTTATTTACATACACACAAGGGCGATTGTAATATAACAATTATTGTTATATTATTTCTATTATATTTGGAAAATAAATTTTTTTAAGAAGAGGAGTCATTATAAAAAACATGTTTATATTCAACAAAAATATAATTTTTGAATGTAAAACGCATTTGTAATAAATATTTCAAAGAATGTGGAATGTGGAAGTTAAAATTTTATAAAAGTTTTATTTTGATATATTTATATATATATTGTCGTTAATGAACATAACGTAAAGATCGCAATCACAGTTGAAATAATTGCATAAATCTTCGACTAACCGGTCTTATCACGGGGAAATCTACATGATGTAGATTTCTTTAAATTGAAAGTATAGTTATTTTTTATCAGTGTCAATTACTTTTCATCTCTTTTTTATATTTATATGTTTCAATTATTTTTTATCAGTATCAGTTATTTTTCATCTCTTTTTTTTATATTTATGTTTCAGAATGTTCGTTTTTGTGAGTGACTTATGAAAATTACAATTTTATATATATACTTTAATTAGATCTCGATATTCTGTATATATTATTTCATGTGTATGGTGTATATATTGTGACGTGACGTTTTTGCACGTCCGTCACAAGGGCTGATAAGCCCGGCCGGGATTGGTCGCGCGGGCCTCCGCTCTCTCGATTTAGGAAGAGAGAGCGCGGTCTGAGCGCGGGATCGGACGCGATCCCGCGGTTGTCGTATATTTTTTCTTGGCGTTTTGTATTTGGCGAAAATTAGCGTAATGACGGTTGCAATCAGGCGGTCGACGGGATCTCATTCGGCGAGCGACCAGAAGAACAACGTTAACGTCGAGGACGAAGGGAGGCCAGCACCGAAGAGGGGAGCACGCCCGGTAAGAATAACTGGATAATAATCTGAATTACTGCAATTAACAAACGAATCGAAGCTGCCGCCCGTTGTGTTTAATAATTACGCTTCACAGGCACGAAGGAAGCAATCGAAGGGAAGGCCACTCAAGCGCAAGGAGCGCGAGAGCCCTGAGGAGAAGCTACGGCACTGTATCCGAAGCGCGGGCCCGAATTTCTTTGCAAGATGAAGCGCGATCGAAGAGGAAATCGATCGCAAGTACATCCGATTAATAAAGAAACAGGAGGGCCGGATACAACCATACGCTGCCGCAATTAGTGCTTCCCGAGGCCTGAGATTAATAAGAAGCGAGCGAAGGAAGACGGGGGCCCGAGATTAGAAGTGCGAAGGCCGCAAGGACCCGCAAGGCCGCGCCACAGCCCTGCGTAATTCGGGAGCGCCGCACGTGGCCTTATTACATATTAATGTGCCGGCGTGTCTCCTGCGGGCCTTCCGTTCGTCACTGTTCGGCGGACCAGTGAATCGAGCGGAGGCCCTCTTATCGAGAAGCGATTATAAGGAAGTTTCGAGAGTCCATACCGGTGAGACGGACGTCGACTACTTGTAAAGCTGCCAAATTGCGAGTAAGGTTCGGATGAGTCGCGCCCCTGAGTCATCGCTGTCGCAAGTAAGGTTTTCGTATCGTTATTTCATAAGATTGTAATTATTTCGAGTAATTGCGCAGTAGATCGGCGAGACGACTCATCCGAGCCGACGGATCCGCGTGAGTACTCTCTCTCCCGAGATCATTTGCCGCCGACAGTCAATATTTTGCGTCTTGTTAACTATTTGATTGTTCTTTTTCGCTATCGTGTGTGATCTTTGATATTAGCGAGCTCGTACACGTAACCGCCTTGTATATTACGCGTCTGTAAAATCGTGTGTTCGTTTCGTATCGTACAGTAACGGAAGTTTAGAGGTCGCGTAAAAGTTAGTATCTTATTTCGTCGCTTCCGAATTATTGTGTAAATTCGGGATATTGGTATTTTTCGCGTTATTAGATTGAAATGTTCGTCGCTGTCTTAAAGGCAAGTCATTCAGCGTATAATTCCGATCAGGAATACGAGTCGTACCGCGAGATTGATTGAATCTATCGACAAATATTATTGTCGCGGCGTATACGGCTGCTCTAAGCGCCTATTATCTCTTGTTTGACTTTGTGAGAATTCGGCAATTCCACGCGGGCGAGCGCAAGTTAATTGTCGGCTTACGAAGGAATTTTCCTCGCGGTCGAGGCCCGGATAAGCCTCGTGCCGCGGTAAAACTCTTCGCCGAAGAATTGACTTTCGGCTCGCGCGTGAAACCCGATACTCTTGCGCTCGGTCGCGAGAAGCCTTTCGGCCGACAAACAGCTGGCCATAATATCGCGAACTGTATCTATTATTATCATTTCTTTTATATTATATTCTTTCTTTATATTTTCTTCTATTTCTTTTTCAATTCAACCCTTCTTTTCGTCAATATTTCTTTTCCATAGTATATAATATTTTCTCTGTCATTATCAGTTCTCTTATAATTATCCTCTCACCTACGATTGGCTATATTATATTCTATTACAGTAATCTCTCTGTGCAATTTATTGGTGCCTATCTCGATTCTCTCCCGTCCCGTCCGCAAGAATCACCCTCTCTACCAATTCCGTTGACTGAATAGCCGCGTTTTGTCCGTCGCGATGTACGACTGATTTAAGATTATTGATTTTCGTAAAGTTCGTTTTCGACGGCGCGAATTTTCGCGCCTGGCGCCCAACTTATTATATAATTGCTTCGTCTCAATTACCGTTCGGTTTACATACATCGCGCCGAAGGTGTGCCGGTAGTCATTACCAACGACCCTTTAACTAATTATATCTAGAATTATCTCCGAAAATAATCACGGTCACAATATATATATGTACCTTATTTTTTATAGAATACTGATTGTGAGTGGCAATATTTAATGCTTATTGTTCATTATAATGATAGTATATAACAGAGACTTCCTTAATTCTTTATTGCAGTTTGCACTTATTATGCATCATTAATAACAAGAAAATGCATGATTTCACAATTTTATAGCATGATCGATATTTTTTTTATTTATTCCGTGATAGGACCTGCTGGTCTATGATTTATGCAATAATTTCAACTGTGATTACGATCTTCTACATAAAATTGAAAAAATCATGCTTCTTTTTCTCATTACTGGAAAGTCATACTTGCTGTAAAGTAACATGATTTGCAAACATTTATGATTCTGTTGAGATATTATGCATGCAACGTCATGGTACAATGTAGCAAGTATTTCTGTCCATAATGACGAAATGATAAGATACAAAAAACAATAATAAATTAGCGGAAATATTTTTAACAAGATTAATACGTAAAAAATATTTCAATGTAATATTTATAAAAATTTTATGCGTTTTACATTTTACTTTTTTTTGCTTATCTTTTTTGCTGTATTGCTGCTTTTTAATTAAATTTGTATTTTTATTTTTTATTGTGCATTATTTCTTTGTTTCCTTTTCTTCTTTTCTTCATGTTTTTCTTCAGTTCTAGTTTTTTTTAAGAATGATGCTCAAAATGATTTACTTCTTTATTCTAGCTTTTCCATTACAATCTTGTTTAATTTTTATTTGTTTAACAAATTTTTCATTTTTTTTGAACATTACCTCTTTTTATGGCACGATTGTTATATCTCGTGCGAGAATATAATTTTATTTTAATCATATATTTTAATGCTTGCAATCGATGATTGTAACACGCATTATTTTTGTCTAGCCATTCAAAATGTTTTTTATTTGTTATATTTATACACTCATTCGTTATTTTATCTAAAATTTGCTTTGATGCCCAATAATGATGCCATATATGATTGAATGTCATTAATTGCGTTTAAACCACTTTTGTTAAAAGATCTGTCGGTCGTACTAATTTCGTTACTGTAGGAGCATCTTCGTCTGCGTTTGGATATTGTCGAAATTCTATATACATCTCATTTTCCGCAGCGTTGTCCATTGGCGTTTTCATCATACAATTACGGCAATTGTCGCATTTTGATTTTGCAACGCTTTGTCGCGCTATATATCCAGCAAAAAATGCAATGGCGCTTTGATCATATATGTTAAGTGGATCAACATTTTCTGCATCTCTCACATTTTCGTATTCTTCAAGAGTTTGTAGTACATCTTCCACAAATGAGTCATCTTCAAAATTAGCGTCACATTCTACGACGGTATGACTTGCGTTCAACGAATTTTCTAACGTTTTAACAAGATGGCTCGGTGGATTAATAAGAGATTCGGCTTCTGGGTATTGAACATTGCCTTTATCGGTTATTGTGGGGATATATCCTGTTGATATTATATGTCTCAAAGAGAGACGAACCATTCTAGCAGTGGGATTGGGATTAAATCCTCCGCGTTGTCTTAATTTTGAAAATAAATGTTCGACCGAATCTTGATTACATAATCCTGTGGCAAGTTCAAATTCTTCATATCGCCTTGTGAGTTCTTTATATGTTCCAAGAATAGCTTGTACAGTTAAACTGAAGCCTTTCAAACAAGGAATTGTCGATAATTTGTTCGGCGATACAGACCAATTTGAGCACCATTCAACAAAATCTGTTAATAAAATTTCAATGTCAGGATTTTTTAAGGACAATGGTCGTTTTCCACCATATGTGATATTCAGACTGTAAGAATTGCAAGCATCTATAACTTTATTCAGATGTTCAGTAAAATCAGCCGTTGCAATCCATGTATTTGTTTGTAATAGCTTTCCATGACCGGCAGTTCTTATTGCGGCTGCAAACGTATGACTAAATAATTGGAAAGCTCTTTTGACATTCATGGTTTGAAAAGAATTGGGGCGAATATATGCCTCCGTAATGTGAGACAATAAATTCGAACCTCCTTTAGTGGCATTATCAATAGACCACGTCAATTCAAAATCGGTAAATGATGCAATTATTTTTTCATCACATAAGAAAAACACGAAAAAGAATATACAGGAATTAATGGATAAAAATAAATTGCATCCCGTTGCAAAGGCAATGATTAATTTGCAGTTACATACGCCAAACGCACCATACACGGAAAACGAAAAAAAATCTTTCTTATAGATGTTTGTGTTTTCTTAGTAAACTCGCCAATCTTTTCACTAAATGTGGAAAATCAAACGAAGCGTAATATCTCTTTTCATTATGTATAAAAAATGGTTTATTTGAGTTCACGCCAAGTTTTGCATAAGCACTCTGATTGCTTGGACCTTGATCGCATGTTACGAGTTGTACATCAGCACCCGTTTTAATTAATCTATTTAAACATTCTTTTAATAAAAATATTATTTCCTCAGCTTTCATTCCTGTTCCAGAAAGGAAATATGCTAGTGGTTGACGCCATGAATGATGCGCATTTATACTGTCCAAACAAAAAACAAAGACGTGTTTTGCAGCCTCATGTTTTCTTCCTAGAGGCCCTAGATCCACAAGTCCTTCTATTTGATCAAATTTAAATGAATATTCTTCATATGATTTAATTGTCATTTCATCCCATTTTAAAGCACATACTCTTTCTTCGGCAGGTATCTTAGAAAATTTCTCCTGCAATTTATTAAATATAAATTCGCAAAATCCTGACATCATATTATATTCTTCGTGCCATCTTTGAATTGTTCGCTCTCCAGGAAAATTACAACCTGCCTTTCGCAAACCACGCAGTGCAGAAGCTGAATAATAATAAAATTGCTTCGATATTTTTTTTCGTTTTCCGTGTATGGTGCGTTTGGCGTATGTAACTGCAAATTAATCATTGCCTTTGCAACGGGATGCAATTTATTTTTATCCATTAATTCCTGTATATTCTTTTTCGTGTTTTTCTTATTTGTGCGTTTTGCAGGCATTCGTCGAACGTATCTTTGTTAACGTAACTTCAATATTTTAATTGTTCGGCGCAGACGTACATTTTCATTCGTTAAGGAATTAATGATAATTTGTGAATTATTTTCTTCATCTCTTATTTCTTTATTTTTGATCTCTTCCTTTCTCTGTTCTTTTTGTTGTTCCTTTTTTGCTGTTTGCACTGATATTCTTTCACAGCTTTCAGGTAGCTCCAAATGCATCCATTCCGTAACATTTTCTTCTTCTGATGTTATATTGAAATGTAATCGTGGTGATCGATAGGTTCGCAATGGTGGCCATTGAAATGATTCCTCTGTCATTTCATTGTTTCTATTTTTTTTCTATATTTCTTGATGTTGTTGGTCTATTTTCATACGTCTCTGTTGCTTTGCTTAAATTATTCGTATCTTCTTCTATCGGTCACCGTAATAGACATATTCTTTATATCTACGTCTTCATTGTTTTTTTTGGCGAAACAATATTTCTGAAAGGAAGTGGTATTGAACCACGTTTTAATACTTTCTTACCTTCTCCCTTGAAGCAATTTTCACTAAAGTGATCTGCACACAGACCGGCACGACGGATCGAATTGGTAGACCAGTTCTTTAATTCAGTATTTCCTGAAAAAAGAATTAACGCAAAGAATTATTTATAAATCTTTCAAAAGATATTTTTGAAGAAAATCTGTGGAGATAATAAGAACAAAGATAGAAATTTCAGGGAATTATTATTAAATGCTAATATAAATATAATTTATTTATATTATGTACTGTATTTATTTATATTATGACACAATATTTTAATTTTACAAATAAAATATTTGAACAAATTTTTTATACACATTAAAAATAAACATTGTCAAAATATTATCTAAATAATATTGCGTAATAATTTTAAAAATTAAAATTATCTGGACATAAAAATAATTCCCAAATTTTATTATGCTTCGATAATAATTTGTAATTTTAATTCATAAAATTATTATGTTGTAATATAATTTTAATTCATTCAATTATTATTTCGCAACATAATTTTAATTGAATACCTTATGATTTTTGATTCTACAATATTAACAGCACTAACAAAGAGATCGCGGTTAACTTTTCACCGATTTCGATCTCTTTTTTGTGGTAAATCTGTATTGAATTTTAGTTAATCTATGTTCGAGCTTATCGTCTAATGCGTCTTTTAAGTAATATTTTTTTTAGAGAAATTTTCACGTTTGTTTTGTAAGACAAAAAAAATAAACTTTTCATATCAATGCCGGTGGCGTAGCGGGAAAGCACAAGACTAGTAAATACAGGAGCCCCAGGTTCTCAAGACCTCTAGGCTGTCATAATTTTTTTTTATTTTTTACTTTTAATTTTTTTATTATTTTATATATACTGTGACGACTTTTTCCTCCGATCGCCCGCGGAGCACTCGGGACGAACGGCGGTCGTCGACAAAAAAGAAAGATTTTATTATGAATCTTTTTGATAAATTATTTCCGCGGGAACAAGGGTCTTGGTCGTTCCGCGCGTACCGCAGCAGAACGCCAGCCGACGAATAAGCGACAATTTACTCGAATTGGGCGCCAGACACGGTCTTTCACGTGTCAATTCGCGATAATTAAACGAACGCGAAAATTCGGCCGGAAGTTCCGCGACGGGCCGGCTGCTCACCTAACGGTAGAGGGGCAGGGTGTGGTTGCCGCGAAGATAATACTTAATACGATAAATTTTCGCGAAACTAAGGAACTCGACGTAATTCTCCATGAAACACGTCACAAAGAGACACAAAAAGAAAAGACGCGAAATTAATAGAAAAGTATAATCAGATATAATCAGATTTATTATAATAATAGAAAATATAAATGAAAGCGAATAAGGTTCAGAATAAACAGCGTTTTAAAGAAGATCCAATAATATCATCAAGAAAGATCAGATAAATTTGACGTTAACGAAAGAATATTACATAGCAAATAAGATAGAAATCGTAAATAAATTCAACATTAACATATGAATCAGAAATAGCGACAATATCCGGAAAATTACTCTCGCGTAGAGACGTAGAAATTATCTCTACGGAGTTCATATAACAAAATATTCTAATGTCGAATTAACCTCGAGAAAATAATATCATGACCGCAACATAAATACGCAATACAAAGAAAAGAACCAGAAAGCGACGAACAGGATAACGCGAAATAGAACTAAGACAGCAAATACGGCTGAGACGCGACAATCGAAGTAAGAATGATCAAATCCGGTATATCTCGGGGATCGTGATATGTTACGCGAATTTCCACGCGATCGGCAGTTCGCAAGATGAGCGAGATAGTTACATTCGGATGGGAAGAGAGCAGAGAGAAACACCGCGCGCCTCGTCTATCGCCGTCTTGCTCGCTCTCGCGCGCGCGCACTCTGTCTCTCTCAGATTCACGCTCTCGCACGTGGTCGCGCAATTCCTTACTTCTTTCGTGCACTCGCGATGCCGTAATCGTACGAGGGACGATAATTATTATGACGCGACTAATATTTCACACTCACACGAACAATACGACACACTTTAATACAATTTCAGTTATCCAAAAATAATGCGCGACATTAATGAGAAGAACGCGACGACTGTTGACCCCGGAGAGACGAAGTTTCGCAAAGAATTAAATACGACGCGTAATTATCGCGAAGGTCCTCGTCGCATGATCGCTCTCGCGAAATCGCTAAAGAATTAATATTCTCGAAAACCGAAGCGGGCAGGGCCCGTACGCCAAGAACGTAATTACACAAATAAATTCGCGATCGGGTCAGAACGACTGAGGCTCGGATTTACACAACGGACGTTTTAATTACTTTACCGTAAAAAGTGCGAGGGTAGCCTCACCGGACAAAATCCTCCTTGGCTGCGTGGCAGTCTCGATAGCTCTAGTCTCAAATCTCTTAGTCTCTTTTTCCTTGGTCTCTCTATAATGCGTTCTGCCGGGTCGAGCGGTCGCGCCAATCTGCCGAATCTACGTGCTCGCGATCGGCAGCCGGGCGAATTCGGCAGGCCGGGGGTAGGGACGCGTCAGCCAATTAGGGCTTTCCGCGATTTTCCCCGATCCCGCGACAATGAAGAATTTGATAGGGCATCTTCGGTGTCCTTCGCGACATCGTATACAATAATTTATGGGACGCCGATTATTATCAATAAATCGAGTCTTTGGTAGACTCGCGCTGCGGACATCCGTACTGCGGGTGGCGGCCGGCGGAATCCGTCGGAGAGGGTGCGGGTGGGTGGAAATCCTCCGCGTGATTCCGGGCCCTTCCTGCGCCTGCTGGTGGGCGCGTTCCTGCCGGGCCCGCGAATGTCTCGGTCCTCTTTCCTCCTGGCCGCTCTCCTTGTTTTCGGCTGAATTCCTCAGCTCATCCTTATTTTGAACAGTTTTTACACTGTTTTGCAGGTTCGGTTATTTGTTCAACGATAACATCCGTCGCTCGCCAAGGCTCCCAAATAATATAAAAATAAAAGAAACAAAAACGCGTTAATTAATATAATTGTTCGCGACGCTAAGTCTCTCGGGGTTCTCATTCTCGCTCGTTTTCGCTCGCTCTCTTGGCGCGGCCGCTCGGCTTTTCGCCCCGCGATAGGGAGTGCACGTGCGTCGGGACGACCACGTCACAATACATATAATATGTATTATTTATTATGTAGAAGTAAATATTCAGCATATATTTATTGTTAGAGACACATATATCTTCTTATATTTAAAATGCATAAAATAATTGTAATATAAATAAAATATTTTTACAGAGAATTCTCTCGTAATAAAGAATACATATTATATGTAGGAAGAAAATATTTTCTCAGTAAAAATTCTATTTTCTCTGTAAAACAGATAACGATTATTTTATGCATTTTAAATATATAAGTAGATATATGTGTCTCTAACAATAAATATATGCTGAATATTTACTTCTACATAATAAATAATACATATCATATGTACAAATATAATAATAAAAAAAATTAAAAGTAAAAAATTTAAAAAAAATTATGACAGCCTAGAGTCTTGAACCTGGGCTCCCGTATTTACTAGTCTTGTGCTTTCCCGCTATACCACCGGCATTGATATGAAAGTTTTATTTTTTTTTGTCTTACAACGAACATGAAAATTTCTCTAAAAAAAATATTATTTACAAAGTGCATTGAACGAAAAGCTCGAATACGGATCAACTAAAATTTTATAATTGTGTGAGAGAGAGAGGGGGGGGGGAGTGAGGGGGAGAGGGGGAGAGAGAATATGAAAATAGTGGACACAATATTAGAAAATGTAAGAAACTTATCGCTATTGCGTATCCATAATTTGTGTCTTATATCTGTGCTTGATGGAAATCGAAATAAATGCGCTCCCGTAGAAAACCGACCATTGCGACAATGTTTGTACGCGCACTTATCATAAACACTTTCTAAACGGTACTGATTATTCATTGTTTAAATATTTTTTAATAATATATTTTTATATTACTATACTTATATTAGTACTTGTTAAAAATAAAATATTACTACTTGTACTACTTGTTAAAAATAAAATATTACTACTTGTACTACTTGTTAAAAATAAAAATAAAATCAAAAATAAAATTTTCTATTGAAGATTAATAACTTCTATTTAAATATAAATTAAACTTCTATCCAGATATAAATTCAATCTGATTAAACGCAACAAAATATTTCAAATTAAAAAATGTGGTTGTAATATAAAGAGAAAAAAACAAAAATGCAGATTATTATTACACCCAAGAAATAAAAAAAACAAAAAACTTTTTTCAGACGCCAGGAGTTATTTGAAATGAATAATAATTTTCTTCGACTTGACTGGCAAAATCTTTATTTAGAATCGTACTACGTTTCGACCATACGGATTGTGGTCCTTATCAAGTACACAAAACTGTAACAATTTATGTCAAAATCAAAATCAAAATCCCCACCGCATTAAGATTAATTACAATAAACACATGATAATGTTAAACACAATAAACAACGCAAAATTTTTTATATAACAATTGATTAAAACAATATTAACTTACTTTAAAGATGTCAAATAGATACAAATTAATAATTAAATTTCAATTGTCTCGACATCATCACGGTCGTTACCGCTCCAAGTAAACAAAACATGTTGCAAAGCACATCAGTACAAATTAAGAGCCAGATAACAACTAAGACGTTCTACGAGACAACCGAAAATTCATAATAAGTCAAACAAATAAATAAACAAATCAAGTCATCGATTAATAACACTATCATAAATCCCGCTCAAGTTTTCGCTATCATTCTGCGCATTAATCGTATTATCGAGCTTTTTAATATAAAACATTTCAGAAACTTCTCTCTTTCGCCAATTTTTCTCTTTATGTAAAATTACCGGGTTATCCCAATCAAAATCATGATTGAAATTTAGGCGATGCTCTGTAATGACGGAAAAGTTTGCCGATGAATTTTTTATGTTGCGTCTATGCTCACCAAGTCTCGTATTCAAATGTCTCTTTGTTTGTCCAATATATCTCATCGGGCAATATTTACAATTAATACAGTATACCAATTCTGTCTGTTTCTTGTCTGATAGTTTGTCTTTCCCTCTTCTGATGATGTTATTTAATTTTTTAGGAACAGTATATAGAACTCTAAAATTATTCTTTTTTAATATTTGACAAATATCATTACTAATATTTTTATGGAACGGGATAGTGATATAATTTTTCTGTTTATCCTCAACCGTAGTAACGTGATTATTAACATTATCATTGGTCTGAGCATATGTAAGCTGCCTAACCCGTTTTTTAACAACCCTTTCAATTAAGTGTTCCGGGAAACAATTGTTTAACAAAATCCCCTTTACAATATCGATATTTGAATTTTGAAACCGTTTGTCAGACAGCAACACCGCATGAACCAGATTAATTACTGTATTAGTTTTATAATTCAACGGATGGCCCGAAAAAAAGTTAATATATCGTCCAGAATATGTCGGTTTACGGTACCAATTAGTATATAAATGATTATTGTCTCTATGAACCGAAACATTTAAGAAAGGCAATGTATTATTTGACTCAATTTCATATGTAAACTGTAACCGTGGATGGTAACTATTAAATACTCCCATAATTTCACATAATCTATTTTTAGGTATAATCGTAAAAATGTCGTCAACGTATCTAAAATAAACCGAAACATCAAATTTTAATATAGATAAACAGTGTGTTTCCAAATCTTCCATAACAATATTTGCCAATATCGGAGAAAGAGGAGAGCCCATCGGGCTACCAAATATCTGCTCATAAGCCTGGTCATTAAATAAAAAATAAGTTGAGCTAAGAACCAAGTCAATGGCGAACAAAAATTGTTCTAAATTAAAATTAGTAAATTTTTCAATAAAAAACCATCTATTTTTTATACCCGTCATGACAAGATCTTTCGGGATGTTAGTGAACAAAGACGCAACATCCAACGATATCATCGATTCGTCAGGATCTATAGTCAAGTTTCTTATCATAGATGCGAACGACCATCCGTCTTTAACAAAAGACTTAGGTGCAGGGATAGCTTTCTGTAGAATCTCATGTAAGTAACGTGCCACGTTATAAGAAGAACTCCCTAAAGCAGAAACAATAATTCTCAATGGGAAGCCAGGTTTATGAACTTTAGGTAATCCATAACACCTGGCTGTGTTCCCATTAGTACAATTAAGATTCCTATATGACGCCTTATCAATGAGATCATTGTCTCTCCATGATTTAACCAGATCATTAAACTTATTAGTAAGTCGCCTAATAGGATCTTTGTTGATTCTCTTGTAAGTCGAGTCGTCACTAAGCAATTCAATCATATGTGTTTCGTAATTTATTTTATCCATTATTACAGTCACTTGACCTTTGTCCGCCTTAGTGACGAACAAATCATCATTATCCCTAAGAAATCTCTTGACATTCGAGTATTCCTTCAAAATAAACCGATCTATAAATTTTAAGTGATACGACTTACAAGAAACTCTATTCAAAACGCTCGAAATGCAGTGGCGAACATCATTCAACATACGGTCGTCTACCTTATGACAATTTGACTCAAAATTCTTGATAACATCCACAGCAAATAATTCTCTGTCTCGCTTATCCCTCTGGTTAAATGGTAAACCAAACTTTTCACCCAAGCTCAAAAACCTAAGAACATTAGACGGGATGATCTTATTACTAACATTGACTATCCATTTTTCATAATCAAAATTTATATAAGAAAAATATTCGGCATTCTGCTTCAATAAAATAGAGTCAAATTTTTTAATTAGTTTAGACTTAATTATTTCAATGTGTTTAAAAATCTTATTTTTGTTAAATCTAAAAAAATTCTTTGCAAGATCCGCAGGAAAGATTCCGTGTATAGAATTCTCGATTGAGCTTAATTTCGAAGACAAATTTTCAATCATGTAATTAATATCCTTAATTTCGAGATTCAACAATAATTTTTGCATACGAGTCCTGTGAGACAAAAGTCTGTGTTTAACGTTCTTATTGTAAAAAGTTACATTAAGTTTCACAAAATAAATATGTGGTGGGAACAGATCGTAACGTCTGCAACGCAATAAAAACTTTAATTGTTGCTTCGTAGTAAGTATCCTCGTTCTAGTCTTGACCCATGACTTTAAAAGAGTTACAGAATCTTCACCAAATTGAACGCCCACGCTGTCATAGAAGCCTCTCTTAATTTTGAACACCATACTTTCAGTCGAGGTGTGATAATAAACAAAAAACTTTTTTCAGACGCCAGGAGTTATTTGAAATGAATAATAATTTTCTTCGACTTGACTGGCAAAATCTTTATTTAGAATCGTACTACGTTTCGACCATACGGATTGTGGTCCTTATCAAGTACACAAAACTGTAACAATTTATGTCAAAATCAAAATCAAAATCCCCACCGCATTAAGATTAATTACAATAAACACATGATAATGTTAAACACAATAAACAACGCAAAATTTTTTTATATAACAATTGATTAAAACAATATTAACTTACTTTAAAGATGTCAAATAGATACAAATTAATAATTAAATTTCAATTGTCTCGACATCATCACGGTCGTTACCGCTCCAAGTAAACAAAACATGTTGCAAAGCACATCAGTACAAATTAAGAGACAGATAACAACTAAGACGTTCTACGAGACAACCGAAAATTCATAATAAGTCAAACAAATAAATAAACAAATAAATAAACAAATTGTTACAGTTTTGTGTACTTGATAAGGACCACAATCCGTATGGTCGAAACGTAGTATGATTCTAAATAAAGATTTTGCCAGTCAAGTCGAAGAAAATTATTATTCATTTCAAATAAAAAAAATTTCACAAGAAATAAAGCTTTCTCTATGAGGAAGCAAATCAAAAAAAAGAAAGAAAAAAGAAAAGAGAAAAAAAATAAAATTTATTAACACTATCAAAAAAGTAATAAAAAAAACCTTATATGTACTTCACTGTACAAAGTTTATGTAAATTGATTGATTATCAATTATACAGAAACAAATTGATATCAATTTAACTTAATAATAAGCGTTTTCGAAAGAATCGACTAACTATTTAATATTTTAAGAAACTACACGCACGATTTGTATGGAGTACAAAGAAGTACTGCGTTCTTGTCTTTCGGTTACTGTTATCTTCCTTATAAAATGAGAAAGACAATAGTAAGAAAAAATGAGAGAGAAAAAACAAAAAAATCGAAGCGCAAATAATCATAAGTACGGCGCCGCGCATCAATCCAGCTTATCCTACGATCGATGGGAGGAGCCTGGAGCCGTATCGTCTCTGTTTCAAAGCAATAAAAAAGCGTTTGCGAAGTGTTTTTGTCTCTCCAAAAAGCGGAAAAGAGAGGGAAGCGACCACGCGACGCGACACGCGACCGCGACGCATCATTCATTAGTTCGCCAGGTTCGCCTTCGCCCGAAACGATGGACGCTAACATAAGTACATAATTCTATATTAAATGGCATATTGCAATATTTTCGAGTATTTGTCAATTATCCGTATACACACAAAGATTCTGCATTAAATCTTAATTTATATGTAAGCATTTTTTCTAATAATATTTCTTTTTTTCAGTCAGCTGTAAGCACCACGACGACGACGGCAACGTCACTGACGACGACATCGCCGAAGACAACTACGTCGCTGACGATGACAACGTCGTCGAAGACAACGACGTCGTCAAAGACGACAACGACGTCGCCGAAGACGACATCGCCGACGATGACAACGACGTCGTCGAAGACGACAACGATGTCGCCGAAGACGACAACGTCGCCGACGATGACAACGACGTCGTCGAAGACGACAACGTCGCCGACGATGACAACGACGTCGTCGAAGACAACGACGTCGCCGATGGCGACACAATTAACATTAACTGTAAGTATAAAAATTTCTTAATAAATATTTTTTGTTGATTTTGAAATGTTAATTAATAAAAGTTTTCAATTTCGTCAGATAAATATATTTGCGGATAACTAATTGCAATTCTAATACAACTGCAATTATTATAGCCTAATATTATATTCCTTATATGTATATTGAATAATGCTTTTGTTGTTAATAATCTTTTTAATCTTTATGTTTCAGGCTGAAGAATTAGGCACGATAATTAACGCCGTTAAAAATTTAAGGGAAGGTCGAGGTAGAGGAAGAGGCCGTGGCGGAGGAAAAGGCCGTGGCGGAGGACGAGGCCGAGGAAGAGGACGAGGCCGAGGCGGAGGAAGAGGCCGAGGCATAAATGTGTATAATTATTATTATTAATATTACACAATGGTAATATATATTTTAAAACAAAATAAATACAAATATGTATAAAAAATTAAATATTTAACTATTTATTTAATTGAGAGAGAGAGAGAGAGAGAGAGAGAGAGAGAGAGAGAGAGAGAGAGAGAGAGAGAGAAAGAGAGAGAGAGAGAGAGCTCGATAGCGATATTATTAATATATGTATGTACAGTGGTCAGTGAGGTTGCAACACTTTTTTTTAATAAATTTATAAATGTGCAGTAAAATTCAAGATACAAATTTTTTCATGTACTTATGCATTTTTCGCAAATTTGACATCATGATCATTCATATTTACGCATAAGCACATGAAAAGATTTGTATCTTGAATTTTACTGCACATTTATAAACTTATTAAAAAAAAATATGTCGCGCAACCTCACTGACCACCACTGTACATATACGTCATTTCGTGCACATTAGCATGGATCTGAACCAAATTGTGCACATTATGCGTTACCACGTGAGAACATTCGTGGACATTGGCTTCGTAGTTCATGTCCACGTTTTTATGTCCACAGAGGGCGTATCGCTTTCAGGGATCACCTAAAAGCGGGCCGTGACGTCTCTCAGTCTTCTCTCTGCTATCAGTGAAGGAAATGTCCTAAATTTTAAAGAAAACTGGCGAAATTTAATTTCAACATCAGAAGTTTTCGACGAAGATAATTGTAGTCAGAATAAAATGGACAGCATTTGGATATAAACAACAGTTTATTTACTCAGATATTGAAGAATATTTTTAATATATAGCGCACTTGACTAAACCATCTTGTCTCGATAAAGCTTTCTTAGTAAAAAGTGGGGGAATCTTTCTTTGGTTTTCATGGACGCTTATGTGTACTAGCTTAATGTGATTGCCGTTAGATGGTAGCATATGTACCAGAAAATACAAATTTATCATATACTCAACACGCCTCCTTAAATTTGCATTTTCTTTACATCAGTCTTAACAGTTTTCTATTTTTCGTAAACTTATCTTTACATAAGCTTTTTGTAAATATATCTGCAATATTATTTTCGGACTCTACTTTTACTAAATCTATAATACCCTTTTCGTAGTTTTCGTTTACATAATGATATTGTACCTCAATGTGCTTTGAGTTTTTGGTAAAATTTCCGTACTTTGCTATAGTTAACGCTCCTGAATTATCCTCGAAGATTTTAACAGGTTCTTTGGTATCATCATTGAATGTTTCTCTTAGCATATCGCGTATAAAGATAACATCAGTAACTGCTTCTGATAAAGCTACATATTCGGCGAATGTCAAAGATTTTGTTACTGCATTTTGTTTGTGTGATTTCCAATAGATTACATTATTATATATTCTTATAACATACCCTGACGTAGATTTCCTATCAGTACAATCGCCTGCCCAGTCTGAATCAACCATACAATCCATGATATCATTTTTAGCGTTCTTTGTATATGTCAATTTTAAATCTATGGTTAGATACAAATATTTAAGAACTCTGAGTGCATATTTAAAATGGGTTTCATCATAACAACTTTGATATCTACTTAAATAGTTTACGCTATAAGCGATATCAGGTCTCGTTCCTGTACTAATATACAAAAGTTTGCCTATCAAGTTTCTGTATTTTATTCTCGCATCAATTTCATTTGCTGGTTCTAATCTTAGATTTATTTCCATGAGTGTTTTATAAAGTTTCGCATTTTCTAAATTATACTTCTTTGCTAGTGATTTAATATAATTTTCTTGGCTTAGAGTCATGACATTTTTGTTGGTGTCATAATCGATATTTATCCCTATATAGTTCTTAACTTTTCCCATATCTTTCATATTAAAACGATTTGACAATTTTAGCTTAACATTATTTATCTCTCTTTGGTTTTTGCAGCATATTAACATGTCATCGACAAATAGTAATATATATATTGGTTCGTTGTCATTACTTTTTACATATAAACAATAGTCGTAGTTGCTTCGCTTGAATCCTAACTCATTTATAAAATTATTAAAACATTCGATCTGGGACTTTCCCTTAAACCGTATAACGATTTCAACAATTTATAAACTTTATTATTTCCTTTTTCAAATCTTTTCGGTTGATTTACATAAACCTCTGAAATTATTTTTCCATTCAAAAATGCTGTTTCAACATCCATTTGCTCGATCAGTAGATTATGTTGACAACAATAAGAAAGTAATAATTTTAATGTTTGCATTTTTACTACAGGAGAATAAACATTATCTAGCTGTTCCTTTTGTTGATAACCCCTAACAACTAATCTAGCCTTGTACACATTTTCATCTTTCTTTTTATAGATCCATTTAACATCGATTACTTCTTTATCTTTTGGTCTATTAATTAGTTTCCACGTTTTATTCTTTTCTAGACTACTTATTTCAGAATTTATTGCATTTTTCCACTTTTCTGAGTCATAAGACTTTATCGCCTCCTCAAATGTACTAGGTACGTTAGAATCGCAATAATTTACGTAAACAAAATTATTTTCGTAATCTTCATTAAAGTATTTGTTATTTATATTTTTCTTTCTTGTAGAACGCCTAGCTTCTGTCTGATCATCTTTAATTTCTTGCCTCGTTTTATTTTTTATAGGAATTTTACTATTGTGACTTTCATTTCCCTCTTCACTTATTTCTGATACCTCGTTTTATTCAATATCATTTTCCTTGCTCTGTTCTACATCGCTTTCCTCATTTTCATCAGATAAACCTATACACTTTACTGTTCCTTCTATTACATCAACGTGTCTGGCATTAATAATCTTGTTATTAACTAAAACTCTATAGCCTGTTTCGGTATAACCTAGCAATATTCCTAACTTTGCTTTATCGTCCCACTTGGACTTTCTTAATTGCTCTGGTATTCTAACAAAGACTCTACTGCCGTAGATTTTCAAATATTTAACATTTGGTTTTTCATTAAAAAATATTTCATATGGTGACTTTTTCTCTATCGTGTTAGCTAATGTTCTGTTTTTTAAATAAGTCGCTGCTTGTATTACTTCTGGCCAAAACATTCTATTTACTTTTGCTTCTTTTAATAAACACCTAGCCATATCCATAATAGATCTATTGTATCTCTCTGCTACTCCATTAAGTTCATGAACATACGGTGGACAAGGAATCATACGAGGGTGGTCTGAAAAGTTTCCGACTTCAACGTGAAGATGATAACACTCGTAAATAAAAGCTACTGAATTTCGTTGTTCATCTGTTGACAGTTACTCATCTAAAGTTTCAGCCATTTTGGACGCGCAGTTTTTATGTAACAGTCGTTTGAGTGAGTTGGTGTGAGTTTTTTTGTGAAAATGGACAAAATCGAGTATCGAGCTGTCATTAAATATTTGTTTTTGAAAGGCAATACACAAATCAAAGATGAGTTGGATTCTGTGTATGGGGACTCTGCACCATCATTTACCACAGTGAAATTTTGGGCAGCTGAATTTAAACGTGGCCGTAAGAGCTTGGGAGACGATGAACGTTCGGGACGTCCAAAAACTGCAACTACCGACGAAAACATCGCCAAAGTTCACCAAATGGTGCTAGACGACCGCCGAATTAAAGTGAGAGAGATAGCAGAGGTTATGAACATGTCAAAAGAACGTGTTTGTCACATATTAGATCAACATTTAGGCATGAGAAAGCTGTCCGCGCGTTGGGTGCCGCGTTTGCTCACGTTAGACCAAAAACGTGTTCGAATGAACATTTCCAACGCTCTTTTGACGCAGTTTAGGCGCAATAAATCCGAGTTTTGGCGCCGATTAATTACTGTAGATGAAACTTGGATACACCATTATACGCCCGAAACAAAAATACAATCCAAACAGTGGACTGCAAAGGGGGAACCGGCTCCAAAAAAAGCAAAAACTGTTTTTTCGGCTGGGAAAGTGATGGCGACTGTTTTTTGGGATAGTCATGGAGTTATTTTAATCGATTATCTTCAAAAAGGAAAAACCATTACAGGAGCATACTACGCATCATTACTTGACAAGCTGAAGACAGAACTTGCGGAAAAACGGCCACATTTGCAGAAAAAGAAAATCCTGTTTCACCAAGACAACGCACCGTCTCACACCTCAGCGGTTGCCATGGCGAAAATCCACGAATTATCGTTTGAACTGCTTGACCATCCGCCTTACTCACCAGATCTAGCCCCAAGCGACTTCTTTTTGTTCCCTCATCTAAAAATTGCGCTCGGAGGACAAAGATTTTCGTCAAATGAAGAGGCAATCACCTTCGTGAACAATTATTTTGCAGAGAAAAATGCCGAGTACTATTTTGACGGGTTACAGAGATGGGAGCATCGCTGGGAGAAGTGTGTAGAGTTACAAGGAGACTATGTTGAAAAATAAAAAAAAATTTCAGACAAAATGTGTTGTATCTTTGTTAGGTCGGAAACTTTTCAGACCACCCTCGTATGAATGCCCTTCTTCTTAATAAAATCATAAACACTCGAATTTAGATATTCTTTGCCATTATCGCACTTTAAATTCTTAACTCTTTTGCTCGTTATATTTTCTACTAAATTTACATACTCGACAAAACAGTCATAGGTCTCAGCCTTTGCCTTAATACAATAAACTTTGGCTAACTTGCTATATTCATCTATGAAAGTTAGAAAATATTTTTCACCACGATTTCCTACAGTTGGGTGAGGCCCATTTATGTCCGTATGAATAACTTCTAAAATTTTTTTGCCCTACTTCTATTATTTTCGAAAGGTAAGTTTGTCATTTTGCTTTCTATACATATGGCACATTTTATATAATCAGACTCTAGTTCCTTAGGTAAGCCAACTAACAATTCGTCCTGACATAGTTTATTTAAGTAGTGAAAATTTACATGACCTAATGCGCGATGCCATTTTTCTTTCATAGTCATAGTTTTATCCTTTTTAGCTAAATTCGCACTCACTTCTTTATTTTGAGCATTAAAAACAAAACTTGACATGTGATATAAATTTCCTTCCTTTTTTCCAATTGCTATTAGTTCCTTATATTGATTGTATATTTTTGAATTGTTTGAATTGTATGAAACTATTTTATTCTTTTCTGTAACTTTAGAGTAACTAATTAAATTCTGTTTCATTTCTTTAACATAAAATACATTATATAAAGTTATTTCACTATCTTTGGCATAAATTTGGAATGTTGTTTTTATATTGCCTATCTTTGTCGCTTTTAATATTCGTCCGTCTCCTAATTTTACATCAATCGGTTTTTTTAATACGACATTCATCAAAGATAGTATCATCATTTACAATGTGGTCTGTGCAACCGCTATCCAAAATCCAATTTATTTTATTTTCGCGATTTACCCTATTCTTGTCGCAATTTGTTTGTGACATATTTACCTCGGTAATAAATACATTACTATTTGCGCTGTGTTGACCTTGATGATTCCACGACGAGCTGGGTGTACCTCTGTTGCTGTTTTTTCCGCGACTATAACCTCCGCGTTGATAGCCTCTGTTGTAGTCTCTCTGATTATGATGATAAATCCCTCGGTTTTGTCCGCGCCCATGACCTCGACCTCGTCCTTGTTGTGTTGATCCTCGCTGGCACTCTATTTGTTTATGGCCGGGTTTGCCACATGTGAAACATTTTCCTCTCATGTCTGTCGAGAATGCATTTGAATTTGGCTGATCACTTTGTTCTTTGTTATTTTTCTCTTCCAAAGACTTTAGTTTAATTTTTGACTTTAAATAATCAACTGTTCTATCTTTTTCCGGTAAGACATCAATTAAATCTCCAACGTAGCTATGTGATGGTGGTAGCGCTTTCAACATATATCGTAATTTCTCTTGCTCAGATATTGTTCCTCCAGCCGCTTTCAGTTCATTTACAGCTTTTTCGAATTCGTCGAAAAACGATGTAACATCAGTAAAATCTTTCAACTTGACATTTTCCAAACTGTTCCTACATAGAATTTGTAGTGCAGTTGACTCTTTCAAATACATTTCGTCAAATTTTTTCATTATATTGTACGTTGAGTCGAGATCTCTAATATACTCGAGTTGCTTGTTCGTGATAGAGCTGTATATAAAATTTGTTGCCTTCACATCGGCTTGGTTCTATTCTTCTAGATTGTCGGTCTCCGTTCTCTCTCTAGTAGCCGGATTTTTGCACTTTTTAAATTCAAAAAATTTAAGAATTCTCTTCTTCCAGTTTGCATAATCTGCACCATCAAATATAGGAATCATTACATCATCCACTTTTACGTACGACGCCATAATTTTAGTTTTCTTTAGCACGTGGCCGGTTTATAGTTTTTAATAATTGTTTTCCAATCACTTAACTAACAGTTCCAGATTTTTCTAACCACGTTCTGCTACCATGTCAGAATAAAATGGACAGCATTTGGATATAAACAACAGTTTATTTACTCAGATATTGAAGAATATTTTTAATATATAGCGCACTTGACTAAACCATCTTATCTCAATAAAGCTTTCTTAGTAAAAAGTGGGGGAATCTTTCTTTGGTTTTCATGGACGCTTATGTATACTAGCATAATGTGATTGCCGTTAGATGGTAGCATATGTACCAGAAAATACAAATTTATCGTATACTCAACAGTAGTAAACAAGAGTTGTTAATCGATAAACTCACTGATGACTTCGTTATTAATGATGAGGTATGTGTATATAATTTCACAATAAATATTTGTAAGAAATATAAACAAAGATACACTAACAATAAATTCACCAGCTGCTGTTAACACTCTGCCGACAGATTAATTTTTTTGAAACTTTGCTGTAATGGATAATTTTCAAAGAGTTCTTCTGCTTCTTTATTAATAGACACCGAGGAATACTCACGATCATCAATCAGTGATTTCAAAAAGTTATCGTTGAAAACGAGATTTCTTTATTTCTCGTCGGCAAAGTGTTAACAGGTCATTCTTAATTAATATACATATATTAATGTCAACCAAATATTAAATTAGTTCCTGCATCTCTCTTACATTTTAAGTTGTCCCAAACCCGATAAAAAATTTTTTATACAAAACTATATATATATATATATATATATGTATATATGTCTATATATAATTAGTTATAATTATATACAATTTGATATAATTATATTTTTTAAAATTATGTTTAAATGTTCAATTTAATTATGGATTTTTATCAGTCGACTTAAAAATATGTAGTTAATAATTATTTTGTTATTAATTGCAAAGTAATACAATAACATAATACACTAGAGCGCAGGAGAAAAAATGTACTATATGATAAAAATCATATATATGTTTTATATATAAAGTAATACTTGGATATAAGATAAGTATAGCGTTCATCAAGAATTGTTCGTATTTTACATTATTTTTATCAGATAAAGTGACATAAAATTAAATGAGTGTATAAAAAATTACAAATAAATTAATTTTTTTCTTTTAATTTATTGTGCTTTATATTATGATTTCAACTTTTATTTATTTTATATAGAATACATATAATGTCTAATAAAGATATGAATACCATAAATAAAACAAACAAGTACAAATTTAAACTAATAAGATATTTATATTTATTATTACTTTATTAATTTTAAGTTACTTTGTCTTATAAAAATAATGTAAATATACTTATCTTGTATCTTAAGTATACATTAACATATATATGATTTTTGTTATAGTACATTTTTTCTCCTGTGCTCTAGTATATTTATGTATATTATTTTAAAATTAATTACAAAATAATTACTAATTATTTTTAAATTGACTGATAACGAAGAATAAATTTAAATTGACAAATTTATCATAAGATCTATCATCAGAGAAGTCCATATAGTTAAAATGAAAATTTAAACATACTTAAAGAAAAATATATAATTACATCTAATTATATATAATTATAACTATAATGATACATGGACATATTTCATATATAGTTTTGTATAAAAAATTTTTTACCGGGAAATAATAAATCGTCCACTATATAAATGTACATTTTTCTAGTAATTTTAAGTGAATGTAAATAAAAATAATTTTTTCTAGGTAAATGAAGTTGATAGCCAATATATTTTGAAGACTGTTAATGCACTATTAAATGAACAAAATTTACAAAATACTTTTCATGATTGTTCATTCATTCTTGGAAAAGCTCATATTTTTACAAACAGCACATTTGAAAATATAAATTTTACTTCTGCGGAAATTGTAACATGTTCTTCACCAAAAGATACAAACAATATAAATTATATAACACTGAATCCCAAATAGAAATGCCTGATGATCAGATTTCATCACGACATGATCTTCTGATATTTATCGAAATATGATGTATGTTTCGTAATCATATTATGATGATATATATCATGAGCACAAGTTAACGTGAGAAAAAATGTGAGCTCACATATTGATGTTATCTTGTAAATTCATGATAATCATATGCTGATTGCAATAATTAATTATTATGTATTATAAATTTTGTACGTTCAGCATTTTCGTGTTTCTTCGCTTGCCGCTACGCGGCGAAACCGCTCTTAGCAAACTGGTATTATGGTATTCAAGTTTTCGCCATAGTACTATGGTATTCAAGTTTTCGCCATGAAATATATATAAAGCCTACAAAGAACGGTTTTAACATAAATTTCAAAGTATATATTTTTTTGTCAATTTAATTTGTGTGTAATATATTCTCAGGGGTTCAAAATATTAATTAAATTATTTAAAATTAGGCGGATAAATGAGAATATTTATAGAGAAAATAGAGAAAAAGGAAAAAATCTATTTATTGTCTACTTGAAGCAAATTTCTATATAAATTAAATTGCGAGTTTTATAAGTTAAATATACTTATAATTTATTTTATTTATTTAATTAGCAACTTTATGTTCGATTTTATATCTAATATAAAATGTCCACGTTCTGAATCTTCTCTTATGAATCCATATCTGTGTTTATTTTTGTCATCATGTTTATAAGAAATATGAGTACAATATGAACTCAGAATGCATATATTTTGCTATCTGGGATAATAAGGAAAAAAAACTTGAAGATGTAAATCTGGAAGATCATATATACAGGGTGTCCAGAGTCAATCGCATCACCCGTCGTGCTTTTACTCGCACGGATTGGCCGCTCTTTTTTATTTAATTTCTTATTAATTATTGCGAAAATCGCAAAACGGTACAGGACTTTCCTACTCAGTTTAACTGCCTCTACCTGCACACGACGGGTGATGCGATTGACTCCGGACACCCTGTATTCCTGTAAGTATCTTCTATCAGACAATAATAATATTTAGTAAGTAAATAATTAAACTACAACTTTTATCTTTTTGTTAAAAACAATTTAGTTAAAGATGCAGTGTGTATAGAACATAATGACCATAATTATTCTTTGAAATTTGATGCATTAAAATATAATACAAACCAATTATTGCCATATGTAAAACAAAGCGATGAAATACGTGGAAAATTTTTAAACCCATGTCCTGATATTACAATTATACATCAGAGGCCAACAGGAAATCGTACAAAAGGAATAATTCAGAATGGTAATAAACTGTAAAAATATTTAACAAAAAAGTTTTATTAAGAAACACTTGTGCTTTCGACAGCATCATAGAAATTTTAGCTTCATCTTATTGTAACTTCAAAGAATTTAAAGAGTTTATAGACATGGCTACAAAGTTTAATAAAAATGATTCTGTCTTGAAAATTGTATCAAACTATGCAAAAGCTGGAGTTTCGAAATCACTCTATCAACAACGAACAAACCTTTATACATATATACTTAGAAAGCATTAAGATGACAGTGATGAAGGATCTTGCGTTACAAATGTATGCCGACTTTTTGAAGAAATGATGGAAAACTACCCAAGTCTAACAGAAAAGATTTATTGCAATAAATGTAGATACAGCAAAGAAAAAACTCGACAAACAATTTCAGTACAAACTCAACCCATTTTAAAGGAGAAGGCATACAATGCCTTCAAAATTATATACAGAAAGTTGTTCAAGATCAGACTGTAAACTGCGAACATTGTCAAAGGAAAATGTGCAATAAGCAAAAAAATATTTAGCTCATATATGTGCGTTGATATTGAGTATGTATACGAAAGTATGTTACAATGTGCCTATGGATTCAGTGGCAATATAAAAAGTAATTTAAAATATATACCAGTTCATTTATTAATAAATAACATTCGCTATGTTTTGTCCGGTGTAGTGCAATTTATAGAGCCTAAAATTCAAGAAGGATTAGAACACTACATTGCATATTGTCGGTCAGTTAATAATAATTGGGAGAAACGAGATGATCTGTGCAAAAAAGCAGAATATATAGGACAAAATATACCAAACATGAAAATTGCATTTATATTCTATGTACAGTGTCCTAATCAATAATCAAGTTTGGCTTTAATAGTCGACAGTATTGACAAAGTCGTACCAAATTATATTGCGTATAATATATGATTGTTAATAATAATTATTAAATATAAGACTTAAAGTTAAGACTGTTAAAGTGCAATTGTTTTCAAAGTTAACAAATAAATATTAAAATATTTTTATAGACTTAATTTTATACACAAATAATCTCTAAAACCCTTTTAATAATTGTGCGTTTTGTGTTTTGTTGTTGTATGTGTTTATACACTATAATATTTCATTTCAATCCATTTCTATTCCGAAGTAAAAACGAATTCAAATCATAGTGCGTTTTGCATAGTATCTCCTCATTTATTCTCTATTTCGCGAAAAAGTAATTATTTAGAACCCAAGTTTTTTTTACTGATTTTCGTGAATTTTTATTGATTTATACAGATAGCGGAAACCATCATCATCATGTTTTTGTCTATCATCATGTTTTTATCTATTTTCACCTAAACTGTGTTCTAAATTTACCGTCGTCTACTGAAAATTTATAATATACGTAACGTAAACTATATTTTTAGCACTGACAGTGAATTGTGAAACACAGCTCTAATTTTGACTATGGTCTACTTGACGTTACAAATGTTTTGAAGCGTTCTTCTTTTCTTTCTCTTTTTATTTAAAGAAAAGAGAAAAAGAATGTTTCGATATGTATTTATAACATCAAGTTAACTTCAGCCTTTAGGTTTACTCGCGTTACATATGTTTCAACATGCTTTTACTCGCTTTAATACGCTCCAATCTATATAGTGATACATTACGTATACTGTAAATTGAAGCATATTGGAATGAATAAGGAGCATGTTGGAACATGCGACGCATACAAACCTGTTTATTTGTATACATTCGTATATAGGTATATGATACCTACAGATGCAATACCTCGGATTCATTGATTTTTTAATTGTTTCCGTTGCCAAATCAAAAACTTCAAATTGTTAAACAATTTCAAATATTTGATTATGTGGCACTGCTGGTTTTTTGGCATAATGGAAATAATGGAATCGATTCGATTAAAAATAAAAAGCGTAAGGCTATAGCTGGATAAGATGGTAAAAAGTGCCCCCATGCGAAATGACTTAAAAGTATTTACGCAATACTTCTAAACCAAAAAAAAAGTTTTTTAGCGCGATTGATAACCTCCCATCCTCTCCCTCTCCTACATAGCAAAAAAACATGTTTTTTAAATTTAATTTTTTCTTACGTGTTTATGCTTATGAATGTTAGAGATATTACAAATTCTCATACTCGCTACCGATGTCGCGGAGGAAACCGCCATGCGTTACATCCTGCGAAAAGTTAATTACCGTTATCTTGACAACTTATTTATTACTATTGATTTATCTCTATTCTCCTTTGACTTCATTCTAATACGTACGCTTACCATATTGTATCGTTCTACATTTTTATATTGAGTGTGTATAATTTTCACAAATAAAATAGAGTAACGTTCTTTACATCCGTCTCATTTACTCGGTCGTTTCTCTTCTATCGTGACCATCAACAGGTTATGGGCCCAGAGACACAACGACAAAGTGAATACATACTTTCCAAATTATAATTCGCTGTCTACGCGAGAGTCGAATACTCTTTGTTCCTATCGGGCGTGATACATCGTGAACGTGATATACGTCCATGACGCGTTGGAATACCACAATCGTTAAAACGAACGATTAATGATGACGCAGACAAATATTAATTCTACGCGATTGGAAACGCTAACTAAGGACAATTACGACACTTGGGTGTTACAAGTTGAAGCCCTACTCGTGAAAAATGACAACTGGTGCTACGTAAGCGGCGAAAGGTCATGTTCGCAGATTCGAGGCGACGGTGACGATCCAAGAAATCTGGCTGCTATCAAGGCGTGGGAAAACGAGGATCGCAAGGCGAAATCTGATCTAATCCTAGCCATAAATCCTTCTGAATTAAAGCAGGTACGTGGATGCAAAACGTCCAAAGATGTTTGGGACAAACTTAAATCCATATACGATTCGAAAGATCCCGCGCGTAAAGCGACATTACTTAAGCGTCTTATACAAACTAAGATGTCAGAAGGGGGAGACATCAAGGTACATATCGCTCAATTTTTTGATGCAGTCGACAAGTTAGAGTCCATGGATGTTCAGATAAACGGGGATCTACTCTCTATAATGCTTCTTTACAGTCTACCAAGTAGCTTCGAAAACTTCAGATGCGCGATCGAATCTCGTGACGCGCTGCCAAACGCTGAGCAACTGAAGGTAAAGATCGTAGACGAATACGAAGCGCGAAATCAAGCAACCGTCAACGAGTCAGGCGCAATGCTCGCACATTATAGCAAAAACAATCGGAACTCGAAATTCGACAAGAATTCATCGAAGTCACGCAACGAAACAAATGCGAAAGCATCCTCTCGTCCCAAATACAAATGCTCTTTCTGTAAAATTACAGGACACAAATACGCTAATTGTCGTAAAAGAAAGAAGCAAGAAGCCAAAAAGGAAAAGGCGAACAATACGGAGGTAGAAAGTTTTTTTGCGGAAGTTGCCCAATATACATCGCCCGATCCTAGGAGGAGCACGGACGCAAATCAATGGTGTCTCGACAGCGGGTGCACATCTCATCTATGCAAAGACGCTCGAATGCTAACGAGTTCGGTACACGGAGCGACGTAAGATTAGCCAATAACGCAACCAGCGTGGTGAATGCGAAGGGGGATGTAGAGCTCCTTACCAGCATCGACAATAAAACTAAAAGAATTCGGCTGGAAAACACCCTACATGTTTTAGACTTGAGAACCAACTTACTATCTGTAGCCAAGATTGTGGATAAAGGTTATCAAGTCGTATTCGGCCCAAATCGAGCATCCGTACGGGATCACAAAGGAAACATTAAACTCACTGCTGATCGACAAGGTGATCTGTATATTTTAAGAGGATCAACCGAACAAGCAAATACGGCCACGCAGAGGAAATGTTCCGATACCGAGATTTGGCATAAACGTCTCGGTCATCTTAATCTAAGAGAATTATTACACATGTTGAAAACTCAAGCCGTATCTGGATTAAAGCTCAAGAACAATTCCGAGATTTCGAACTGCGAAATATGCATAACACAGAAGCTAACCAATTTTCCTTTTTCATCTCGTGTTCACAGATCTCAGCACCGCCTCGAAATAATTTATTTAGATCTTTGCGGACCAATGCGAACCAGCTCGATAGGAGGCGCTCGCTACTTCATGACGCTCATCGACGATCATTCAAGATGGTGTGAAGTCTATTTTCTGAAGAGTAAAGATGAAGCAACGAGCAAATTTATAGAATTCAAGAAATTCGTCGAAAATCAAACGGGTCTCAAAGTGAAGGCTTTCCATTCGGACAATGGAAAGGAATTTTGTAACTCCGCCATGGATCGTATCCTGAAGGAATCTGGAATTCAACGACGCCTGACAATTCCGCACACTCCAGAACAAAATGGGGTCGCCGAACGAAAGAATAGAACATTGGTTGAAACGACACGTTGTCTACTTGCACAATCCGGACTCCCCATTCATTTTTGGGCAGAAGCCATCAACACGGCGAACTACATACGGAATCGATGCACCACAAGAAGTTTGAACGGACACACCCCTCACGAGTTATGGAAAGGCGACAAACCTAATTATAAGCCATCTTCGATCGTTTGGAAGCAAGACGCTGGTTCTCAATAAGAATCCGAGTAAGGGAAAATTCGAATCCAGAGCCATCGAAGGCATTTTCGTTGGTTATGCAGGTACGTCCAAGGGTTACCGTATCTGGATACCGAAAGACCACAAGGTTATCGTCGCAAGGGATGTAAAATTCCTGGACGGATTCGACACAAAAGCCACGGACGAGGACTTCATATATGATAACACGATAAATGGCAGGATGAAGATCCTCGGTGATGATGCTGACTTATCTCGAAACCAAACGGTAGAGATCGCAAATGATGATAAAACATTACATCATCAAATACCCGAAAATCCAGACGACGCGGACATCACGACTGAAGATGAACACGACGATGGCGATCCGCCATTACAAGCTGATGAAAACGACGACTTCGAAGAAGATCAGCCGCCTGCACGAGATCCAGGGTGTCCAAGGAAACTACACACGGGAAAACCCGGCCATCCCGCCAAACAGTATCACATAAAAGGACCGATCCAGCAACCGAATCGATCCGTAGCTAATGAGAATAATCCCTCATCCGATAAAAATATCGCCAACGATCCGAAGTGGTTCGACGCACAATTAGCTATGACTGCATTTGAAATACCATTTTCTCAAGCTGTTTCAGGTCCAGACGGCGATGAGTGGCGAAACGCTGTGTACGCCGAAATCAAATCCCTCGTACACAATGACACGTGGACGATCGTTGACAGACCAAGCGGCGAAAAGGTAATTGGGTGCAGAACCGTTCTAAGAAACAAATACAAGGCCAATGGAGAGCTCAAGCGAAGGAACTCCCGTGTAGTCGCGAAAGGATTCTCTCAACGTCCTGGTATCGACTTCCATGACACGTTCGCATCGGTAGCAAGACTTAGTTCGTTGAGAACGCTCATAGCTGCATCTGTTGAACAAGGCATGCTGATTTCGCAAATTGACATTGCAACCGCTTACTTAAATGGCATAATGGACACATTGGTTTACATGGAGAAGCCGGAAATGCTGCAAGAGATGCTCGAGAGAATCGTTGCAACCAAACAAGACACTGATCTGGCAGAAAAAGCCAGAAAAATGTTGTCTTCACTTAATGGAGGCGACAAGGTGCAGACTCAACAAGGCAATATACGGCCTTCGTCAGGCCGGTCGTCAGTGGCATGAACGACTCGACAAGGCTCTCAAGAAACTTGGACTGACTCCAACCAATGCCGATCCATGCGTCTACTACGACAAAGGGAAGCTCACGCTGTTATTAGTCTACGTGGACGACATTCTCATAGCCTCACGTGATGAAGCCAACATCAGACGCCTGAAAGAAGAACTCGCCAAAAACTTCGTGATCAGGGATCTCGGACACATCAAGTATTGTCTGGGGATCGAAGTATCTCAAAACAAGAAGGGGATACATCTCTCACAAGCAGGATACATTCGTGATGCGCTAGACAGATTCGGGATAACCGACTGTAAACCGGTACGCACACCTCTAGGCAATAACATCAAGTTACACGATGCTGTTGACGACTCGGATGGAGATGATTCGAAACTACTGTACCGAGAACTATTGGGGTCGCTAATGTACCTGGCACAAGGAACTCGCCCGGATATTGCTTATGCTGTGAGCGCACTGTCAATGGTGCAAATCTTATAAACAAATCCATTGGACATGTGCCAAGAGAGTACTCAGATATCTCAAGGGCACCATCAACAACGGATTGTTCTACACAAAAACTGGCAAGAATCTCATTGGATATACGGATGCTGATTGGGGAAATTGTGGCCTGGATCGCAGATCATACACCGGCTCAGTCTTCCTATTAGCCAACGCTGCCATATCTTGGGAGTCGCGGAAGCAAAGAACCGTGGCTCTATCATCCACCGAGGCGGAATATACCGCTCTTAGCGATGCTAGGGAAGCCATTTATTTATCAAGATTTCTATCGGAGATTGGTCTACCATCACTTTCGAAGGTGACTCTTCACAACGATAATCAAGGTACTGCGAAGTTGGCCGTCAACCCAGTCTTCCATTCTCGATCAAAGCACATAGACATCAGATGTCATTTTATCAGACACGCCCTGGTGGAGCATCGGATCGATCTCATCTATACTCCTACGGAGGACATGGTAGCTGATATTTTAACCAAGGCTCTACCAAGCAACAAGCACATATTTTGTACCAACGGATTTGGAATCAAACACATTGCCATCTCTCGCACTCAAATTTGAGGGAGAGTGTTAGAGATATTACAAATTCTCATACTCGCTACCGATGTCGCGGGGGAAACCGCCATGCGTTACATCCTGCGAAAAGTTAACTACCGTTACCTTGACAACTTATTCATTACTGATATATCTCTATTCTCCTTTGACTTCATTCTAATACGCTTACCATATTGTATCGTTCTATATTTTTATATTGAGTGTGTATAATTTTCACAAATAAAATAACGTTCGGCTTTACATCTGTCTCGTTTACTCGGTCGTTTCTCTTCCATCGTGATCATCAACAATGAATTCTTGATATAAAAAATATGTTAATAAGAAAAATGTTTCTTCTGTACAAAAAATTTCTTTTGAATTGTTTTACTGTCACATTTAAATTTTAAAAAATTCTTAAAATTAAAAAATGCGATTTTCACTTCTTATAAAGGTGACGCCTTGAAAAAATTCTCGAATATCCCTCTTAAAAAATGAAAATTTATGCAATTTATTCAGAATTTTCTGATTGGTGCAACATATTTAAAAAAATAAAAAACCATATTTTTACGCTATTTTTCACATAAAATACATATAAATCTAAACTTATGCATTAAATCTAGTTATAAATATTTATTTTTAATATATCTGCATCTATTTCAATGCTTATTTTATAAACTTTCCATCGCTTATATTTATTATAACATATTACAATCATACATAAATATTTATATTATAATCAATATCCCGATTTTTACGGTTTTTATTTTATTAAGTCAAAATTTTTTGTCATTTAAATTATTTATCTAGTGATATTAACATTGAGCTTTTGTAATATTACCTAATAAAAAATACTAAATTATTACGCACTTAAAAAATTATTTTAATGGCAGAAAGTAAAGTAAGATGTATTTACATTTTTGCAGAATCGAACTTATGATCAAGAACAGTTAAATATAAAAAAAACACATAGATAATATGATTATTTATATCTTAATTTTTTTATTTTTGAATTTTCATCGTTCAATCTTCATCGCTGTCATCGTTAATTGTTGGTACGATGTCTTCACTATCAAAAATATGTTGTAATTTTTCAACAGGTTTAACAATGCGCGACAGATAACGAGCGTGGGAAAGATAATATATTATTGCTGCTAAATGAGAGCAACATCCTATTGTTCGTCTGCCGTTAGCACAATCACATGCATATCTTAATATGCCGGATTTTTCAATTGTGTTTGGATTGTACTGAATATAGCATTTGTATATTTGTTTCTTTTTGTGCCTAGATGGAACTTCAAGTTTTACAATATTCGTATTTTCTTTCAAAAAACCGAGTCGAATATTATTGTTATCATCCAACATTTCGACAAGATATGATATTGCTTGCGACAGTTGATATGTGCCAGTAAAAAAGATTTTTAATTCTCTTTCACTCATTTCAGGAAAGTCTATTAGATCTTTTAATGTGATTTTCTGAAATGGCACAGTTGTGCGACTCCCATTGTTGTTTTCAACCTCTTCAGCCAATGTATTTTCGATATCACTTTTGTCATTCATTTGGTCAACAACTTCTTGTACCATGGTGTGGTCTGAATTGAAACGTTTTCCAAAAGTATTATTTAAAAAACATGCCACTTTACACAACAACATAGTTTTTGGCAAAAGTTTATTGTCTAACTGATTATGTAATAATCTATACTTTTTCCCAGTACACCATGAACAGCTTTTACCGGCCATCGAGCTTTTGTCACAAAACGTGAATCATTCGATTCTTTAGTCGTTAACTGTTTATGTATTCCTTTAAAAGCTGGTATTAATAGACGATATCTTCTGTTTTCCAATTCGTTTTTGATGTCTTTAAAACCTATATATAAAACAAATATATCACCTTCTATCATTAGAGAGCTCAAACCATCTTCTTGAGACATGACGATTTTTAAAATAGTAGCATCATTTTGGTTTGCATAAAAAGGTCCAGCTACATCAATGATGAATCCGTTTGTTGAGCAAATGGTAAATGGTTTACACAAAGGTACTCCTTTTTGTATAGAATAGGCTTTACGCTGATAATTGTTATTGCTACTTTTTTGATGCCGATAATAAGTTCCATCACATATAATCATTAGTTGAAAATCAATATTGTGCAACTTGTAACGATGCACCCCCCATCGTTACTATACCCGGCAGGCGAACGCCGGAAGTCGGCCGCCCGACGTCCACCGATCGGGCAGGGGCCAAGGCGCTAGGCGCCCTTTTAATCTCGAAAGAAATACCCGCCGAACCGTAAATACGACTGATAAACGGTCGTCGATACAAACCGAGAGAGGAGAGGCCCCGATATCAACACTCGGGCCGAGCATCTCCGAATGCGAGCGGAAAACACCGAACGGCTAAAAAACGTCGTATAAATATCGACTCCGAAGCAATCTAGACACCAGATCCGCTCCCAATCCGGCCTGATCTGGCTTACCCAAGCCGAAGACCACTCCAGGACCGATCCACACCGCTCATAGCAAAAGCACCAGGAGGTTGACGAGTTCGCAGCCTCCGCCGAGAGATCTCGGCCTTTCGCTTCGACGGCATCTCCCGTCCGCACTCCAACCGATCGACAGACGAAGGTGGCGAGTTCGCCGCCTTCCCCGACGTATTCTCGGGCCCGGTCGACTCACTACCTAGATCCCGTCGTCCACGGAAAAGGGGTAGCGCGTTCGCTGCCTCCGTCGAGAAATCTCGACACCGACTGGACGACAACGTATTAATTATTAACAACGAGGAGTTACTCGTCTTAATTTAGCGAACGCGACCACCGACCGACGGATTTGTATCGCGACGCGCCATCTTGTCGGCAGACGGCACGCGCTGCCTAACTAAGCCCAGCCATTACGAAATTCACGTCACCGATAGCGACAATAGCCCCGCGCCGAACCGCGAGGCCCCGCCCGCGGCCGCACCACCGGCACATATCACTCGAGAACCGGCGGCCTCTAAGTACCGGCGCGACAACTGTTTATATTCGCACGATCACTTATAAAGCGCATGCTACGACCGCACGTTTAAAATACTACCGTAGGTGGTCCGACTGAATTGTGCTAAAAGTAACATAATTAAATATTTATTTCTTTAAATCAAAAGAACCCTGTGTCATTGCGCCTCATCCTCCGCGATCCCTGATCCCGACTCGCTATCCGCTTCGCAAAGGGCTCGTTATAAATTGGCGCCCGAACAGGGACTCGACCGAGAGACGCAACGATTTCAGGTGATTCATACTTTCGCACAATCAGTGACCGCTCCGACCGATCATGAAGACGTGGCTGTATGAACTCTCCAAAGAGCGAATCAGCGCTTTCGCAGTCGCCTGCGGCATTGACACGACCGGCACGCATGACGAAATACGAGTACGCGTCCGCCAGTACATCGACGAACACCCGCACGATTTCGACTCCCCGGGGCCGGCCCCGACCGACGTGCGACCACCACCACAGATTGCAGTCGCCCCACCGACCCTCGACCACAGTTATACCGAATCAGAACCCGTTGTCAATAACACCGCGAAGGCGCTCAACCAGATACGCAAATGGGGATGCCATTTCGATGGCCGCGACCCCCTCGCATTCCTGGAATGCATCGAGGAACTCCGCGAAGGATACGTGTATGCCGAGGAACAGCTCTTACGTAGACTACCGGAGTTATTAAAAGGAGACACCCTCCTATGGTACCGGAAAACAGAGATGATTGGGGCAACTGGGAGGCGTTCTGTCGAGACTTTCGCCTCCGATATTTACCACCGAATTTTCAGGAACAGCTAGAACGCGAGATTTTCGAAAGGCGACAACGCGAGGGCGAGAAATTAGCCAACTACGCCGACGCCGTCACTACTGATGCGCCGCGCCGGGGGTTTCATGCGCGCACGCCAACTCGAGCGCATATACGCTAACATGCGCGCGAATTACAAATTATACGTACGACGTACCGACATCCGCAGCTTGACGGACCTCACTATCCGCGCCGCCGAATACAAAGACCTCGAGCGAGAAAGACACGAGGAACAAAACATCGCGCGGAAGGCGGCGGCACCGAAGCCAGCCGTCGCCGCCGTATATAATCGCGAGAAATGTTGCTGGCGTTGTAAGCAACGGGGGCACACCCGGATGAACTGCTCTCAACCCCACCCCCCCCCCCTCATGGGTGCGACCTCGCCGTGGTGAGGGGGCCTAGTATCTTCGGAGAAGCTAACGCACCCACAAACACGTCATTGCTACGGGGCGGTGTCAGCTTGTCTGACCGAATGCCTCATAGGTAGCAAACGCATTTGATTGCGCTGGAGGAGCACACTCGTGGCCGTGCTGGCGACACCCCCTTCACCCTCATCCGGGGTGCGAGGGGCTGGAATTTGCTGTGGATGTGTTCCCGAGCCCTTGTCTCCCATTCCTCATTTCCTCGCTCATCATCCCATTTTCCACTCTCCTCGGCGGCCTATCACTTTTCCGTTCGTCTCTCCCGCACCTTGGTGTGGGAGAGAGGAATAGGGGCCGTCGTATACGCCCGCCGGGCCCTGCGTCTCCGAGGTCTTGGACCTGGCGGTGACGGGACCGGAGGTGACTAATCGTGCTTTATTTTCAGGTTGAACTCCGCCGACTTCGTAGTCGCGTTCGGTCGTCCGTGCCGCAATCGTTCGTCCGTCGTGGTTGCGGATTAGTGCGAAATAGGTAGGCGTTTCCTTCGAATGGCGCTCGTCTTAATGCTAAGGTGGAAGGTATCGTGCCGAGGGTATGAATGGTCGCGTAGACGTTAAGATCGCGGCCGCTAACGATCCGCTCCGGGATACCTGCCGTCTTCCCGGTGTAGTTAGGCTTGGTGGCGTAATGGTGGCTCTACGTCGCTCGACCCCCTTTCCACCGTAAATTTTTTGCTATATGGGTAAATTTGAAAATAAAAATATGGAGGTGAGGAGGAGTGCCCGCCTGTCTGATCGCTCCCAGCCGGAACGGGCCGCTAAAAAGGGAGCAGGGGATGTGCCCGTCGTCAAGTCGCGAGTCCGCTCGTCTGCGCACTTGGTGACGGCCTCCACTTCCTCAAGAGCGCCTCACCAAGCTGTGCGCGAGCGAGTCCGCGACGAAACACGTATCGGTGCGCAGTTCCAAGGTTGCGGCCTTCCTGCCGTCCGAATCGTTCTGACGCGTTGTCTAGTAACCGCGATAAGATCCATGCCAGTTTTCTTCTACCGGGAAGGATCACACGTCAAATTGCGAGGAGAAATAAAACGTGAAATCAAAAATAGCGCCGGAAATAATGCCGCGAAAAATTCCGCGATAAATCTCGCGATTAGGTCCGCGATTAAATCCGCGAATAGTTCCGCGAATAAAAATCCCGCGGTAAACAAGAGAGTTATATTCGCGGATAGTCCCCCACCCCCACCCCAACCCCAACCACAATCCCACATCGAGTGTGATTCGGGTTCTTCTTCCTTGCCGTTGCAACAAGCTCTGGCAAATTTCTCCTCTTCTCCTACTTCCTCACTTACGTCCACGGGAGTGAGGATGCTGCAGCTGAACATGAGGCGTTCGGCTGTAGTAACGGGTGAGGTGCGTCAGCTCATAGTCGAAAAGCGACTTGACGTCCTGTTATTGCAGGAACCACACGTCAGGAAGCAAGGCTTGAGCCACACCTTTGTCGGTTTAGGGATTGGAATAAAGGTTGCCGCTGTGCGCTCGCAACGTCCGTGGGAGCGGCGGTGGCGGTTTGTAACCCTAAATTCCAATTCATGTTTGTCTCGCAGCTTAGCACGACCCACTGCGTCTGTGCGGAAGTGCAGGCTCCCGGCTTCTCCTTCTACGTAGCAATGTGCTACTTTCAGTATAGTGACAAGATTGAGGAGCACCTCAGGCACCTCGAAGCGGTGTTTCATTCACTGAGGGGGAAGAGACTCATCGTTGCAGTGGATGCCAATGCTAGGTCGTCTCTCTGGGGTCCCCAGAAGACGGACGAAAGATGTGCGAAACTCGAGGACCTGATCCGGGCATATGGCATAAAAGTTGTCAACGATGTTGGGCAGGCGCCCACCTTTTGGACGGCAAGAGGTTTATCATTCATCGACGTGACTTTGGCGTCGCCCTCCATAAGCCAATTCATCGGCGATTAGAAGGTGAGATGCGACTGGACGACCAGTGACTATAACTCCGTTGATATCAGACTGAGGGTGCCGAGAGGACGGGGCGGCGGAGGCACTGCGAACACGAGGTTCGACATACGTCGGGCCGATTGGGAACGGTTCTCCGGGAGCCTAGCTGACCTCTCAAGGCCCAGGCTCGAGGTCATCGGGCTGCAGTCGGCGGAGGATGTCGAGGAAATGGCAGACACCCTCACAATAAACCTGAATGAGGCGTGCACATCGATGCCTAAGAAAAGGCATTTCAGGAAATCCAACCCGTGGTGGACGAGAGAGCTTAAAATCATTAAGAAAAAAGTCTATAGGCTTAAACGCGCCCTCCAAAAGGGACGAGATGAACTCTCCTACCAAGAGAAACTGTTGGAGTACCGCTCTTTTTTGCGGAAATATAACAGAGAGGTAAGGAGGGCGAAACTCGTGAGCTGGAGGAACTATGTCACGTCGTACGGCAACTCGGAGCCCTGAAGCTTCGTATATAAGCAACAAGCGGAAAAACTCCGGGTTGAGAGGGTGCTCAGCACACTCCAGCGTGGCAAATCCTCGACAATGAGCCTAGAGGAAACAGCCAGCTACCTGTTGGAGGTGCAGGTTCCGAATGACCAGATCTCAGAGGACACCCCTCAGCAAAGTGCATTAAGGGAAAATGCACTCACAGCGCCTGATACGGCCGATGCCCCTTTCTTCATGGAGGCGGAAGTGGCCAGGGTAGTAAAAACCTTCAAAAATAATAATAAGGCACCAGGACCTGACCTAGTTAAGGTAAAGGTGCTGAAGACCGCGGTTAAAGTGATCCCTGGTCAGATCACAAGACTGTTCAATGGGTGCCTGCAGTGGGGCGTCTTTCCCAAAGCCTGGAAAACAGGCTCACTTCGAGCACTGTTGGAGGGCGAGGATAAGGACGAGCAGGACCCAAAATCCTATAGGCCCATATGTCTCCTCTCCGTGATAGGGAAACTCTTCGAGAAACTTATCAAATTTCGCCTCATGGACACATCACTGGCGCCGGGTGGGGTCTCCGATCGGCAGTTCGGCTTTATGCCCGGAAGGTCGACGGAGGACGCTGTCGTGGAGTTGCGTCGTATGGTCTCTGCCTCTGAAAAGAGACATGCCGTCGCGCTGCTGTTCGACATCTCTGGGGCCTTTGATAATATCTGGTGGCCCCTCGTATTAGAGTCGTTGAAATCGGGAAATTGTCAGCGGAATGTCTTCGGAGTGATGCAAAGTTACTTCGACGACCGTAGGGTTAGCCTCTCGTATGGTTCTTCAGAGGTTTCCAGACGGGCAACAAGAGGATGCCCACAGAGATCTGTCCTCGGCCCAACATGCTGGAACTTAATGTTCGATAATCTTCTAAAACTTTTGAAGGACTCGAACATCCTATTCGCAGCGTACGCGGACGATCTTGTAGTAATTGTGGACGGGAATACACGAAGAGAAATAGAAATAGAAAGTCAACGCGTGGTAGACGTTATAAATAATTGGTGCACGTTCGCGAAGCTTCAGGTCTCGGAGCGAAAAACTGAAGCGATAGTGTTAAATAGCGACGCGGTAAAACGGAAACCGATCGGAAGAAGAGGAGGAGACAGACCGGATAGGAAGCGTAAAAATAATAGGAAGACCGTCGACTTTACGAATAGGCCGCCGATTATTAAAATAAATAACTGGAAGATAGATTTTAAAGAAACGGTTAGATATCTCGGAGTACATATAGATAAGGGAATAAAAATAAGTTCGCATTGTAGGAAATTAAGTAGTAAAACCGGGCTGCTTTTTCAAAGATTGAGTAAATTAGCGAGATCTCAATGGGGACTTCGATATAAGGCGCTCTCCGCGATATACCGGGGAGTGTTCGCGCCGGTAATGACTTACGCCGCCGCTGGGTGGGCCGATTTGTGTACGGAGAGTGACCTTAGAATACTTAGATCCGCGCAGCGTAGCGTTTTGATCTCGCTAACCGAACGGCAGGCTGAAAATCGCTTTTCGTCGTCGCCGGGGCAACGCCCGTCGACATACTAATTAAAGAATACGCCACGCGATACGACGTACGTAAGGGAAAACTCGCGAAAATCGGGAACGTCGAAATTCCCGCGGGAACGAGGAAAAAAGACGCGTTTGCGAAAATACGGGAAGAGGCGATAGGCGTGTGGCAGGCCAGATGGACTTCTTCCAACAGAGGTCGTGCCACATTTGCCTTCTTCGATGAAGTGCGTAATAGGCTGGACGCACGATTCCTTCAGGCTGATCACTGGGTCACACAGGCTCTCACCGGACACGGGAATTTCCGGGCTCATCTTGCCTCATTGGGACTCGTGGATGGTGCTGCGTATATCTGCGGTGGTCAGAGCGACACGGTGCAGCATTTCTTGCTGGAGTGTTCTTTGTTTGACGAGCAGAGGGTCGCTTTGCGCGATATTGTCCCTGATGACGAGTGGCGGTGGCCGGAGGTGGCGCGCTTCCTCGCGTCTTCTCCAAAGGCCTTCGCAATTTTCGCGGATTATTGTCGGGACAACCTTTGGTTGAAGGGATGCGAGAAATGAATAGGTTAAGAGTGGGACTGTTCAATCGGAGCAGGTCGGAGGCTCCGGTCGTGGGGTGGCGGCCTCGTAACCTTCTCGAGACAACCGCACCTCCGAGCAGTTCCAAGTAGCATGTAAGATAGAGGTTGGTTAGGTAGGTCCCTTCCCAAGATTAGATTCGTCCTTCCCACCATCCCATACTGTATTCCACCCGACAGGGTCAGAGAGTGTGTCCGGGAATCGGGACACAATGGACAGGCCTCCCCGTGGTCCCCGTGGGCGCGGCGGGTGAGATGCGGGGTCGCGTCTAGCCAAACACGCGTATCGTGTCCTGTGGCGAAGCGTGGCCCCTAGCAGGAAACTGGTAGGAGGAGCAGGAGGGCTCATCCGTCGCGGCTAAACTGTCTATCCTGCGAGGCGATCCCGCAGGCGCTGTTGGATTTTTCCATCGCTCGTCTCGGGGCGGTTTCGGTGGACGGAGATATAAGTGTAGCGTGTACCCGTAAAGGGTGATGAAGCACGAATCGCCATCTTCGGGATGGCGGTTCAAACACTAACTGCTCTCGACCCCCCCACCCCTCTCTTGGGTGCGACCTCGTCGTGATGAGGGGGCCTAGTATCTTCGGAGAAGCTAACGCACCCACAAACACGTCATTGCTACGGGGCGGTGTCAGCTTGTCTGACCGAATGCCTCATATGTAGCAAACGCATTTGATTGCGCTGGAGGAGCACACTCGTGGCCGTGCTGGCGACACCCCCTTCACCCTCATCCGGGGTGCGAGGGGCTGGCATTTGCTGTGGATGTGTTCCCGAGCCCTTGACTCCCATCCCTCATTTCCTGCCTCACCCCCCTTTTTCCACTCTCCTCGGCGGCCTATTACTTTTCCGTTCGTCTCTCCCGCACCTTGGTGTGGGAGAGAGGAATAGGGGCCGTCGTATACGCCCGCCGGGCCCTGCGTCTCCGAGGTCTTGGACCTGGCGGTGACGGGACCGGAGGTGACTAATCGTGCTTTATTTTCAGGTTGAACTCCGCCGACTTCGTAGTCGCGTTCGGTCGTCCGCAATCGTTCGTCCGTCGTGGTTGCCGATTAGTGCGAAATAGGTAGGCGTTTCCTTCGAATGGCGCTCGTCTTAATGCTAAGGTGGAAGGTATCGTGCCGAGGGTATGAATGGTCGCGTAGACGTTAAGATCGCGGCCGCTTACGATCCGCTCCGGAATACCTGCCGTTCTCCCGGTGTAGTTAGGCTTGGTGGCGTAATGGTGGCTCTATGTCGCTCGATCCCCCTTTCCACCATAAAGTCTATAATATATGGGTAAATTCGAAATTAAAAATATGGAGGTGAGGAGGAGTGCCCGCCTGTCTGATCGCTCCCAGCCGGAACGGACCGCTAAAAAGGAAGCAAGGGATGTGCCCGTCGTCAAGTCGCGAGTTCGCTCGTCTGCGCACTTGGTGGCGTCCTCCACTTCCTCAAGAGCGCTTCACCAAGCTGTGCCCGAGCGAGTCCGCGACGAAACACGTATCGGTGCGCAGTTCCAAGGTTGCGGTCTTCCTGCCGTCCGAATCGTTTTGACGCGTTGTTTAGTAACCGCTATAAGATCCATGCCGGTCTTCTTCTACCGGGAAGGATCACACGTCAAATTGCGAGGAGAAATAAAACGAGAAATCAAAAATTGCGCCGGAAATAATGCCGCGAAAAATCCCGCGATAAATCTCGCGATTAGGTCCGCGATAAAATCCGCGAATAGTTCCGCGAATAAAAATCCCGCGGTAAACAAAGGAGTTAGATTCGCGAATAGTCCCCCACCCCAACCCCAACCCCACATCGAGTGTGATTCGGGTTCTTCTTCCTTGCCGTTGCAACAAGCTCTGGCAAATTTCTCCTCTTCTCCTACTTCCTCACTTACGTCCACGGGAGTGAGGATGCTGCAGCTGAACATGAGGCGTTCGGCTGTAGTAACGGGTGAGGTGCGTCAGCTTATAGTCAAAAAGCGACTTGACGTCCTGTTATTACAGGAACCACACGTCAGGAAGTAAGGCTCGAGCCACACCTTTGTCGGTTTAGGGATTGGAATGAGGGTTGCCGCTGTGCGCTCGCAACGTCCGTGGGCGGCAGTGGTGGTCTGTAACCCTAAATTCCAAATCATGTTTGTCTCGCAACTTAGCACGACCCACTGCGTCTGTGCGGAAGTGCAGGCTCCCGGCTTCTCCTTCTACGTAGCATCGTGCTACTTTCAGTATAGTGACAAGATTGAGGAGAACCTCAGGCACCTCGAAGCGGTGTTTCATTCACTGAGGGGGAAGAGACTCATTGTTGCAGTGGATGCCAATGCTCGGTCGTTGCTCTGGAATCCCCGGAGACGGACGATAGAGGTGCGAAACTCGAAGACCTAGTCCGGGCATATGGCATAGAAGTGGTCAACGATGTTGGACAGGCGCCCACCTTTTGGACGGCAAGAGGTTCATCATTCATCGACGTGACTTTGGCGTCGCCCTCCATAAGCCAATTCATCGGCGATTAGAAGGTGAGATGCGACTGGACGACCAGTGACCATAACTCCGTTGACATCACACTGAGAGTGCCGAGAGCGCGAGGCGGCGAAGGAACTGCGAACACGAGGTTCGACATACGTCAGGCCGATTGGGAACGGTTCTCCGGGAGCCTAGCTGACCTCTCAAGGTCCAGGCTCGAGGTCATCGGGCTGCAGTCGGCGGAGGATGTCGAGGAAATGGCAGACACCCTCACAATAATTCTGAATGAGGCGTGCACAGCATCAATGCCTAAGGAAAAGCATTTCCAGAAGTCCAACCCGTGGTGGACGAGAGAGCTTACTATCATCAAAAAAAAAGTCTATAGGCTTAAACGCGCCCTCCAAAAAGGACGAGATGAACCTTCCTACCAAGAGAAACTGTTGGAGTACCGCTCTTCTTTGCGGAAATATAACAGAGAGGTGAGGAAGGCGAAGCTCGTGAGCTGGAGGAACTATGTCACGTCGTACGGCAACTCGGAGCCTTGGGGCTTCGTATATAAGCAACAAGCGGAAAAAACTCCGGGTTGAGAGGGTGCTCAGCACACTCCAGCGTGGCAAAACCTCGACAATGAGCCTAGAGGAAACAGCCAGATATCTGTTAAAGGTGCACGTTCCGAATGACCAGATCTCAGAGGACACCCCTCAGCAAAGTGCATTAAGGGAAAATGCACTCTCAACGCCTGATACGGCCGATGCCCCTCTCTTCATGGAGGCGGAAGTGGCCAGGGTAGTAAAAACTTTCAAAAATAATAATAAGGCACCAGGACCTGACCTGGTTGAGGTAAAGCTGCTGAAGACCGTCGTTAAAGTGATCCCTGGTCAGATCACAAGACTATTCAATGGGTGCCTGTAGTGGGACGTCTTTCCCAAAGCCTGGAAAACAGGCTCATTTCGAGCACTGTTGAAGGGCGAGGATAAGGACGAGCAGGACCCAAAATCCTATAGGCCCATATGTCTCCTCTTTGTGATAGGGAAACTCTTCGAGAAACTTATCAAATTTCGCCTCATGGACACATCACTGGCGCCGGGTAAGGTCTCCGATCGGCAGTTCGGCTTTATGCCCGGAAGGTCGACGGAGGACGCTGTCGTGGAGTTGCGTCGTATGGTCTCTGCATCTGAAAAGAGACATGCCGTCGCGCTGCTGTTCGACATCTCGGGGGCCTTTGATAATGTCTGGTGGCCCCTTGTATAAGAGTCGTTGAAATCGGGAAATTGTCAGCGGAATGTTTTCGGAGTGATGCAAAGTTACTTCGACGATCGTGGTCAGCCTCTCATATGGTTCTTCAGAGGTTTTCCAGACGGGCAACAAGAGGATGCCCACAGGGATCTGTCCTCGGCCCAACATGCTGGAACTTAATGTTCGCTAATCTTCTAAAACTTTTGAAGGACTCGAACATCCTATTCGCAGCGTACGCGGACGATCTTGTAGTAATCGTGGACAGGAATACGCGAAGAGAAATAGAAATAGAAAGTCAACGCGTGGTAGACGTTATAAATAATTGGTACAAGTTCGCGAAACTTCAGGTCTCGGAGCGAAAAACTGAAGCGATAGTGTTAAAGAGCGACGCGGTAAAACGGAAACCGATCGGAAGAAGGGGAGGAGACAGACCGGATATGAAGCGTAAAAATAATAGGAAGACCGTCGACTTTACGAATAGTCCGCCGATTATTAAAATAAATAACAGGAAGATAGATTATAAAGATACGGTTAGATATTTTGGAGTACATATAGATAACGGAATAAAAATAAGTTCGCATTGTAGGAAAATAAGTAGTAAAACCGGGCTGCTTTTTCAAAGATTCAATAAATTAGCGAGATCTCAATGGGGACTTCGATATAAGGCGCTCTCCGCGATATACCGGGGAGTGTTTGCACCAGTAATGACTTACGCCGCCGCGGGGTGGGCCGATTTGTGTACGGAGAGTGACCTTAGAATTTTTAGATCCGCGCAGCCTAGGGCTTTAATCTCGCTAACCGGCGCCTACCGAACGGCAGGCTGGGAATCGCTTTGCGTCGTGGCCGGGGCAACGCCCGTCGACATACTAATTAAAGAATACGCCACGCGATACGATGTGCGTAAGGGAAAACTCGCGAAAATCGAGAACGTCGAAATTCCCGCGGTAAAGAAGAAAAAAGACGCGTTTGCGAAAATACGGGAAGAGGTGATAGGCGTGTGGCAGGCCAGATGGACTTCTTTCAACAGAGGTCGTGCCACATTTGCCTTCTTCGATGAAGTGCGTAATAGACTAGACGCACGATTCCTTCAGGCTGATCACTGGGTCACGCAGTCCCTCACCGAACACGGGAATTTCCGGGCTCGTCTTGCCTCATTGGGACTCGTGGATGGTGCTGCATGTATCTGCGGTGGTCAGAGCGACACGGTGCAGCATTTCTTGCTGGAGTGTTCTTTGTTTGACGCGCAGAGAGTCGTTTTGCGCGATATTGTCCCAGATGACGAGTGGCGGTGGCCGGAGGTGGCGCGCTTCCTCGCGTCTTCTCCAAAGGCCTTCGCAATTTTCGCGGATTATTGTCGGGACAACCTTTGGTTGAAGGGATGCGAGAAATGAATAGGTTAAGAGTGGGACTGTTCAATCGGAGCAGGTCGGAGGCTTCGGTCGTGGGGTGGCGGCCTCGTAACCTTCTCGAGACAACCGCACCTCCGAGCAGTTCCAAGTAGCATGTAAGATAGAGGTTGGTTAGGTAGGTCCCTTCCCAAGATTAGATTCGTCCTTCCCACCATCCCATATTATATTCCACCCGACAAGGTCAGAGCATGTGTCCGGGAATCGGGACACAATGGACAGGCCTCCCCGTGGTCCCCGTGGGCGCGGCGGGTGAGATGCGTGGTCACGTCTAGCCAAACACGCGTATCGTGTCCTGTGGCGGAGCGTGGCCCTTAGGAGGAAACTGGTAGGAGGAGCAGGAGGGCTCACTCGTCGCGGTTAAACTGTCCATCCTGCGAGGCGATCCCGCAGGCGCTGTTGGATTTTTTTATCGCTCGTCTCGGGGCGGTTTCGGTGGACGGAGATATAAGTGTAGCGTGTACCCGTAAAGGGTGATGAAGCACGAATCGCCATCTTTGGGTTGGCGGTTCAAACACTAACTGCTCTCAACCCCCCCCCCCCCGCAAATTCTGCTCACAGTGCGGCAAGGACGGCGTCCTAACCAAAGAATGCCACCCGCCGGCGGGAAACGCGGCCGGCGCCGGGGCTTCCGCGGTCGCACCCCGGTCCGACAATCCGACATAAAATTTACGCCACGGCCGCATATCACCGTCACGATCGGACGGCAAGCACGCAGCGCGCTGCTAGACTCCGGATCCGAGATCTCTTTCGTCAACGCGCACACCGTCAAGCTGGCACAAAGAATGGGCATCCATCCGCAGAAAGGAACCGGACAGATACAGCTAGCCAACGGAGCACCGGTTCACGTACCCGGCACGATCACTTTGACGATCCGTGTTCGCCGCCGCCCCATCACGCACACATTCTCGATTTTACCGACGCTCACTGACGCCGTTTTGATTGGTCTCGATCTCTGGGCTCGTCTCGGCATCACTCTGACGCCACCCTGTCAGTGCCCCGCTAATCCGAAGACTCCCGCCTGCGGCCTCGCCAGTGGATTAGCTACCCGCACGACCGATGAAGATAAACGCCTAAAGAGCTTCCTGGGGAACGAACTGCCGAAATTCGAGGACATCACCGGCTCTACGCCCCTCATCACGCATCGCATCCGCCTGACAAACCCGTCACCGATAAGACAACGGTATCGGCCACGTAACCCAGCAATGCAGGAAATAATTGATCAGGAAGTAGAAAACATGGTAAAAACGGGCGTCATCAAATCATCATGCAGCTCATGGAGTTCTCCGGTCGTAGTCGTCGAAAGAAAGACGGCAAACCACGATTTTGCATCGACTTTCGACACGTCAACAACGTCACAGAAAAGGATGATATCCGCTGCCACAAGTTACCGCTACCTTGGATAAGTTGCGGGGAGCCCGCTATCTCACTATACTGGATTAAAAAGCGGGTAATGGCAGATATCACTCGCACCAGAAAGCCGACCGGTCACCGCTTTTACAGTGCCGGGAAAGGGTCTCATGCAGTTCCGGGTAATGCCTTTTTCGGGCTTCACTCCGCCCCCGTAACATTCCAACGTCTGCTCGATACCGTCATAGGCCCGGCGCTTGAACCTAACGTTTTTGTCTACCTAGACAATATAATTATAATTAGTCAGACCTTCGATCAACACCTTAGCTTACTCACAGAGGTTTACCGCCGCCTCCGCGACGCGCGTCTCCGCCTAAACCCGGATAAATGCCGATTTTGTGTCGACCGACTGAAATATCTCGGCCATGTCGTGGACCGATCAGGCATCCACACCGACCCCGAGAAGATAAGCGCCGTCACCAACTGGTCGGAACCCCGATCCATAAAACAAGTCCGACAGTTCTTAGGCATGGCCTTGTGGTACCGCCGCTTTATCAAAGACTTCTCGACTATCACCGCGCCGCTTACTAGACTAACAAAGAAAAACGCGCGCTGGACGTGGGGGGCGGACGAAACCACCGCGTTCAGCCATCTAAAACGCGCCCTGACCGCCGCCCCGGTACTCGCCTGTCCAGATTTCTCCCGTCGTTTCTACCTGCAAACAGACGCCAGCACCAGCGGCCTCGGAGCCATCCTTACTCAATACTTCGAGGATGGCGAGCGCGTGATCGCCTATGCCAGTCGCACGTTGAACGGCGCCGAGCGAAACTACAGTGCCACGGAACTCGAGTGCCTGGCGGTCATCTGGGGCATCAGGCGAATGTGAAACTACCTCGAAGGTTATTTACTAACTACGTTCACGGTCATTACAGATCATCAATCCTTGCGATGGCTTCAAAAACTAGAGGAACCGATCGACCGCCTCGCTCGCTGGTTATTCGAGCTGCAACAGTTTGATTTTGACATCAAGTACCGCCGCGATGCTTTAAATCGCGTAGCCGACGCATTATCACGTCAACCCGAGGTCGGCGCCATACGACTGATCCGATGCCGCTGGTACACCAAATTAGTTGCGGAAGTACGACGCGACCCAACCACGCGACCAAACTACCGCCTGGCCAACGACCGCCTCCTCAAACACGTGCTGCATAGTCTCAATTTTAAAGACACACCATCCGACGCGCAATGGAAACTATGCGTACCGCGTGAACAACGCCGCGACATCCTCCGACAAATGCACGACGCCCCGACCGCCGGGCACGGAGGGATTGCCAAAACAATAGCTCGAATCGCCGAACATTATTATTGGCCCGGAATGTTTCGGGAAATCGCCGAATACGTACGACAATGCCGCCGGTGCCTCGCGATAAACCACTCCAGCGACGACCCGCAGGCCGCCTACCAACGTGACGCGCCCCTGGGAGCATGTGACGCTCGACCTCGTAGGACCGCTACCCCGCTCGCGCCGAGACCATACATGGCTCTTTGTATTGCAAGACAGGTTCTCGAAATGGGTCGAACTCGTACCCCTCCGCCGGGCCACCGCAGGGGCCGTCACCGACGCCATCACCAAACGAATAATTTTACGACACGGACGACCGGACATCATCATCTCCGATAACGACATGCAATTAAGATCCGCGCCGCTCGCCGCCCGATTACGCGCATTCAACATAGAGCATCGTACCGCACCCGTCCGCGCCCCACATTGTAACCCGGTCGAAAGGACGAATCGCACAATAAAGACGATGATAGCGCAATTCGTTCACAAAGACCACCGCGCCTGGGATGAACACGTCGCGGCATTCCAATTCGCCTTTAACACTGCCATACACGACGCTACGGGATTCATCCCCGCGTACCTCAACCACGGCCACGAACTTAACTTGCCGCACCCGCTCCCGCACCCCTCGACCCAGGAGATCACGCACCGGACGCTATACGACAACGGTTGGAGGACGCCTGGACGCTGACAAAGATTCAACTGGCACGGGAGTTCCAGCGGCAGGAACGGCATTATAACCACCGACGCAGAGATTGGAAACCGAACATCGGCGATTATGTATGGAAGCGCGAATATCCGCTGTCTAACAAAGCCGGCGCGTTTAACTCGAAACTCGCGCCGAAATACAGCGGACCGTGGGAAGTCCGTCGGATAATCTCGCCTGTTATCGTGGATCTTCGGAACGCGCGCGGTAAATGGTACCGACACATCCACGTGCAAGATTTGAAACCAGCACCCGAGAACAACAACAACAAGGACGGAAAACGAAAAGAAACGGACGGAAACAATACCGACGCAGAGGACGGGGACGACACCCCCACCACCAACGAATAAACAAAAAAACCGAAAAGACGAGGCTTCGGATATCATGACACGACGGAATCCGGCACAGATAGTTAGCAACCAGCCAACCATCATGAGTATCGAAGACGATATTTTGCGCGAAATCAACGCGCTTCTGGGAGAAGCCGAACCTACAGGACCGCGGGGGCCACTTGGGGCCACGACCGACCCGACGCCGCCAATAACAGCCCGGCCGCCGTTTCGACCACCAAAAGTCGGCACGACAATACAACGGTCCGACCAAGTCAACCGCCGGAAAATTTCGATTTTGGCAATGCCGCCGCCGCCACTCGCCGCCTGCCGCCGCCGGCGCCCGACGTCGCGGACATCACCACCGAGGCAGCCAACCAGAACTACACCGCAACCAGGGCCAGCATCGTCACCACCTCGAGAAGCAGCCCCACGACGACCCTCCCCGCCCCCCCAAGTCCTGACCCCGATAGGTCCCGCGCCACCTCCACCGGTACTAGTCGAGCTAGAACCGGGGTACCGTATGTACAGCCCGTACCGTGGTTCGCCGTCCACGTGTCACGGCGCTATCGCATTCGAACACCGCGTGGCCGGTGGACGCTACGTTTTAATAATGTAGGCCAGCTCCGCTACCGCCGGCGCATCGGAGAATAGACGATGCAAGATGCCTCAAAATTCAGGCACTCGAAGGAGGGGGGTGATGTAACGATGCACCCCCCATCGTTACTATACCCGGCAGGCGAACGCCGGAAGTCGGCCGCCCGACGTCCACCGATCGGGCAGGGGCCAAGGCGCTAGGCGCCCTTTTCATCTCAAAAGAAATACCCGCCGAACCGTAAATACGACCGATAAACGGTCGTCGATACAAACCGAGAGAGGAGAGGCCCCGATATCAACACTCGGGCCGAGCATCTCCGAATGCGAGCGAAAAACACCGAACGGCTAAAAAGCGCCGTATAAATATCAGCTCCGAAGCAATCTAGACACCAGATCCGCTCCCAATCCGGCCTGATCTGGCTTACCCAAGCCGAAGACTACTCCAGGACCGATCCACACCGCTCATAGCAAAAGCACCAGGAGATTGACGAGTTCCCAGCCTCCGCCGAGAGATCTCGGCCTTTCGCTTCGACGGCATCTCCCGTCCGCACTCCAACCGATCGACAGACGAAGGTGGCGAGTTCGCCGTCTTCCCCGACGTATTCTCGGGCCCGGTCGACTCACCACCTAGATCCCGCCGTCCACGGAAAAGGGGTAGCGCGTTCGCTGCCTCCGTCGAGAAATCTCGACACCGACCGGACGACAACGTATTAATTATTAACAACGAGGAGTTACTCGTCTTAATTTAGCGAACGCGACCACCGACCGACGGACTTGTATCGCGACGCGCCATCTTGTCGGCAGACGGCACGCGCTGCCTAACTAAGCCCAGCCATTACGAAATTCACGTCACCGATAGCGACAATAGCCCCGCGCCGAACCGCGAGGCCCAGCCCGCGGCCACACCACCGGCACATATCACCCGAGAGCCGGCGGCCTCTAAGTACCGGCGCGACAACTGTTTATATTCGCACGATCACTTATAATGCGCATGCTACGACCGCACGCTTAAAATACCACCGTAGGTCCGTCCGACTGAATTGTGCTAAAAGTAACATAATTAAATATTTATTTCTTTAAATCAAAAGAACCCTGTGTCATTGCGCCTCACCCTCCGCGATCCCTGATCCCGACTCGCTATCCGCTTCGCGAAGGGCTCGTTACAAACTTCCGTGCTAAATAATCACACTTGCCGTGTGATTATTTATTAAATAATCTTTCGAAAATGCCTAGTACCCAAAACGTTCCGGTAACACATCTTGTTCAAATGATTTTAAAACAGATTCAACAAAATCAGAAACCTGTTGTTCACGCTCCAGACCGAGTATAGCTGATACTAATTTATTTGAATTTCCATTTCTTAACTTAAACAAAAAAGTAATGAGTGCTTGGACCACAGTTCGAGATTCCGATTTTCTCATTGATGTCAGTAATTCGGTTAAAAAATTAATGTTTTCCCAATTCAAACTTGTAAATGTTTTTAATTGTTCATCACTCACAGAATAATTGCCAACTTTATCATAAATACTCGAGTCCACTCTAGTTGACATTATCTCCATGAATCTAGCAACCTCTTGCAATTCTATACAACAGAAATCAGAAATAACACGAATATTTTGAAGCTCTTCTACAAAAAATCTATTTTTAATTAAATGAATACTGCAACAACGACTCCCTTTTAGAATTATAATTTTGGTTTGTGTAAAAATTTGCAATCGAGCTTCAAATGGTACATGAGTTAAATAACTTGTTGCATAACATAAGAAGCAATATTTATGAGTAGCAATGACTCGAGAAAATGGCATTTCGACATATTCAATGACTGTTCTGTTGGGCGATTCATATATAAATTCGTCTATTAATGATTCTGTCGTAACTTGACTACTTGTGTAACTTGTTACATTGTGCTCCATTGGTTGACTGATTGTTAATTGATTAAGAGAATCCTGTGATGAAGTTAATTGCTCCTCAAAGTCATTCGATTTGTTCGTTTCTTGTAAAACTTCTGTGGCTTTTGAAGTGCTTGGCTATAATAAAAAAGTAGAAATTAGAATTGCTTAATTATTTGTGTCAATAGAAATATTTATTAATAAACAATAGATAAATATTTTTGAAGTCTATACTTTTACACCATGTAATAGGCAAAAAAATTCAAAAATAAAAAATTAAGATATAAATAATCATAGGAGTAAATTAAAATTGACCAAAACTAGCAATTATTCCCTTTATTAATTAACACTACGTTTCGACCATTTGATTGTGGTCCTTCTCAAGTGAATCTACAAATTAATTAATACAAATACAAAGGTGATACAATGTATACAACATGTCAAAGCATAGGATAAAATTAACAGAGTTATTTTAAAAACAGAATTACAATACCATTACTCACAATAAATCGATATAAGCCAAATTTCACATCTTTGTCTAATTTAGATCGTGCCCATAAGTGGCAGTACCGAAATTTAAAATTAACAGGCAGTTAAAATTCCCGTTAAACAAGGAATCCATTGTGTCAGCAAGGACGTCAAAACACAAACTAAATTTTCCTTTCGATAGACTTATTCTAAGCGACCTTAATTATTTTATTATAGATGTCATTTAAATTCTCCGTGTCTTTTTGTGAGTTTATGTTATTGTTTAGTTTTTTGATGAAAAACATCTCAGCTATCTCCCTCTTCTTAATATGTTTTTCAGTGTGTAGAATGTTAAACTTATTCCAATCGAAATCATGTCCAAATTCAGACCGATGTTTGCTAATAACCGAATGTGATGTAACATCTAGTTTTATATTTTTCCGATGTTCTTTAAACCTAGTGCTGAGATGTCTTTTCGTTTGTCCTATATATATCGCCGGACAATCATTACAATCTATCTTATATACGACGTTAGTCAAACGATCATTAGACAATTTGTCCTTCCCATTCTTAATGATAGAATTTAATTTCTTTGGTAATGTGTGGAAAACATCAACGCCAAATCTCCGAAAGGAATGAGCCATGTTTTCACTTAAATTATTTACATACGGTAACGACATAAAAGGTGTTTTTTCAACCGATTCGTTTAGTTCGTCATTATTTTTATTATTTTGTTCTAGGAACCTAATTCTTTTATATATATAGCGTTTAATGATATTTGATGGGAAATTATTATTTGCAAGAATCTTTCTAACAATTTCTAAATTTTCGTGGTGAAATCGTTCGTCAGATAATAATATGGCGTGGTCAACCAAATTGTAAATAGTATTAATTTTAAATTTTAGGGGGTGACACGAATGAAAATTTATATATCTACCGGACCACGTCGGTTTTCTAAACCAATTTGTCCTAAGTTTATTATCAAACCGGAGAACTGTGGTATTTAGAAAATTTAATGACGAATTAGATTCAATTTCGTATGTAAATTTAAGACGTTCATGATAGTTGTTGAAAGTAGATAATACAACGCTTATTTTGTCATTAGGAACTATGGCAAAAATGTCATCCACGTATCTATAGTAAATGGGAACAACAAAATCCAAAGAACTTAAACACGCTGACTCGAGATCATCCATTACTATATCCGCTAAAATCGGAGATAACGGGGAACCCATTGGACTACCAAAGATTTGCTCGTAAAAATGTCCCTCAAAACAAAAACACGTCGAATCAAGAATCACTTCAACTGCATATAAAAATTGTGCAAGATTAAATGATGTTATTTTAGAAATATCGTCCCAACGTTTTTCGATTCCTTTCAATACTAACTCTTTCGGAATGTTAGTGAATAAAGACGTGACATCTAAAGATATCATTGTTTCATTATCTTTAATGATTCTATCCTTGACAATTTTAGAAAAAGACCATCCATCCTTAATATGCGAGTTAGGCTTCCTAATTGCTCGTTGTATGATACTATGAATATAATTGGCAATGTTATATCCCGGGCTATTGAGTGTCGAAACAATAATGCGTAAAGGTAATCCGTTTTTGTGAATCTTTGGGAGTCCATAACAACGTGGTGTATTCCCGTTAGTGCAGTTCAGAAATTTATAAGTTCCATCGTCAATCAGATCATTCGACAACCAAGATTTTACAAGTGAATTCAATTTGTTAGTCAACATATTATTCGGATCTCTTTTGAGTTTTTTATAAGTAAGAGGATCATTTAATATGGATTCCATTTTTCGTACATATTCACTTCTGTCCAATACAACCGTTGTTTGTCCCTTGTCAGCTCTAGTGACTAATAATTCTTTGTTATTATTTAAAAAACTATTATTTAAGAAACGTAGTGTTAATTAATAAAGTGAATAATTGCTAGTTTTGGTCAATTTTAATTTACTCCTATTTTACTGACTAGCGAACTGAAATAATATTTGATATTTTTTATAAATAATCATATTATCTATATGTGTTTTTTTTATATTTACTTGTTCTTGATAAGTTCAATTTTGATCTTGTTGAAATTGTTCTTGTGTTTGGATCACTATTAGTTTCTTTTTATTGTTCTACACTGCGAAAACTTTGTAATGTTTTATTAACTACTTTCCAACACTTCAAACACAATTTGTCCCCAACAGTCACAGGTTTATCTATGCAAGTAGCAATAGATACTGTTTCATTCTGAGATATTTCTTTTTTAGGTCCACTAATTTTTCGCAGAATAGTATTGCATCGTATACATTTAGTATTATCGATTTTTATCATTTTTCGTGGTATATCATTATTATCAGTGGCCATGCTGTAATCTCACATGAATATTAAACACAATGTTGCGAATTTGTGTGTTTCGAGAAAGTTCAACTTTGGGAAAGTTCGGTAGCGAATTTTCGTAAAGAGTGCGCTCTCAAAACTTCCCGAAGCTTTCTGAACAAAAACTCGTTCGCGCGGGTGTTCGCGCCAGTTGACAGCTCTGAGCGGAGCACCCACACGGCTACCAAAATAAAATTCATATCTAAAAATTATTGCAATAAGCAATGTTAAATAAATATATTTTATTTATTTGTAATAAAATAAATATATTTTATTTAAATCAATATCGAAACAATTCAATAAACTATTTGAAAGTATCAAAATACACTTCAATGTAATATTTTGTATTGAACTTATCGAGAAATAAATATTTTAAAGTTAAACAATAATTTTAAATAACAGATGGAACGTGGATCAAACACAATCACGCAGTAAAATGTAAATTGCAGTAATGCAAAAATGTAAATACATCTTAATTTACTTTTTCGCATTAAATTAATTTCTTAAAGTACGTAATAATTTAGTTAATTTAGTTAATAATTTAGTTAATAATTTTTTCATTAGGTAGTAATACAAAAGCTCAATGTTAATATCACTAGATAAATAATTTAAATGACAAAAAATTTTGACTTAATAAAATAAAAACCGTAAAAATCAGGATATTGATTATAATATAAATATTCATGTATGATTGAAATATGTTATAATAAATATAAGCAATGGAAAGTTTATAAAATAAGCATTGAAATAGATGCTGTTGCGGAACTGACCCATTATCGAAATTACCTGCGCGCTGCACGCGCAAAGCACCGACGCGCGCACGCCGCGCAGCGCGTCACCCGTCGCGTATCGATCCAGACTCGATAAAGTCAATCGATTGCCGGATATTTCGAACAGGCAACCGCCCTCCGGCAACAACAAAAATAGTTGCGACCCTCCGACTTTCCGGAAGATTCACAGTCACCTTTTGCCATACACAAACAATTTATTTGTCGTTCAGAAGCTTCTGGAAAGTCGGGGGTAATAAAAGGACGTGTCCGAGACGGCTCGGCGCCTTTTGTCGCACGCTTCGTCGCACAAAACGTATCGCTCACGCAAATAGAAAAAACCAATTAATTTTCGCCGAATCTTTCGCGTACCGAGTTAATCATGATTCTATCGCACGTTCGTTGCACTGCCGTGTTCCGCGAATTGTACTGTTTCGATCACTTATTCTTGTGAATAACTGTACATATTGTCTCTTGTGAGTTTATTGTAAATATATTTCGTCGTCTCAAAACTGTCTCGAGTTTTCTTGATCGTCACTTCGATTCACTTGCACTGGACCACACAGTCCCAACACTTCCCTCGAACGGATTCCGAACGCGCAATCTCGAAACCGCACAGATGCAGATATATTAAGAATAAATATTTATAACTAGATTTAATGCATAAGTTTAGATTTATATGCATTTTGAGTGAAAAATAGCGTAAAATTATGGTTTTTAATTTTTTTAAATATGTTGCACCAATCAAAAAATTCTGAATAGATTGCATAAATTTTCATTTTTTGAGAGGGATATTCGAGAATTTCTACAAGGCGTCACCTCTATAAGAACCTTGTAAAAACCGCATTTTTTAATTTTAGGAATTTTTTAAAATTCAAATGTGACAGTAAAACAATTCAAAAGAAATTTTTTGTACAGAAGAACCATTTTTTCTTATTAACATATTTTTTATATCAAGAATTCATAAGCATAAACACGTAAAAAAAATTAAATTAAAAAAACATGTTTTTTTGCTATGTAGGAGAGGGAGGGGGTGGGAGGTTATGAACCGCGCTAAAAATTTTTTTTTGGTTTAGAAGTATTGCGTAAATACTTTTAAGTCATTTCGCGCGGGGGCACTTTTTATCATTATATCCGGCTATAGCCTTTATATTATATCCTACAATAATTAAAAAAATGTAAATCATTAAGATATTTTTCAAACAAAATTAAAATGCTTAAATTAATCGCAATATAATACGTTTTTTATTTTGTTTGCATATATTAATTATTTTTGGTAAAATATCGAAAATTAATTTGGACAAGTGTAATCGCTATTTTGGAATTTTTATTACTTATGATTTTGTGAATATTTCGATTTTAAAACGTTTGCTAGGTCCGCGTATACAAATATTATTCTTATTTTATCGATAAATTGTCCAATATTTTATATAGATTTTATTCAAAATATCGAAATATTAAAATTTGGACAAGTGTAATCGCTATTTGGAACCTTTACTCATGATTTCGTGAATATTTCGGTATTAAAACGTTTGCTAGTCGTTTGCTACAGGTTCGTGTATACAAGTATTATTTTTATTTTATCGATAAATTGTCCAATATTTTATTTTGGAACACGCTGACTCGTATATGACTTGAAAACAAGAACTGCGCATGCGCGTCGAGTCGCCTAAAAGTAACTAGAACTTAAGTTACTAGATAATTTACGAGTTATTAATAAATAAAATATTGGACAATTTATCGATAAATAAGAATAAAGGCCCTTGCACAATGCCAGGCGATAGCGATAGGAACAAGGGAATAGCGATAGAATAGAAATAGTGATAGAAATTATCGTCTCCGTTGCACAATGGCGCGACAGGAATAAAAGCCAACCAATCAGAAATTGTGTAATCTGCCCTTCCATCTTCCATATTTCAGATATAAATATAGCACATAACTTGTGTTAAGTGTTTAAATTCATCCTTTGTATCTTTTCAGTTGATGAGTTGATCACAGTTTGTTAAAATATAACCTAAACCTAAACATATGGTAGACTCGAAACATTCAAAACTGAAAACGCGCATCTCGGCAAAAATCTGAGCGCTATGATTGGTAGGCTACAAGGCAATAGATACAGAATTCCAACTCGTCGGAAATTTTGTCGCTGTTGCCTGTTCCGTGTTCCATTCTGCATTGGCACATGCATTCCCTAGTGTTGGTATTCTCTGTTTCTATTGCTATGCTATCGCTATCGCCTATCGCTATCGACATTGCCTAGCATTGTGCAAGGGCCATAATACTTGTGTATACAGATCTAGCAAACGACTAGCAAACGTTTTAATACCGAAATATTCACGAAATCATGAGTAAAAGGTTCCAAATAGCGATTACACTTGTCCAAATTTTAATTTCGATTTTTTGCCAAAAATAAAATTAATATGCAAACAAAATAAAAAAACATGCAAAAATTAGCAAACGACCAGCAATCAAATAGCGTTTCCAGAATTATTGAAAGAGTTAGTACGAGACAGCTGACTTCACGGAGGTGGGAAAGTCCAGGGTTTTAAACCTTTCAGTCCTAGGTCAATAAAATTACAGATGGCAGTCCTAGACGCAAGCAACATGCAACCAGAGTGGTGGGGCTAACGCACACTAGAGATACGCACACAAGCGAAAACCGCGTAACGTGTGAGCTCAGCGTGATAAATGTTTTCTTACAGCCTTCTTGTGTTATAAATAAAATGTATTTTTCACAACCTTCTCTAACATTATGTATTAAATGGCTTTTTACAGCCTTTAAATATAATTTTACCCAAATATTTTTTAACTTTGTTTAAGAAAATATTTATTAAAACGTAGGTACTTAATATTTTATAAAAAACTAAATTTTTTATTTTTGAAAGACTATATTTTAATTAATAGTATTAAATATTTTATAAAGACATTATTTAAACGCATGAAATATGAAATTCAATGTGATATAAATATTTACTCTCTCTCCTCTCTCTCTCTTTCTCTCTCTCTCTCTATCTCTCTCTCTCTCTCTCTCTCTCTCTCTCTCTCTCTCTCTCTCTCTCTCGTAAAATAATAGTCTTTTTCTACATCACCTATGAGGTATCATCAATGGCGCGTTAGGTTTTTTAAAGTGGACCTTCGCCTGGAGCCCTATTATACCACACTATACAGGGTGACCCATTTTAACTTAGGCAGCCAAATAACTCGAAAAATAAGCACACTACGAAAAAATGTTTAGAATCAAAATTTCGTCATTTCGAGGGGGACGTACAATGACGTTAAAATGAGCCCTCCCCCCCTCCCCCTGGGCGGTGAGGGGGGGCAAGTTTGAAATCTTAAATAGGAACCCCTATTTTTTATTGCATATTCGGAATCTTTGGCTAAAAACACATACAATTTGTCTGAAACATTTTTCTCGATTCATGATAGATGGCGCTGTAATCGACGAAATTCAATTTCTTCGATTTCTCTTACTGAGAACCCATGCTTACGATTCTGCAATAAATTAACAATAAAAATACCACGTTTTCATTGTTAATACTCGAAATTAGTCTTAAAACAAACTTCTCATTATTTTTTATTACTCATTAATTACTTCTCAAGAAACTGCTTTTAGCGTAACCTGCCCTTTAGGCAACTTGAATGGTCCAAAGTACCGAGACATTTTGGACTTTCCATCTGATGGAGTTCCTCTAAGTATCCCTCCAAAATTTTGTCCATTTAGTGCCAAAGTCACAAGTGTTTATGTATTTTTTTAACATTTATACTCTGATAAAATTTTGGTAAAATGGCAAATTATACGCCTACAGAAGTAGTCGATATTCTTATAACCTTTGGCGAATGTGGTAGAAATTACAGACTTACTGCCCGTACTTATGCGGAACGATTCCCAAATCGCCGCCATCCTACTGATCAACAAATTATAAACATTGAAAGGAGATCTCGTAATAATCCACTTCATCGCGAAAGGCGAAGGAATAGACTTCATAATAATAATGACCCTAGATTGCTCGCAGTTTTGGCTATGGTTCATCAAAATCCCCATATTAGTACCCGTCAAATAGAACGAGAACTGGGAATCCCTCAAACTACGGCACATAGATTGTTACGATCAGTCAATTACCATCCGTATCATATTACTCTGGTACAGGAATTAAGTGAGGCCGACTACGTACTCAGAGTACAATTTTGTAGATGGGCTCTTGAGATGCTAGATCAGAATCCAGATTTTTTTAGTAATGTTTGTTTCAGTGATGAAGCAACATTCATCAGCAATGGTAGTCTCAATAGGCATAATTGCCACTATTGGTCACCAGAAAATCCACATTGGTATCGTGAGGTGCTTAATCAACATCGTTGGAGTTTATATGTATGGGTAGGGATTTGCAATGGCCAAGTCATTGGACCTCATTTTTTTGAACGTCCAATTAATAGTCCAATGTATTTAGAATTCCTCGAAAATGATTTGCCAGCATACCTAGAGAATATTCCCCTTGCAGTTAGACTAAATTTATGGTATCAACAAGATGGTGCTCCTGCTCATTATGCTCGTATTGTACGGATGTTTTTGAATCAAAGGTTCCCAAATCGGTGGATAGGGCGGGGTGGACCAGTTCTGTGGCTTCCGAGATCACCGGATTTGAACCCCCTTGATTTCTTTTTATGGGGATACGTTAAAGATGCAGTGTATAGTAAAGCTCCAACGACAAGATTGAATATGATGGAAAGAATAAGAAGAGCTTGTGAAGCTATAACTCCTTTAATGCTAGAAAATGTACAACGTAACTTTCGCTGTCGATTACTGTTATCCTTAGAAAATAATGGTGCACACTTTGAGCATCTCCTCCATGCGGAGAGAGCTGATAACAATGCAATCTTGCCTTAACTGGTTGGGTCATCACACGACCTTGCCTTCACTGGCTGGATCACCACACGACCTTGCCTTCACTGGCTGGATCACCGCACGACCTTGCCTTCACTGGCTGGGTTACCACACGTTCAAGCACCCCGAATTGTGAGAGGCGAGGGGACTCACGTTAATCAAGCACCCCGAAGGGAACAGAAAACTGCTACGTCCACGACGTTGTTCCTGGGTTACGCTAAAAGCAGTTTCTTGAGAAGTAATTAATGAGTAATAAAAAATAATGAGAAGTTTGTTTTAAGACTAATTTCGAGTATTAACAATGAAAACGTGGTATTTTTATTGTTAATTTATTGCAGAATCGTAAGCATGGGTTCTCAGTAAGAGAAATCGAAGAAATTGAATTTCGTCGATTACAGCGCCATCTATCATGAATCGAGAAAAATGTTTCAGACAAATTGTATGTGTTTTTAGCCAAAGATTCCGAATATGTAATAAAAAATAGGGGTTCCTATTTAAGATTTCAAACTTGCCCCCCCTCATCGCCCAGGGGGAGGGGTGGGGGGCTCATTTTAACGTCATTGTACGTCCCCCTCGAAATGACGAAATTTTGATTCTAAACATTTTTTCGTAGTGTGCTTATTTTTCGAGTTATTTGGCTGCCTAAGTTAAAATGGGTCACCCTGTATAATATTATATTATACCTAAGGACAAGAAGAAAGATGTGGGGTATAAATAATTAACTTAGAAATTATTTATTTATTTTTATTTATTATTTATTTTTATTTTTTATATTTTTAGCAATTAATATAAAAATTTTTAATTATTGTGGGACCACTGTGGCCCCACATATTTCCGCGGCCTCTGCTTCGGTCGCCTCTATTGGTCCGGCCACCTCTAAAGGCCCATCCGCCTTCAGGGCCACCTCTATCAGTCCGGCCTTCTCTTCTGCCTCGTTAGATATACCAACAAGAATGCGCTCGGCCGCCTCCTCTTTCTTTTTCTTTGTCTAAAAAATAAACATATACATCAATAAATAATAAATATATTAAAATATGCATATAAATTAATAAGAGAGTTAATAAATAAATAAAAAATAAATAATTTACCATTTTTGTTTTGCGGCGGCGGCTGCTGCTGCTGTTGCGGCTGCGGTTCCTCCTGCTGCTGCTGTTGTTGCAGTTGTAGCAAATGTTGCAGCTGTTGTTGCAATTGTTGTTGTTGAAGCTGGTTATTTTAAATAACAGAGAACACAGTGACTTCTTGAAAAAAAAGTATATTGTATGGAAAACTTTCTAAGCGAGATACAGTACAGTGCGAGAAGAACGTAACCGACGATCTGCGCGCGACGGACGAACACGCTGAGCTACGGAGAACAAAAAAAAACGGTGACTTTGCGGAAACGAAAACGCGATGATTCGCAATGGCGACAACGGCCATATATATTTCTCGCTTTATTTGAACGACCAAAGTCGTTACTATGCTTTATTTATTATTTTTCCAACATTCTCCCTTAGTGTCGACTTTGCTCGTTCGCTTAAATCACATCTATATATATATATATATATCTTATTTCTAAATAAATTTTAAAAGAGAATCGTGAAGCCTGTTGTGTTTCTTTAACTATCTTGAATTTTTTCAACACCTATCAGATCTCTTAAACGCTCAAATCTCAGTCTTTCCAACGGTTTTGTGAACTAATCCGCTTCTTGGTTTTTGGTATCTACAATATATTCTATAGTAAATCTTTCTTCTATATATTTTTCCCGAATAAAATGATATCTTATGTCTATGTGCTTAGTTCTTTTATGATATTTGGAATTTTTTATTAACTTTATTGCACTTTGATTATCAATAAAGAGAATAGGAGTTTCCATTTTCCCTTTGTACAACTCGTTTGTTAACTTACTTAATCATATTATTTCTTTAACTGTTTGACTAGTTGATATGTACTCAGACCCTGTAGTTGATAATGCTACACAGGTTTGCTTCTGTGAGCCCCATACTACTGTACTACTTCCAAGTTTGAGTAGATATCCGGTAGTCGACCGTCTGTCCGATCGTTAAATCCCCGGCATAATCCGCATCGCTATATGCCTGTATTTTAGAGAAGTTATTGTTCGACCTATACATTAATCCGGAATCTAAAGTACCTTTAACATATTTTATTATTCTCTTGACCGCGTTCCAATGACCTTTGTTCGGATTTTCTACAAACTTGCTGGCTACGCTTACGCTTAAGAAATGTCTGGCCGGGATACCGTCGCTAAGAACAGTAAATGTCTTATTGCCTCTCGATAGGGTGCCTGTATTGCTTCTTTCTCACATTGATCTCCGCAAAACATAGTTATATTTTGATGTGCATCCGCAGGTACCTTCATCTCGTTCTCTGTTAACTTAAATCTATCGACAATTTTCTTTGCATATTGTTTTTGATTTAACGCTATTGAACCATCTTTTAATGTTTTTATCTCAATTCCTAGAAATAAACTTAAATCGCTTGTTTTAACTTCAAATTTTCGTTTCATATGCTTTATAATATTTACTATATATTCTTTATTTTTAGACACTAATAAACCGTCATCTACATAAATAACGAGTATTGCAGTACAATCTTCATTTACAAAAACGCTTTGGTCTGATTTGTCGGGTACATACTTATCTCCTTTAAAGTTTTGACTAGTTCATTGTTCCAGCATCGGGCCGCCTGCTTCAAACCATAGAGACTTTTCTGGAGTTAGCATACCTTTTTCGTGCCATCCTCGAAGTCTTGAGGTTGCCTCATGTAGATGTTCTCCTCGAGTGTTCTATTAAGAAAAGCCGTTTTTATATCAAATTGCATCTTATGCATTTTCTCAGATGCTGCTAACGCCAATATGACGCGAATTGACTCGAATCTTGCCACAGGACTAAATATTTCGTCATAATCCCGTCCTCCTTCTTGTCTAAAGTCTCTGACTACCAGTCTAGATTTATAACTGTCCAATGTTCCATCTGATTTTAGCTTTGTTTTGAGAACCCACTAGTTGTCTAATATCTTCGTGTACTGTGGTGGTTCGACAAGCTTCCACGTTGCATTCTTCTTAAGTGCATCTAATTCTTCTTGCATTGCCTTCTTCCATTTTGCTGAATCTGTTCCTTTTGTTGCTTCCTCGTAGCATATTGTTTCTTCTCTTTCAGCTTCAACAAGTGAGCCGTGTTTGTAGTAGTCTCCGTATTTTTTGGGAGGGTTAATCGTCTATCACGTAATGTGTATCCTTCTTGAAGGTTTTCATCGTCATCGCTGTCTATCACTTGTTGTTGCTTAACATCTTGAAAAATGTCATCATCTTCTTCCTCTTCATGCTCCGATTCTTCAGGTAATTCAGCCCTTCCTTCTAGCTCTTTTTCTTCCTCATCTTCTTCGTTACACGCACTCTGTGGTGTCCGCTCATACTTCATGTATTCTTCGTCTTTCTCTTCATTCGATTTCGTGTCTTGGGTCGACTGCTCTGCTTCGAAAGTAACATCTCTGTGTGTTTCTACTTTCTTCGTTTCAGGGAACCAGATTCTGTATCTTTTTGTGCAGCCGTCGTAATCAACTAGGATGCCTTCCTTGGATTTTGCATCCCATTTCTTTCTATTCTGCTTTGGTATGTGTACATGACATTTTGTACCAAAAACTTTCAAATAGTTTATTGTCACGTCTTTACTAAACCAGATTTCGTATGGTGAATGGCCTTCCTTGCCACTCTTTCCGGTTCTATTTATTATATGTATAGCAGTATTTACTGCTTCAGCCTACATAGGTTTTGGAAGATCTTTGCTGAGTAACATTGTACGGACTGCTTCTGTTATGGTCCTATTTTCCCTTTCTGCCTTGCCGTTCTGCTCAGGCGTATAAGGTACAGTTGTTTGGTGCTCTATACCCTCGTCCATCATGATCTTCTTCATCTTCTTGTTGACAAATTCCAATCCATTGTCTGTTCGCAGCGTGTTAATCTTCTTTCCAGTTTCCATTTGAGCTCTCTTAATAAAATTCTTAAAGTGGTCTATTGTTTCTTCTTTTTCTTCAAGAAATACACTTTCCTGTATCCCGGATAGTCATCCTTAAAGAGCAGAAAGTATTTTGCTCCACCTAACGAATTAGTTTCCATTGGACCACATAAATCTACATGTATCAGTTCAGCCACTTCTCTTGTTCTTGTTGCGCTCTTCGGAAAAGCTTTCCTGCATGCTTTCCCCTTTGCACACGCCTTGCAGAATGGATCATTTTCACTTGTCACAATGCCAGCCTTCTTCAGTATCTTCCTTATTTGCTTGAAATTGTGGTGTGCTAGTCTTTCATGCTATAATGATATATTTGACATTGTTGTATTGCTCGGCTTATCTTCCTTGAGTTTTGCGCATAGCGCATTCTTCTGCTCTATTACCTTGATCTGCATTGCGTAGAGTCTTCTTTTTTTTTCCCAGCGCGACTGTTCTTTCTCCTTTGACGAACCGACATTCCTTCTCATTTGATTCAAATTTCATTTGCTTATCGAATGTTGAGCCCATTGAGAACAAATTACATGCCAATTTCAGGACATATATTACATCCTTCAGATACTTTTCTTCCCATTTGGAACCAGTGCATACTGAGACATTGATGTGTCCTTTTCCATGTGAGCTGCTATCTCTACTACATTTCCTATTTTGATGGAAGTCGGCTCCTGAAATGCTTTATAATCTTTAAACCAATCGCGCCGCCCGGTCATGTGACTGCTTGCACCAGAGTCAAGGTACCACACGTCAACATCGAGTTCTCCTGCAGAAGTAAGAACCAACTCACTGTACAGCGCTTTTTGTTTTTCTTTAGTCGAATTCTGCTGCTCTTTTTCATTTTTGTTTCCTTTTATTTTACTGCGGCAATCCCTTTGGAAATGTCCGAATTTTCCGCACTTGTAGCACGCACCTGGTTTCACATTTTTATTCTTGGCATGCTTTCTTACCGACTCTGCTTTACCGTCTCGCGCGTTTCCCTTCGCGGCTAAAGCGCCGACCGGTTCGCTCTCCCTTGCCGATAACCGTGTTTCCTCCATTATTAGCTTGGCTACCAAGTTATCGACAATGCGATCTGCCGGTGGTGTAGATTGCCATGCTGCAGAGAAATAGTTTAGACTTGTGAGCAAGTGTCATCACCATTTTTTCTGAGATAGGCTCTCCTAGCAAGGACAATTTATGATTTACGTCTCTGATTTTTGCGATGTGTGTTTCCATGTCATTAGTCGTTTCCTTTGTTAGAGAAAACCATTTTTGCTGTAACAAATGTATACTAGTTTCGGTTTTACCTTCGTAAATTGATTGCAGCTTGTTCCACATCTGGTGTGCACTTTCGCAATTCATTATGTGCAGCAGCGATTGTTCCGATGCGTGTAACACGATTAATTTTTGAGCTATTCCATCGAGCTTTAGCCACTGTTTCAAGTCTTCCTGGTACGCCGCTCTGATTTCGGCGCTGGCATTTTGATTCGGTAGTTCAGGTTTCGTCACTGTTCCATTTGCCACTCCGAAGCACTCGTTGGCAATCATCATCACTTTGATTTGGAATTTCCATGTCGTCCAATCCTCCACGGATTTTAACTTATTGATCTTGATCAACTCGCTGTTCATCTTGAGGCACTTGCACTATCGCACACACGTGGCACGGCCAATCTCGAAGAAGAAGTTTCGCGAAACTTCCGCGCTTCCCAATTTTCAATGAAAATGTTCGAATTTTCGAACGTCTCTATTTTTATAGACACACTGGGTCCATAACCTGTTGGAACTGGTTGTTTTTAATAACAGAGAATACAGTGACTTCTTGAAAAAAGAGTATATTGTATGGAAAACTTTCTAAGCGAGATACAGTACAGTGCGAAAAGAACGTAACTGACGATCTGCGCGCGACGGACGAACACGCTGAGCTACGTGCTCACCGGAGAACAAAAAAAACGGTGACTTTGCGGAAACGAAAACGCGATGATTCGCAGTGGCGACAATGGCCATATATATTTCCCGCTTTATTTGAATGACCAAAGTCGTCACTATGCTTTATTTATTATTTTTCCAACAGTTGTTGCTGCTGCTGCAGCCTTTGTTGATGCAGCACTCGTTGCATCAACTGTTGCAGGTTTGCAACAGTCTTGCAGCACCACCTGCATCTCTTCATTGATTTCTTTGCAAAAGTAAAATATATATTAATGCAAAATTGTTTCAAGAACCTATACATACTTCTCTTAATACACATATACATATGTGAAATATGTTAATAAAATTTCGATAAATAAATGATTATATATAATTACAGAGAAGAAAAACTCAAGCTTAAACTTTCTTAATACTTGTCTAATAAATACAAATAATGATTTAATTTACTAGACATTATCGTTCTGTCGCACCGATGTTTCACAGCAAACTGAGTCAGCGAAGCACTCGGCATTTGTTTATTTGTTTCACAGTGCCGCTTATTTGTTTCTCGGCATTTATTTCTCGGCACTTGTTTCTCAGCATTTGTTTCTTCTGTCAGATAATCTTGTCACCTTGAGAGTTAACGTATCTTTTTATACGTGCCTTGTGAAATCTTGGTGTTGAAGAAATTCGAGCAATTCCGATTGTAAGTCTCGATTGTTCTGTATATTTCACACATTTATAAATATTTTCATTTTTCTTATTTTCATTTATTCATTCTCTTAAATTCTTTGTTTCTATTTTCTGTTGAACATAAAAATGTGTGATTAAGAAAAAAATCTAAGCGAAACTTTTCAAAAACTTGGCTTAGTGATGATCGATTTAAATCTTGGATACGCAAAGTATCATTTGATGATAGCCTTTATCATTGTATCATTTGCAATAAAAATATTTTATGCAACACACATGTTTTAAGATATGCGTGTCACAAAAATAATACAGAAGAAAGCACATCATTATTATTAAATGAAGACAAAGGTTCAAATAAAAAAATATCAGAAAAACATAAATTTAGACAACAATGGTTAAAGATTGAATTATTTAAGTCATGGCTACGCGAAGTATCAAATGACATAAATTCATTTTTTTGCTTAATATCAACATGCTGAATAGGATTATGTGGCAAATCAGGCCGCAAATCCTCGAACAAGAAGTCAGGATGGATGTGAACAAGGGACAAGCGAGCGGGCAGATCGGCAGGTACATCCCCAGGCAGCTCAGTTCCAAGCTGAACATGTGCTTGAGAATTTACAATATGGATTTCGTTATTGATAGCTTCCTCTTGTGAAGCATTGAGGATTTCTTGGAGTTCTCGAGCAGCAGATGCTGCCTGATGCTTTATGTAGCTCGTTTTAAGAATCTTCTTTGGAGACATGGTTACTTAATAAACAGAGATAAATAAAACAATAAAAAATGAATTCAATGCTGAATATCTGATTTAAAGTTTTATCAGGGTGTCTCAAATTTTATAAACCCATTCCCTGAAAATTCCAGGATTTTCCAGGAATTTTTATCAAAATTCCAGATAAGATTAGAGAATTTTTTAATGCAGCTTTAAAACAATTTTATTTTATTACACACGCGTTTTTTAATATTCTTTAAATGTGTAATCACAAAGAAAAGTTACTTAAAATCTGAAATTAAATTGAAGAAAATACTACAAGGAAATAATATGAACTAATGTCCCCAACCTATATCCCCATACAGCACAGAAACCTTTCAGAGATATCTTAGAAATATTTCATGTGATGGATTGAAACATATCATAAACATTGCAAAATGTTTCTGCAATAGCTCTGAGACAGCTCTGGAACAGCAAAATGTCCGCGATTATTGCACTTGAAACCTTATAGTAAGGTTGCTGAAAGGTTATTAACAAATCTGCAACCTTTCTGAAATATTGCCAAAAGCTTACTGAAATGGTTGAAACCTTTTTGAAATATTGCTGAAAGCTAATTGAAATAATTCTGAAACTTTTTTGTAATATTGCAAACAGATTACAAAACTCTTATTGATATAAATTTAAAATACTTCAGAAATGATATTTAAATTTATTATATTCAGAGGATTGCAAATATTGAACGCTACATCTTGAGTAGATAATGAACAGACGATTTTTGTTCATTCAGCGGACATTTATCTGTCCGATTTATAAACAACCAATTTAATATTTGAAGTTCCTGCGTTGAGGTGGTATCAGAAATTAAACTGAAGTAGAGTATCTTATTAGCCACTCTTTGCAAGTTTTATATAATTCTCATGACTAAAACTTAAATACGAGATAGATAGAGCGCATCGCACGTCGCATAGCGGTAAATGAACGAACTAAAATCACTTCGCAGTTTCCAAAATTATTTCATGCGAAAGCTTTTCGCAACACTCACATTATTTTTTCAAATTTACTGCATGTGGTAGATTTTAGAAACATTTCTGTTGCATTATTTCATTTGACATATTGAAGAATCCTTTCAGAAATGTTGCACATGAAATGTGATACGTTGAAATGATTTTGAAATCTTTCTGAAAGCTTTCTGCAACAATGTGTGCTGTATGGGTAGACTCCAAAATGTTGACGAAATTTTTAGAAATAGAAAAGGATACTTTTCTTTGAATGTTCAGGTACATATGTACTTATTTGTATAATTTAAGAAAATATTTAATACAAAAAATATATACAATAAAGACTATCTCATCTTACTTTTTTCTTTTTAGGTTGTTGTTGGACCACGCACAAAAATTCTAGATATCGTTCCAGAATGGCCAGGAAGTGAACACGATAGCCGAATCTTTCAAAATTCTCGCATATATGTGCGATACAGGCAAGGCGAACTAGATGGAATGCTTGTGGGAGATGCTGGATATCCCGCATTGCCTTTTTTACTTACGCCGATTGGTAATCCTATAAGGGATGAAGAAATAAGATTCGACGTGTATTTTATAACTACAATTTAAAACTTCTTGTATAATTGTATTATGTTTATGACATACATATTTTTTCACATATTGTTTCAGTTATAATACAATTCATGGAAGAACAAGAAGAATTGTCGAGAGGACATTTGGTATTTGGAAACGTAGATTTCCTTGTTTGTCAAAAGGACTTACTACAAAATTATTAACGTCTACATCAATCGTTGTGGCATGTGCTGTTCTTCATAATCTTTCATTGATTTTAAATGATTACTTAGAAGACGATGATGAAGAAATAGTAAATATAAATAATGAAGTTCCAGTGGCCGAACCTCACTGGCAGCCTGGAGATAGCATTCTCATACGAAATGCTCTTATCGAACGACTGTTTAGGTAAAATTTCTATTATAATATATATTATATATAAATTTTGTGTGTGCGTGCGTGCGTGTGTATGTGTGTGTGTGTGTGTGTGTGTGTGTGTGTGTGTGTGTGTGTGTGTGTGTGTGTGTAATAGGTTTAAAGTATATCACATTTATTTTAGAAAATATTTGCAGATGACAAAGCTGAAGTTACAGCAATGAATATTCAAGTACAGAAGAGACATGCAATGAGAGTAATACGGATCGTGAAAAACATATTAAAGAGTCCACAAGTTTTAAATATAGAAAAGAATGCATGAATGATAATGCAAGTGAGATAAAGAAGAAGATACGATGATGATGATGAAGATAAAAGTAAAGAAGAAGGAAAAGAGGAAGTTTAGATGTGCAAATATAGAGAATAGAAATAAATCTAATTTTAAAAATGAGATATACTTTTATTGTGTGTAAACATAAACTGTTGTTTATACTTATAAACTGTTCGAACATAACATAAACTGTGAAAACATAAACTGGTGTTTATACATAAACTGTTCGAACATAACATAAAACGTAAAAACATAAACTGTTGTTTATACATAAACTTATATTAATTAAACTAAATTTACAAAAAAGCTTACATAACTAAGAAAACTCAATATTTTCTGTATTATATATGTAATACATATAACAAAATATATACTTATATATGTAATAAGTACTTTCTTATTTGATTACTCTGAGTTGTGCTCTTTTTATTTCTATTTCCAAAGTTTGAATCTCTTTTATGTGTTGCAACTCTAAACTGTTAATTTCTTTTAAATGATTTTCTTTCATATCACTCATATTCTCTTCATGCTTTTGTTTAACATCAGCTAGTCGTTGTTCTTGATTCATCACTCGCTTTATGCGTTCAATACGTAATGTTTCTTCTGTGTTTGACAATTGACCTTCACCTACTGTGTTCTTCTTTCGTTTCAGAGAACGTGTCTGTTTTTCATTATCCAATACATTTAACGATTGTTCTTTTAGTACATCTCTTTGTTGTTCTTTTTCATTGCATAAAGTTAATGTATTATCCTTCTTCGTAGAAATAAATGAGTCTATAAAACAAACAAAATATATACTTATATATATGTATATATATATATACTTTTATATATATGTATATACTTATATATATTTTTATAATAAGTATATATAAATAAATGCCATTATGTGTGTGTGTGTGTGTGTGTGTGTGTGTGTGTGCGCGCGTGCGCGCGTGTATGTATTGTATGTGTGTTAACATATAACACAAATAAATAATGAAATAAATATACCTTCCAAAGTTTCTATACTCATGTTTGTACAATCTTCCTTGTCCGAGTCTAATATTTCTACAGTTGATTAGTAGATATCATTTCAAATATAAAATCTCGTTTATCTAAAACATATTATACAAGTAATAAATTGTATTAATATTAGAAGAAGTTTAATATATAGATCGGTATTCCGTGCTTATTTCAACTGTTTTAATATACATACCATTAATTTCTGTATCAGACATATTAGATGTAAATGAAACAGGTGCGGTCTTCATAAGATGTGGTGCTATATTAGCAATATCAGGATCAATCTCAACTTGTACTTGTGGTGGTCCTCCACCAGTTGCCAGATATGATTGCTTTTTCTTGGTCAATGCTTCTCTCTGAGCTTGTTTTAAATTAGTCCATAGCTTCTTTAATTGAGCGAGAACATTTTGTTATTACAGTCCTCTGTAATAACAAAATGTTTATGTAAAAATTTTCTGTAAAAATGTTTTATGTTTAAATAGATATATTTGTAATTATTATTTTTACTTCTTGAGAAATTAAGGTGGATTCATTATATTTATTGCATATTTCATTCCACGCAAGCTCCTTATCTATTAATGTCGCACCATCGCTCTTTTTAATCTCAATTACATGTTTGTAATCGTTACCCTAACAGCACATGTAGATACTGAGAATGTTCGGAGGATATCGCAAAAGTATATTGCGTATCGAGTAAAAGTATCGAGTAAAAGTATATATTGCGTTCCGACTATGAATACGGCCCTAAGACTTGCTCAAGATGTAGTTTAAGCCATGATTGTGCATCTAATAATTTCAAGTTGTACTTAAGATTTGACTATGAAACGAGATTTGCTTCATTAAGCATGATCTCAAGTTCCAGCTTTGAACTCGGTCTTCAGCAATGTTTATGAATCAATCACGATCTTAAGCATTAGCTTAAGTTTGTCTTGAAACTCAAGAAACATCTATGAATTCTGCCCTATATCTGTTCTCTTCTGCTATCCGAAGCTAACCGAAACGCCAAGCTCACACGTACGCGGTTTTCGCTTGTGTGTGTTAGCCTCACCACTCCGGTTGCATGTTGCTTGCGTCTCAGTTCTGGCATCACTGCTTCCGAAAACCGTTTACGCGTGTGTAGTATTTTACGAGTTTCGAGAGCCATTTGCGCAGGCGCGAAATATGTAGTGTTCTTCTCGCGGTACGCAGTATTTTTATTAAAAATGTAATGCGATTTAGAGGTTATCAGTTCAAGTTACTCCAAAATGGATTTGACAAGTAAAATATTGCGGGTATTATTGCCGTTATCGATAAACAACATTAAGAAGTATTGACGGCTGAACTACGTCGAATAGAACATATGATACTTGGAAGCTCATAAAAAGGAGGAGAATAGATATGAAAAATAGAAAAAGGATATCATTAGAAGTTCTGAAGCATCCCTTAATTTTTTTTCATTTGATGTATGGAGTACCAAAAGTTTTGGCTGTAAGTTCACCTTTTGGTTAAAACATTTTTTATCTTGACAGTATGAAAATTATAAAAAGATTTTTTCACATTGTAATGCCTCTGGCAGTCTTTCTCTATCAGAGTAAGAATTATCGGGCGCCAGAATAGGTTGACTCAATGGTGGCAAAATATCGTACTCCTAAACTATGATGAAAGGGAATGGCTGGAAAATTTTCGTATGAGAAGAGAGACCTTCTTTGTGCTAGTCAACTATCTACAAGAATCACTTGCCTCAAATGAAAATGCATTCATGCCAGGATTGTTGAGGAGAAGATTGCTGTTGCCATTTACAGATTAGCTAGTGTCTTGGAGTATAGATGTACAGGAAATTTGTTTGGCTACCATAAATCAACTATATGTGAATGATTGCATCGATTCATCAGAGTACTGATTTCTGAGCTGTCAACACGTTTTCTACTGTGTTCAATCGGCCGTGTGTCCGTTTCTTATTGTGTCCGATTGGGCCTGTGTCCGATTCATTCAACCTGCTGTGTTCGATTTATTCTGTGTGCAACTGGGACTCACTCCGTTGAGGCAGCAAAGGTTAAGACTATTGATGGCGGTTTCCAATTTCCTACCCTCAATGTCTGGTCCTTGAACGTGTTGTGACTAGAGGGTACTTTTGTCGTTTATGTCTCCACAAATAATAATAGGATCGAAGTTGGTGCAGTAGTGAAGGATATCACGCCAATCCGTGTATGGGTGATTGCCGCCTCGAGGAGGACTGTAGATTGAACATACGTAGAGGTGCTTGTCTTTTTCAATCCATATCTTGCCAATTAATAGTTCAATTTCATTTCTGGTGCAGAGTTATTCTATATGATCTTCTTTAATATAGGTGAGTCTAAATTCTTTCCAAACAATTATGGCTACACCACCATCATATCTGTTGCGGTTTGATGTATGAATATCGTAATTGGCTAACGATAGAAGGATATGATTGTCAAGCCTAGTTTCACATAAGGCAGCAATATTAATGTTTAAGTTTTCCATTAAATACAATAAGTCTGGTAATCTTCTCTGCAAAGAACGGCAATTCCATTGTAATAAATTTATAGAGGAATCAATCATGAAGGTAAGAAATTTATTTGACGAATGTCAAGTTTAGGTGCATAATGCATTATTGAGAAGAGTGAGGCCCATTACTGAAAGAACGTCACGATGTATCATTTTTATGGATGTAAATTTATTTTGATATTCATCAATCCAAGCATTGAGGGTTTGGGTTTAAAGTAGACAATTCAGAGGGTTGAAAATTGAAAAAGATGAAGTGGAAATAGTAGTAGAACTATTAGAGGTAAGTGAGTTAATATTATTATCCTTACTATTGTTGTTGTTTTTATTATAATTTGCATTGGTAATATTCTCTGAGTTAGTTTCTTTTATTGATGAAGTTAGATGGGAGGAAAGAGAAGGGGAGCAAAAAAAGCAGACCAAGTATATCCACTCACTTCATCCGCCTCCATCGAATTCTTAATTTTTTTTCCTTTTGTTATTAGAGGAATGGGGGAAGGAGAAGACTCGGGAGGAGAGGGATTTAGTTGAAGAGGAAGTTAGGAATAAAAGGGATGGATGAATGGGTAACAAGGGAGTGGGGTTCGATTGACCACATTGCTTTTGACCACAGAACCCTCTGATAGGTAGACCTAGTAAAAAACCCTATACACCGGTCATTATAATTGGCTGTGGTCAAAAGCAACGTGGTCAAACGGGACGCTCCCGTAACAAGGATGTTGAAGGGAATTTTGTGGAGTGGGAAGGAATGATGGGAAAGGAATTGGTTGACAGTGAGGGGAAGGCATTAAATAACGTGCCTTATCCGCGTAAGTTATAGAAGTTGAAGGTGGTTTGATAGAATTAGGGTGAATATTATGTGGAGATTGATTTTGTGGGAAGAAATTATGAAGGGTAGGTGAAGGAACGCCAAAGGGTGGACGAGACCAACCACGGATGAAGATCTCATCCTCCATACCTAAAATTGCCTCCGCTTCAATGTGTGAAATGTTTTAGTATGCCATAATTTTTTTGATCTGTCTTTGTTTAATGAAAATAGGACAGGAATTATAGAGGACGCTTCATGCTCAAAATCATTGAGTTTGTCTTTTACAGTTAACACATGAGGGTTTCACTGACTTGCAATTATCATTGTTGAGTTGAAGAGTACTCCGCATCTTGAGCAAACTTACTATCAGGGGTGCGGCATATCTTTGTTTTATGTTCAAAACGCTGACATCTTTGGCATTGTTTGACTCTCTGCACAAAGGGTTCTAGAGTGAGCCTTTTGCTCATATAAATAACGCTGGGAGGGGCTGTAGCGGATCTGAAACGAATGACGTAAGAATCAGAGTCTATATATTCTATAACGGTAGTGTTGTCATCCTTTTTTGAGCGAATGCTTCTCTTCAAGCGAGATACTTCAGTGATTGAGTCCACATTATTTCCCAATCCGGTGGAGATCGGATATTGGCAAGAATCTCCTCAGGAGTATCGTCATCGTCGACTCCCCTTAAGATAAATTGCTTGATTACTTTAAAGTTTGGGATGAATGCGATCCATGTTTCATTAAAAAAGGTCTGGCTAGTTTTATTGTTGAAGGCATCAACAAATTAATTAGTTTTGTTCTTTACCTTTGTTTACCTTTGTTCGTGTCAGAGTCCTGCACCGCAGGGAAGGGACGGGAGGGGAGAAGGCCTATTTTTCCAAGGTGCACAATAAATGGTAATTTTGAGTCAATTGAGTATTTGTTGAAAAGGCGTAGATCTGGCAAATCTAATAACTGCCTTTTATTTGATCTCAACTCGTTATTAGAGAAGGATGCTTGTCTTTTTTTGATGATACGACGTACTTCACTCTCGAGATCACCCGGTTTTTCGAGAGAGGGTGAATCGATAAAAGTAGAAGAGTCTATGGGCAGTGGAGTGTTCTCAGGGGTATTTTCAGTCTCCAATCCATATTGTTTGGATTGTTAGTATTAATATTAAAGAAATAAATGGATTACTAATGCGTAGGAGGAGACTTGAGAGATGAAAAGATGGCCGAACAATGGCCCAGGCACAAAGACCCGCACGTGTTGCGCGGCAAGATACCGAACAATAACACGCACGGTCAGACTTAGTCACAAATGTCTAATTGTCTAAATGTTTCAGTAAGCACTGCTTACGGCACAAAGGGCTGAAATTATCACTACACACGTCTATACGAATTAAGACAAATACTAGAAATTTCGCACATCTATTCACTATCATGTCCAAACCGGAACTCTCCGCAGAGACTGCGTATTCAGCGTCATAGAGCCGAACGAAGAGAGGCACTTGCAGTTAGGAAAAGAATGTCAACTTACATGTCTGTGAATTTCCGTTGTTAACTCGATGAAAGGCTTCGTGGAAAATAACTGTAGACACCACAAAATATCAACTCAAATTGTAAATAATTGATGTAATTCATAATGTAATAAATATAATAATAATCAATAAAAATAATATTCTTTGGTACATCTTTGGTACATCTTTAATCAAATCTTCGTATAACAAAATATTTTGAGTGAAAAGCAAACTATATTTTAATAATAAAACTACTATATTTTAATAATAACCTATATTTTAATAATAAAACTATATAACTATATTTTAATAATAAAACTATATAACTATGTATATTTTAATAATAATACTATGTAACTATATTTTAATAATAAAACTATATAACTATATTTTAATAATAAAAGTATATAACTATATTTTAATAATAAAAATAATTAAAAGAAAAATAAATGGTAGCAATTTAACGTTCGTCTATAATGTTCAAGTTTAGAGCATCAGAATCTGCATGATCGGTTGTAATGTTTGGACTCGCTCGGGAACTCGTACTTGAAGCGGACATCGGAGGACTCGTTGGATATTGTAAGCAGTGAGGAAATCCATGACTTCCTGAAGCGTGCTGATAAAAGAGGTAGGGGGTCGAAACCACTGGGGGAGCTCGCATATTTATGCCGGTTAACAACCGATCGATTGCTGAGTTGAGTGCATTACTGAGTCGAACTAACTCCTCGCTGTGCTTTCTTTGCTTCTCAAGCTGCTGTTCCTCCCATTGCCGAGATGCCCCTGCTTCAACTTGCCAGAATCTCTTGTGCGCTTTGAAAAATTCTTATTGTAACGCACTTTGAGAGGCGAATAATTTTTCTTGAAATGTTGCCAGAGCCTTGTCGTAGCTTTTTCTGTCCTTGCTTTTATCTGCAATCAACATAGACCTGTTAAAGTAAAATTCACTAATTATATTAACTAAAGCTTACGCATAATTTTCTTTTATCTTAGTTTTAGCTACAAAAGGTTGGCAAGCTTGCAAAACACAGTGCGAGTCGGGTAATAAAAAGAGACACACAGAGAGTCAGTTGGTAGATACAAAATTAGGCTAAGTTTCTGTTTATTGTATGTTTTTTTATTTAATCTAAGTCAGAAGAATAAATACCAAAGATATAAGTAAACTGAATCAGAAGGCTGTAGTAATTCAATCATAACAAGATCAACATAGAATTTGTTAAACTGAAAACGCGAAGCGATTTAAAGCTTGGCGCGCTTCACGCAATGCATGAGAACGCGAAGAAGGCTGCAAGGACGCATGAGCCTGCGCGTGCATGTTAACGTTACGTTGATCTGCTTGCTGTGTAGTACAAAGAACTAGTCTTTTGTATAGCTCGCTCACGTGCAATAAGAAGCAGCTTGTAAAATCTTTGGACGGTTTCCAAACATCGTCAACAAGAAATAAATACTCTTTTATTTACATTTAATCACGAACTCTCGTTTCTTCACGGTAATATCCCCGAAAGCCCTCCACTCGTGCAAAAGGTTCAACAGAATTTTATTATATAATTGTATGAATCTTATAGAAAATAACCAATTATTTGAGAAAATGTAAAAATGAAATTCGTAACTTCTGCAGTTTATTATCTTTCTTTCATTTATATCATGTTAAATTGTGATACCTTGAATAGTAATATTTCGATTACGATGACAAGGATTATTGGCTGCGTCTGCTTGATCCGATGCGTTATCTTGATTCCACCACTGTACAGCATTGGGGAGTCTACGTTGGTGTTGATCCATCTGTGGTATAAAAATCCCCTTCTATAAAAATTCTCCAAATCAAATAATTATTCAACTATTAAAAGCATTAACGAAAACCTAAAGAACTTAGGTAAGACTATACCTTGAACACCAATATTTTCGGCACGAGAATACTCATTATTCGCTGGAATGCCCTGAATCTCCATTTGCTCGCGGCGTTGTATTGTATTGTAGTGTGCTCCAAGATGCGGTTCAATATTGTGCTGTTCTGATAGATTTCGGTGCAACGTGATCGACTTTTGAACTTTTAATGCTACTTTTTTTCTTGCAGACTAGTTCGTAACATTGGAACATGTTTCTTGTCAACATTTTGAGGCCGAGATGTGAATTTAATTTGCATCCCAGAACATCCTGGTAAATTATCATGCTGGTCCTGGTAAATTATCATGCTTGTCCTGATATTGATCTTCATTTTTAGAAAATTTGGTTTTCATGCTCTGCTTTTCTTTCGTTTTTTCGAAGTATATTGTGGGGGGTTTTCATACTGATCTTGGTCACATTTCTGTTGTGGACTTGAATGTGGTGGCTGAATTATTTGTATGTGACGTATCCGGGGTAACTGGCGCTGGATGCAACTTACAGTGCTTCGATCATCTTTCTTCTCAGGCTCAGTTCCATTATCAATTGTAACGTTTAAGTAGTCTATTGTATTGTCATCTGGATGTAACTTTTGTCCAACCATTCCAGATCACAGTATTCTGAAATTTAAATGATTAATAGTTACTCTCTCAAAAAGCAAACCAAGTTGAAAAATGATCTTAAATCGGGTAAAAAATAAATATATTATATATAATACGCGGACAAAGTCAAAGAAGATTAACTAAAGAGTATGAAGACAGAGCTATTACACCGCAACATGTAATGAGACTGTTGATATTATACAAATTTTGACGTTTCTCTAAGCCACCAAAAACAGAAATGAAACAAATACGAAAAAACGATATCTTCGATTGTTTTTTGTCGGTGACTACCGGGCCACGAGCACGAGCGTATCCGCAAAACAAATCAGTCGACAACGGATAGCAGCGAGAGAAGCAGCAAAATGTCATGTAAGTATTAAATAATATTTTATACATATATTTTATTCAAATATAATTATAAGGCTCTCGTAATTCCGATTAACTATGTACAAATCTACCAGGAGCGACGGCGCTATTTTGGCTAGGTGCTCGCTTTTGTTCGCAGTGTCAAATACATATTTACATCTTTCGTTATATACAAACATGTACATATTAAAGTGACTTTTAAAAAAACGTTAGGCGCTTACACATGTATAAATATGTTTTTAAAACACATAAACTTAATCACACACAAGATCATTAATGTATTTTTTTTATTCTATTGTATATGTGCTGAAGATGGCCCAAAGAAAGGGACCGAAACGTTCGCTAATTTTATTCGCAATAAAGAATACATGCACCTTACGTACTGCGTTCGGCTCTTATTGCCATTATTTTTACATAGTAGATTATATATTTTATTAGTCTTTTAATAATGGTATTGGAACAATTTTATAAATAATAAAAATCTTTAAATTTTAAATTTTTTATATTTATATCTAAAATTTGCACTAAAGTTAATGATCTTGATTAAGTTTATGTGTTTTAAAAACATTTACACATGTTTAAGCGCCTAACGTCTTTTTAAGTCACTTTAATATGTACTTGTTTGTATATAACGAAAGATGTAAATATGTATTTGATATTGCGAACAAAAGCGAGAGCCTTATAATTATATTTGAATAAAATATATGTTTCAAATATTATTTAACACTTACGTGACATTTTGCTCCTTCTCTCGCTGTTAGTCCTGTCGATTGACTCGTTTTGCGGATACGCTCGTGCCCGGTAGTCACCGACAAATATTGTCAACAAATATATGTATTTGTTTCACAAAACGTATTTGTTTCATTTCTGTTTCTGGTGGCTTTAAGAAAGGTCTTGTCTTCTTGTTGATCGTCGCCTTGTCGAATAATATTCACAACATTTATAAAAGTAAGTTTTCACATATACATATATACACACACGCGAATACAAACACACGTATATATTTTGCTGTATATTTTTACAGCTTTTTTTGCTCTTTCTCCTTTTTTAATAATCATCATAGAAATGTGTGATCAATTGACCAAAAAACGTAAGCGAAGTTTTGCAGAAGCTTGGCTTAGTGACGATCGATACAAATCTTGGATACGCAAAGTATCATCCGATAACAGTCTTTATTATTGTAATATATGTAATAAAAATTTTCCATGTTCATCGTATGTTTCCAGACATGTGGATTCTGCGTGTCATAAAAATAGTATTAAAGACAATTTTTTATGTAATAATAATAATGAAAATTTACAAGATATAAAAGTACAGTATAAAAGAACATTTAGACCACAATGGCTAGATATAGACGAATTTAAATTATGGTTACGTGAAGTACCAAATAACGCCAGCTCATTTTTTTGTTTGATCTGTGATAGATCAATTGTTGGCGGTCTATCACAAATATATCGACACGCAGAATCCAAGATGCACAGAAATAAATCAAAAAGTAATATAGAAACAAACAAAACGAATGAAGAATGTTTGAATACGCAAACCGATGAATCGTTTTTAACGTTTGATGAGCGAAAAAAATCAGCGGAGATACGATATGTCGCATTGATTACTGAAAAAAATATTCCTCATTAAACTGTAAAAGAGATTCTCAGCTTTTTTCAAAACATAGGAAAAGATCCTAATGTGTTAAAAAGTATGAATATGGGTCGAACGAAATGCAAAAATATTATTTCGAATGTTTTATGTCCGGTTGAGACAGAACGTGTAGTTAATAACATACAAAATACGAAATTTTCTGTGTTTATTGACGAAACGTCTGATATAACCAATGAAAAATGGATGACGTTTCTAGTTCGATATGTTGATTTCGAAACTTTAGATATTTGGTCGCAATTAGTAAAATTAATTGACATTGATGCAAGAGATTGTAGTGCAGAAAAATTATTTAATGCATTTGAATTTGAAATGTATAAACTTCAGATTCCATTTTTAAATATTATTGCTTTATCATGCGACAATGCATCTGTCATGACAGGGAAACATTTATCTTTTAAAAAGAAACTTAAATTCAAATGCAAAAATTATTTATTAACATTTTCATGTCCTTGCCATTCCGCCACATTGGCTGCGCACGCTGCATGCGCTAAAATGCCCGATTTCTGCGAAGAATTTCTAAAAAAAATTGCAAATTATATTAACAGCAGTCCAAAGCGTTTAGCTATTTTCAATGAATTTTGTGATTGTTTTCAAGATACAAATCGTAAAATTTTGAAGTTATGCGATACTCAGTGGCTCTCGCATTATTCATGTATTGATAGAGTTCTTGAGTCATGGGATACAATAAAATATTTCCTTAATGAAATGGTCATGAGCGATAAAGTAAAGTCTGGGGAATATTTATTATCTTTAATGGAAAATGTAGAAATAAAAGCATATTATCTATTTTTAAAATACGTTTTAAATTTTTTAACTCTTTTAATGCTTTTTTTCAAGCTCATGAAACAAGAATTCATTTATTACAACCTAAATCTTTTAATTTTCTTATACAAATCTGTCAAAATTTTTTAAAACCAAACTTATTAAAAGATTTACTTAAAAATATTTCATTCCATGAAAAGGACAATCACAAATCTCTTGATAATATAACTTTGGGGTCGGAATGCGAAGAATTGTAAGAAGAAATTTTGTAAATTTCTGCGAAGAATCTTTGTAAATTAGTGAAGGAAGGACATGCAGATGTTATAACGATTATTCGACAAAATTGTTTGCAGTTTTACATTATTGCTGCCGAAGAAATTAGAAAGAGATTACCTGTCAATAACATATTTTTGCATAAATTACAAGTCTTTCAACCACATATAGCTTTATTTGATAATAACAGAGAAACTTCTTTTAACGATGTTTTTTTATCGCACAAACCCTAAAAGGCTTCGATGAAAACGGTTTAAAAGAAGAATGGCTTATGTTAGCTTCTGACTTCACTATTGAAGAAAAACAAAATCTTGCAAAAATAAATTTTGACAACATGTGGAAAGAAATTTTGAAACGTCAATCCGTCAATCCGAAATATCCAAATTTAAGATCACTTTTAAATGCGGTAAGATCACTACCGCACTCCAACGCGGATCCTGAGAGAACATTTTCTCTTTTATCCGATCTAAACACAAAAAAAAGAAACAGACTTTCGTCGACCTCTATAAATGCAACTTGCGTATTCAAATCAGCGTTGAAGACAAGAGGGGAAACAGCCTTAAATATGGTCATAAATGACAAACATCTACAACTTATGTTGACAAAAAATTTATATATTAGTCCTATAAAAAAAATAAAAAGTAGCTTGACGTTGTATGCTGCAGACGTTACAAATATTGCTGGTCCCTCCTCGTCTAATGATACGCAATAATAAAATATCCAAAATTGTCTGTAAAAGACATCACGCTTGTTAAAGATAAGCGTGCAAAAAAATTATGTCTGCTAAAAATATTTTGTCTATATATAAAAGACATCACACCTGTGTAAGACAGGTGTGTAAAAAATTGTCTGTACAAGACATCACGCTTGTTAAAGCGTGTAAAAAGTTTTAATAAATTCTGTGTCTGACATCCTGTCTGCAAAAGACATCACACCTGTGTAAAACAGGTGTGTAAAAGAATTGTCTGCAAAAGACATCACACCTGGGTAAAACAGGTGTGTAAAGAAATTGTAAAAGACATCACGCTTATGCAAGATAAGCGTGTAAAAAAATAGTATATTAATATATAATTGTGTCTTTTTATATTTATATTTTTATATTTTATATTTATATTTTTTCATATTTTTTTATATTTATATTTTATTTATGTTTTTTTAATATCTATTTCATGTCCTTTCTACCTATCCTCTGTTCCATCTAACATTCCTTGGAAATGTAAAAAAATTGTTTTCCTTAATATTATATTAAAATTATTACATAATTATAATATAATTATTATATCTAATATAATATTTATATCTAATATAATATTCTAATATAATATTAAAGAAAACATTTTTTCACATTTCCTTCCTGACGGAAGAGACCACCACCTTCTCGCGGTTTCCGTTAAGCAACAATATGTACGTTCATTTACAAATAAAGATATATAATAGAAGAATTTATATTATTGCAAAATAATTATTTCTTCTTTTATTTTACTACTTGTATTTAATATTAGCAAGGTAAAAAATATACCATTAGAATAATTTTTTCCAAATAACATAATTTAATTTTTTACTTAATTTTTCTTACGCTAACAATAAATCATCTTTATAAATTAATAACAATTTTTTGAGAAAAAAACGTACGTGTTGGTCAAGAGTGGATTTTTATTATTTACGCTCTTTTTATTCTTTATTTTTTTAATTAGTTTATACCTTTTATGTGCAAAATAAATTTCAATGGAATTACAATATTTATCTAATTACTAAGTTTTACGTTTTTATTGTAAAATCAAAATAGTACGAGATACGCGAGATCTAATAAACGAGCCAAGCCGCTAAAGCATACGTGATTCTTTCGAAATCTTGAGGCTGGCGACGCGTCATAGCTATAGCTATAGTTTAGGAAAGAAAGAGGCAGAGAGTTGTATATCTGTTCTCTTCTACTGCCCGAAGCTGGCCGAACGCCGAGCGCACACGTACACGGCTCCTTCCTTGTGTGCGCTCCTAGCCCCTCCACGCTGTACGTGCTGCAGCGTCTCGAAACTGGCATCAGTGTACGTGGCCAAGCTCAACCGAAGAGAAAGACAACAAAGGCGATGCTGGTGTTACGACCGAAGTTGCAGGCGCCGGAGGTACCGCAGTCGAAAACTAGGTAGTCCAGACAACATCGTGCCAACAGTCGGTAACGAGAGGAATATCTCCGAGGTTCGAGAGCACCGGCCAGCAACAGCTGGTGATACTCAAACGCTGAGAAACCGAGCTTCACTGAGACTTCCTGCGAGATACAAGATAACATCGCAGAATATCACATACCTGAAACTATCTCAGAAGCCGTATCGGAACCAGAAGGTGCTAAGTGGAAACAAGCCATCGAAGATGAACTCGAGGCACACGAAAGGAACAAGACATGGACACTAGTGCCGAGAATTCCAGGCGAAAAGACAATAGACTCCAAGTGGGTCTTCAAAGCCCTTCGAAACGAAGACGGGAGCGTGTGGCGCTTCAAAGCACGACAATGTGCACGAGGGTTTCAATAACGGGAACGAGTAGACTACATAGAGACATTCTCACCAGTCGTAAGATACGACTCTCTTCGCGTACTACTAGCAACGATCACACAGGATGACCTATAGGCTGTACAGTTCGACGTACGCACAGCATTTCTGCACGGAGATCTAGAAGAAAACATCCGGATGGAAGTACCAGTCGGCCTTGACGTCAGCAGAGAAATGGGTGATCGTGAAAATTTAGTGTGCAAGTTTAACAAGTTCCTGTATGGACTCAAGCAGGCTCCTCGCTGTTGGAACATTAAATTCTGTATTTTTCTAAGACGCTTTAATTTTAAGGAAATCAACGCCGACAAATGCATATTCTTCGGGGAGAGTACGAAGGATCAGTAGTTTTTCTTGCGCTTTTCGTAGATGACGGGACCATCGTGGCAAAATCGAACAAAGTTCTCGAGTCAATAGTAAAATCGCTGAAAGAATCATTCAATATTACACTCGGTAACTGTAGTTGCTTTGTCGGGTTGCAAATTTCACGAGACAGGAAAAACAAAACGATGTTTATTCACTAAACTGCATACGCGAAACAATTGATCAAAAAATTCGGCATGAAAAACGCAAAAGGGCTCTCCGTACCAGCAGATCCTCATACTGTGTTATATTCGGTTGTCGAAAACACAGAAAAAGATTGTAAAGTACCTCATTAAATAAAACCTGTTTAAATCTAAGATACACAAGAAGTCTCACATTATTATCGATCCTGGCAGATCGAGAATCCTCTGCGCTAACATAATCTTAACAGGTTATGGGCCCAGGCCGTGAAAATAATACAGAAGGAAAACGGCTAACGGCATAAAGGTTAGGATCACTCAGTCAAGATTAATAAAGTATTAACATGAATAGTTTAAAGCATTTCCAGATCCAAAAATTTAATGGAAAAAACTTTCAATTATGGAAATATCAATTGGAGATCATTTTTCGTGCTGAATCTGGACTATTTGATCTGGTAAATGGAGCGATACCTCTACCAGAAGAGGCCACCGCGACGCGTGCAACGTGGGATAATGATAATGCAAAGGCAATGCTATTAATTTCATCTGGAATGGAATACGAGCAACTCCAAACTGTGATAAGCTGTCAAACCGCACCTGAGATGTGGAATTGGCTAAAAGCAATTCATGAACAAAAGGTCAGCTATAAACAAACTCCAATTAAAACAGCAATTCTTTAATTACAAAATGTCAAAAACCGACAGTATTGCTCAACATTTAAGTAAGATAGACACAATGGCACAGGCATTGAGTGACATCGGAGAGCCAGTAACAGAAGTAGACAAAATTGCAAAAGTGATAGGAAGCTTACCAATAAAATATAACAATTTTATTACAGCATGGGATTCTTGTGATGAAGATAAGCAAACATGTGATAATCTAACAGCAAGATTACTAAAGGAAGAGCTGCGGTTAACTGAAATGGAAGATACAAACACAGCATTTGCTTCGCTCAATGTACGCAAGAGCACAAAAAGACAAGGGTAAGAACAAAAGATAAATACTAGCAAAAAGAACACATTTGATAGAAGAATTGTAGAGTATTTTTATTGTAAAAGAAGGGACACTACAAATCAGAGTGCAGGAAGAGGCAAACAAGACTGGCACTGTCATCGTCAAATGAAACTCACAGCAAGTCTCAGCATCATGCATTAATAATTGAACAGAAGAACACGGAGGTGAATAATGGAGAAGATGACTGGCTAGGTGACAGCGCAGCGTCGAGGCACATGTCATATCGCAGCGATTGGTTCACAAAATTATATAAAAATAACGAGAGCGAAACTACGGTTCAAATAGGTGATGCTTCACATATAGAAGTAGAAAGTTATGGCACGATCGAAATATTAGCTTTGATTCATGGAAAGTGGGAGCCTAGAACATTAGAAAATGTTTTATATGTCCCAAAGTTGAAGAATTTGTTTTCCATAGGAGCTGCAACGAGCAAAAACTTGAAGGTAATTTTTAATAAAGATAGATTGGAAATCCATGGTACATGGATTGTTAGCCACAGGTATAAAACTGACGAACCAATGCTATAAAATGTTATTTAAGATGCCAAATGCACAGGCAAATGCATCAACCACTAATTCTATTATGTTATGGCATGAACGACTAGGACATGTCAATTTTAAAACGCTGAAGAAGATGGCAGATGATGGGCTTCTATCACACAAAAATCAGTACAACCGACGAAATATTCTGTAAGGTTTGCCAACACGGAAAATTAAATCGACCACCATTCAAAAGGAATATACAAGAAAGAGCTTTAAGACCCGGAGAGGTTGTACATATGGATATTTGCGGTAAAATGATACACTCACCTATTGGCGGATCTTACTACTTCTTATTATTTAAGGACGAGTGTACTTCATATAGAATTGCTTATTTTATAAAACACAAGAGTGATGCATTCTCAAAGTTCCTACAATTTCAAAATCTAAGTAAAAAGCAAATTTGTATCACCATTCTGTCTTCGTCTGACAATGTTTGGAGTGGGGATTTCAGCCCCTCTACTGTTCTATTTCCCCAGTCAATGAAGGCTTCTTTATCCTATCACGCGTCGTTAGAAAAAGACAGGTTGGTGATCGTACAGAGGCTCTCTTCTATTTTCTGACGCGTTCTCACTACTGGAGACGTAGAGACCGCGCGGTCTATATATTATACGTCTATGCTAGTAACTAACTTCACGCCTGTTCCAAGATCTACAGCGACACCAGTACCCAAGAACTAAAAAGGTAAACAACAATGTACAGTTTGTGCCATCAGGTTTAGAAATTGTATGCTAGCTCTCAGTTCGTTGCGAGCGTATGTAAAGATCATATCTTTGACTATGTAAAGTCGGACGCGTTTTACAACGCAGTTACAACTCGTGAAACGTATCTGTAGGAAAGAAGCAAGAATGGCGATTTATTGTTTTGTTGAAGACTGTAGTAGTACTACATATATAAGCCAAAATCGATCGAAAAATAGAGAACATTTCACATTTTACAGGTATAAAATAAAATAAAATTCTATTTCTGTGCATGTCTTATTGTTATCTACAAATTGAATACCATGTAGAAAAATATAAGAATGATGTGTCGCAATACTTTGTCTGTTAAGTGTCACATACATATAATCATGTGAAATATATAGGTTTCCAAAGAATATAGAAGAGTACAGCAAATGGGTGATGACTCTTTCTACAATAAATAAACAATTACCAAGAGAGGACTCTTCTTTTATTGCACGCAAATCAAGAGGGTTTCTAATATTTCCTAGCCAAGACACATATAAAATTATATGTACAGCAAAGAAAATTTTCAATATCAATAGAATAAACAATACTTTACATAAATAACATATTTTTACCCACTTAATTGTACAAACTATGAGACATCTTGATATATCTAATATTTTTCTTCAATTTGAAGAACATGAAAACGTGCAAAATTATGGAGAATCATTCACTTTTTAATCATTGAAATATTTCTAAAAATTAAACTTTATTATTATAATAAAACATTTAATTTGGACTTACATTCATCGTTTGTAAGAATAACACTCACAAAAACTATTCATTTCAAAGATCAATAAAACAAATACAAAAATAAAAATATATATGTCAAATTTCATTTTGTTTCCTTACACACATATTTGTTTTCAAAGATTTTTTTTGCGTATTTGTTATTTAACACTAATTTTATAACATGTTCATATTTATAGCCTATATACAAATATGAAGACCTAAACATAGGTCCGTATTCATAGTCCGATCTTATATTTTAAGATTGTCTTAAGTCCGAGCTTGAAATGCTACGCAGCCATTTGATTGGTTGAATGGGATCTTAAGTCAACCTCAGACCAGACTTAAGACGATCTTAAATATAAGATCGGACTATGAATACCGGCCGTAAACATGTGACACAGCGTTTATGGATATATTAATGACTATTTGAATTTCGCTCGTTTTTGGGTACTGGAGATGTTGGAACATGTTTGCTCACAGTCGTTATAGTTTATGCAGGCCGCTAGCAGTCCATACTTCTTCTTCTTTATGGCTAATTAGGCTTCTAGAAAGAATTCGCCTATACGCCAGTTGGTGATGTGTAGAATTGTCTTCTGCAAATTATATGCTATATGTCTAAATTAGCTTTTTTGCTGTGTGCATATAATGCTTCGTAAACCTTAGTGCACTTAGAGAGTGCAATATCTGCGATATCCAAAGTGATCGTGGAGTTCATTTGATACAGAGAAGTGATAAAGATGTTTGACTGTTCAGAAAGTTCTGGGCAGTGAAAACCCTTCGTCCAATGTCCGCACAATGAGCAGAGCCGTCCGTATATATAGATAACGAAGCTATCGTTTTGTTTTGATAAGAAGTCATTAAAAGTTGCAATGATATCATTATTATTATTGTCCCTTAAGTCGAATCCGCACTTGATGTCAATTGACAGTGTAAAGTATCTAGTAGGATACGGGTATTCCAGATGTCCTGGAAGTTTGAATTGAACAATTTGTTGGAATAAATGTGCATTGTTGATAAAGGTGTCAACCAAGTTGCCCAGAGACGGTCTAGCATCTTCAGGGAGTTGTATTATTGAATTGAAAATGTGTTTGAATGGGTGCATCTCGCGAGCGAACACCCTGCATAAGAACTTCTCTAATAGAAATTGCCATCTCGTGGATAATGGCTGTTCGCCATTCAAGTCCAATAGAACATTCGTGGGGGTGGTGCGCATCAAACCAGAGACCACCCTCAAAGAGACATACTGCAGCCTATGCATCTTTGTTTGCAAGCGATACTCGATCGGATGAAAGACCTGGCAACCCCAGTCAAGGACCGACCGAATAAAGCCGAATAAAGCCTTTGTATATAGTTAGAAGCACCGAGGGGTAAGCTCCCCATTTAACGCCAGCTATGGCCTTCAACACAATAATTCTTGGAGTTATTCTATTTTTAAATTAGCAATATGCGATTTCCAATTGTGCTCGGGGTCGAGATAGATGCCCAAGAAACGAGAGGATCAAGAGCAAGGTATCGGTTCCCCCAAAGCGTTTAACGAAAAATGACTACAACGCAAAGACAATCGTAGATTTCTCATTCTCTGATTAACAAAAATAGTGAACGCAGATTTGGCCGGAGAGATAGATAATCCCAGGTCGCCTAGAAAGAGGCGAAGACGTTCTAACGCCAGATTTAGTTGGTTACTAATATAGTTAAGGGATTCGTGTGCAGAGTAAATGGCGATGTCATTAGCATACATAAGTATATGAATCGGAAGGGGAAGACAGGTTTCAATTAATGCAAGATATAGGTTAAATAATATCGAACTCAAAATGGATCCTTGTGGGAATCCACGCGAAGTGCTTCTCCGTTGAAAGGCTATTCTACAATGGCCAGAAGAGTATGGCTGTAAGTCCGTAAGACGCGATTGTAAGAACCTATTTCCGGTGTAGTAGGCTGTAACGTAAGCTGTAAGTGAAATGAATTATTTTCATTTCTTACCAATCAAAAACGAAGTAGCAGCAGCGCATCGAAAGCGCGCGAATAAATCATCAGTTATTGCTGGTATACTAGAAGCAAGAATATTTATCTGTCCGAAAATGAGATGGGGCGAAGAAGACGAATCCCTGGATAATATTCAGGGCGAAGAGGTAGAGGATAAAGAACTCATTACCATAGTCAGAGCGAATCCTTTTTTATATAATAAATCGGAAAAACTATACAGCAATAATGAAATGAAGAGGTTAGCTTGGACCACTATTGGCAATAGTTTGTCAAAGAAAAAGACAGGTATGTGCAAGATTTATTTACATTAAATCTTTTAAATGGACAGAAATGCGTTAAGTATTAAATCAATACGGGTTTATTCATATGATGAATGAGATTATATGTGTATAGGTGCTGAAGCTGAACATAGATTTTTGCAACTGCGACAGCGGATTGGAAAAGAAAGGAAGAAAGTAATTCAGTCTCAATGTCGATCAGGCGCTGGAGCTAACCAGACATATACACCTAAATGGGACCTTTACAGTGAATTAATGTTCTTAGCTGATATAATAAAACATCGAAAGTAGGTGCTAATTAATTTCTTTTTGCGTTAAATTATAGAAGCATACATTGAGTTTTTCATTCTTTTGTTTAGTACTGCATCCAACTATAAAAGAAAACTTTCACATGAAGTTGTATTATGTGATGATACTGAGATGAACTGTCCCTCAACTTCCACATCAAGTTCTTTCTTATCTACACCAAACTTTTGGAAAGAAAATCTGGTAGTCATTTCGTCTGAATGTTCGTTTCTGAATTTTTAACTTTTATTTTTTAACTTTCATGTTTATTTTCTATATAAAAGACAGGTTTTTGTTTTCTATCTTATTTTTGCCATTTTAGGTGATAATGAATATTCAAATGTAATGGAAACATCTATATCTGCACAAGAACCATCTGAACCTGCAAATACTGTATTATTTTCAAAAGATAGCAATACAAATACATCATCTGCAAAGCAAATACAGAAAGTAATGACAAGTACCTATAAAAATTGCGCTCCAGAGCCGGATTCATTTGCACAGAGCAAGAAACGAAATGTAGATACCTTTAATAAATCGATACTTGATCAATCAAAAAGTTTAAATATTTTAGCACAGAAAGTAGGGAACGCACTGTCAGCACGTACTTCAGAACCTGCTCATGTCATACCCCATGTTACAAAATTACTAACTTTATTTTCTCCGGATATAAAAGCTATGGTGACTTCATAGGTTATGCCTTGCAAAAAGTACCTGAATCTAAACAGTTAGATTGCCTGATTGCTATTATGCAGTTAGTGAAACAGCATATTGAATAAGATAGTTGAGAGTTTCCAAATAAATTATTTTTAAAAAATTTTTATTTTTACAAGAGGTATTTTTTTATCAAAGCAAGTTAACGAGTCAAAGTTTTTGTTTTGTTACTAGGCAGGATAAAATTAGTTTTTATGTATTATTTTCTTCAAAGACTATTTCTAGGATTAAAGCGACTTTGGTAATTTTAGGAGTTTTATGTTGTGAAATTATATAGTATTATGTCTTAATAGTCTTATTTTTCTGTTATATTTTAAGTAGTTTTATATTAAAAAACTAAATGTGAAGTATTTTTGTTTGCTAATTGACGCGCGAGTCAAAATAAAAGTAAAATTTATTTCTAGTGCATTATTACTTTAATTTACCAAAGATAAAATTATATAATAATGTAACTCATGTTCCTAAAGAAATGTTTATATTTTATGTTTGTATATTATGTTCCTAAAAAATGATTTTATGTAGTTGTTTGTAAAAAGGAAATATTGTTTTTAACAATAAAATAGAATATTTCAGTATGTTATATCGGTTTGTTGTTCTAACAATACTGATAATAAAGAAGCTTATTTAAACATTTTACTTTACATCTGAAAACGTATACATATGCACAACTGTACATATATCCAATAGTTCCCATAATTACACTAAGCAGGTAGATTGATGTTATATCCCCTCAATGCTCTCTAAAATTGCCAAGGTGCTTGAGCATTGCCAGCAGGCGACACAAAATAATCTTTTAAATAATTTCGTAAACCTAAAGATATAGCTCCAGCTCTGTTAGGTCCTACTCTAGATAATTCTTTAAAGTACTCTCCAGCTCCTATAGTACGCCATCAGCCTTCCACTATTCTTCCTACCTCATCCTCCATATGAAACCAGTCAGGCTGACAATATTGGTTATTCTCATCATTAGCACTCATAGCAAAATTGTGTAAACAAACAAGTGCTTTACAAATTTTTTCTGCATTCTTTACTGAGCAGCACATCCTTCTATGCAGGATCCTCCATCGAGAACAAAGAATACCAAATGTATTTTCTATACACAATCTTGCTCGCCCTAATCGTTAGTTAAATACTCGCTCTTCGTTTGTCAGCCTGACTGCTCTTCTTGGGAAAGGACGCATTAGAAATGGTTTCAGAGGAAATGCTTCGTCAGCCACAACAACAAGGGAACGGAACATCTCTTTTTGGTAAAGGCGTGGGTTCTGGTAAGCCTGCTGTACCACTTTCCAAATCAGCAGCTAAATCTGTCCGACTCCATACGCCACCATCGCTTAATGTACCTGCAAACAAATTATGTTCACTATTTGATAATGATAACATAAATTGATGAATAAAAAGTATACTTACCAAATTGACCAATATCAACCCATGTGAACTTGTGATTAGCATCACACATCGCCATGAGAACGATGCTAAAATATCCTTTATAATTATAGAATTCAGTCCCTGAGCATGGCGGTGCTTGTATTTCCATATTGCGACCATCAAGTGCCTCTATGCAATTAGGAAATTGCCATTTAAGAAAAAATTTTTCGCTTATCTTCTTCCAATCTTCACTATTCAATCTGGGCAAAACAACAGGTTGAAGGGCAAGCCATATGGCGTTGCATACTTCTGGTATAATTTTGTACACCGTTGATTTCCCAATACAGTACTCCAAATATTTACTGTGCATAGTATCGCCTTGAGCAAGATATCTGAGAAAAAAGAAAAAAGCAATTAACTAAAATATTAATTTAGCTAAATTAATATTATTAACAACTGTAACTAATACTTACGTCAAGGTTATGGCTAGCATTGGGCGACAAAGGTTTTCGGATGCTACGCTTTCTTAAATATGGTGTTACTAGCTTCAGTAGAAGCTTGTATTGTTCCGGCCAAAGTCGAGTATAAGCAAAGAATTCTTCATGATCTGTCATTGTAATTTCACGAAATAGGTTACACACAAATCCTTGTTCTTGTTTTTTTTTTATTTATCGGCTTGACTCACCAACATCTTATTTTGATTTTCTGTGCTCGATAGGCTACAAGCTGAAGAATAATACTTTGTTCCCTCAACAACATGAAGAGGGTTATGAGCCCTAATTTTTTCAAATCCATTTGTGAATAATAATGCGCACAATAAACAAACAATGCGGCTGTTGTCTTCGAAATAATTACGTTCAGAGAAAGCTCTGCTGAACGCAGTCAATGTCAGCTGACAGCATATAATGTTCTTTTTTCTTATTGGTCCGCTTTACTTTTACTATCAGCCGTTGTAGACAGCACTGTTTCAAGAATATTATAATTCTAGATCATCGTTAAAATGCTACAGTCTTATAGCCATACTTTTGCCATTGTAGAGTAGCCTGAAGAGCTAAACCAGCCGCATAGCCAATCAAACAGCGATCAGAGGTCATTGCTTCAATATATTTGATGATCTTAGCTGGCATTCCATATTTATTCAAAAGTATAAGCAAGGCCCGAGGGATGACGTTGTCGAAGGCCCCTACCAAGTCCAAGAAAAGAACTCCGGTGTATTTGCGTTGACAATTGACCCTACGTATACTAGTCACCAAGGTGACAACACTGTCAATGCACGAGACCTCGGCGAAATCCGAATTGAAAACTCGGTAGAATGTTATTATTTTCTGTCCACCATTCAATTCGTTTGTGAAGCAACTTTTCAAAAATATTTTGAAGGTTATTAGATAGAGCAATAGGTCTTAAGAGGATCTTAAACTGACGGCCGAACTCCGACGGATTAGTGCCCTCATCTTAACGTAACTAAAATTGACGATATTACCGGCAGTATTACCATGAAAACACAACTAAAATATTTATTTCGTCTCTCCGATTATAATTTACAAGTTAGATGTTGAGGTATCTTTTCTCTGGACTCTCGAGTATCACGATAGATTTTATCGCACATTTGCGAAAAAAAAACTATAACGTCTACTCGGATTTGAACTCGAGTCCGTACGGTGAGAAGCCTACGCACTTACACGACGCTATCTCGCTAATTCCATCGTGTTTTTCTCTTCATCACATGCTGCTCATACATCACTCGTGTCTCCATTCGCTCACTATGACACTTTTATTCGCTCACGTCGCTTTTATTCTTTCTGGTCTTCCCTCTCTGCGTAAATAAATAAATTAAATATTAAAATAAATTAATTTCTTTTTCGTGCATGCATTTTAATTTCATAGTATACATTAAAAACGCAACTAGCTTTTTATTTTATCATTTTGTATAAATACACCTATATAATACAATCTCTATGTGGGCAATTCCACGTCAAATCGGACAAAAATCGACCTTCTTTGTAAAATATCGGACAAATAAAAAAATACGTATTTCCTTATTTTATGTATATTTCACGTGAAAAAAGTTTCGTTTGATTTAGAAAATACGAGGTCATTTCTTGTCCGATTTGATGTGGAATTGCCCATGTATATTCTCTATATTTGCAGCAAGAATGATCCTTTGACAATTAATCACAATTGACAGTTATTTATTAATTTCCAAATCGAAAAGAAAGTTTAATCTTTTATCAATTTATGATCAAAACATGCATATATGGCAGCATACAAGTAAAATACTTTATTTCGACGTACAGTACAAAAATAATTGATATTTTTATAAGGAATAAGTGTATATTTATATAAGCTTGTCTAAATTTATAAAAGAACAAGCTTTTCCTACTAAAGCAAAAATTGTGAATTTTATTCTTAAATTATACGTCGAAATAATTTAGTTTTTCCGCCATCATGCATATTTTATAATATGAATTGATAATATATACAAATATAATAACTTTTTTTCGGTTTCGAAATTCATAAATAGATGTAAATGGTGTGTGATCAATTGTCATAAATAATTTTAACTACAAACGTAAAGAATATATGTATACAAGGTGAGTGAAAAGTATGTTTTAAAAATTTGTGAGCGTGTTCCTGGATAAAAAAGAAGAACAAATGTTCATATAAACATATGGTCGCAAATGCTTCGTTATCGAAATAATGGACATAAATCAGCAGTATCAAATAATGATTTATTTGAACGTTTATAGTTTTGTTGTTGCTCTTTACAAGAGATGCTCTAAGTGTCCTCCATTATTTTCAATACATGCCTGAGCATGTCTATCAAACATCAGTTAACAATGAAGAGGACCTATGGACATGTGTCTAGAATGCTTGCGAGATAGTCCGTGGAAATCCTGGTGTTTTCGAACGAATGCGCCAGTCATGTATACGTCATGCTCAGGCATGTATTAAAAATGATGGAGGACATGTAGAGCATCTCTTGTAAAGAACAACAACAAAACTGTAAACGTTCAAATAAATCATTATTTGATACTGCTGATTTATGTCCATTATTTTGATAACGAAGCATTTGCGATCATATGTTCATATGAACATTTGTTCTTTTTTATCCAGGAACACGCTCACAAATTTTTAAAACATACTTTTGACTCACCCTGTATACAGATTGTATAGACGTATAGCAAAACAATAATGTAATTGCATATTTTGTATATGTATACTACAAAATATTATATGTATACTATAAAATATTATATGCATACTATAAAATAGAAATGTGCAAACATGTAAAGAATTAATTTACCTTTATGTAAAGAGACGAGAATAGAAAGAATAAAAGCGACATATGGAAATGAAATAACAAGCAAGCAGAGAGAGAGAGAGAGAGAGAGAAAAAGAGAAGCGCGAGTGAACGTGTAAGCGAGTTGCGAGGCGCACGAAATAGAGTGAGCGATCAGAGAGAAACAGAGTGACCGTACGATCAAGAGAAAGAAGATACGACAGACTGCAATGTAGTGTGTACATACATGTATATTACTCTACACGCATGAAAGAGGCAAAGACAGTATGGTTGTGTCTGTCCTTGTCAATTAAACAGATTGCAGCTCTATCTATCGCGACATCACACGACTAATCTACTGCTCTGTTTTACTCTTGAGCTTCGATTTCGCACACACAAATATGCATGAAAATTTTGCACACGCTTTTCTCTTTTACAAGGCTTCTAAACTCATTTCTAAAAGTTCACTAATACTCCTTCATGCAATTTCTAATCTGAAGCGGTCTTATTTTGGACGTAAAATCAGTACAATTTTTATATTAAGCAAGTATTGTTATGATCTGACGCCAGAAGCCGATAAAAAAACTGTAATTATCTAATTTTTTTTGGTTTTTAACATAAAATCGAGCGCTCCAGTCTTCTTTGCTATGTGTATTTTAATCGTGGAAAAGCATTTATTATTGTATCCAACCAATAAAAAGATTAGCGTGTGCAAAAAAATGATCGTTTCTGTCGGTAAAACAGACGACTTTAGGATCCCCTTTAAGTTTCTTCTTTCCCCGGCTTAGGAATAAATACAACGAAATATTCATTCCACATTTTCGGATATTTGCTCTTATGGAACATTAAGTTAAATATTTTTAGTATTAGAGAATGCAGCTCCTCAAGAAAGTGACTAATGATTGCGCTTGTAATGAGATCTGGTCCCAGAGAAGAACGTAACTTGAACGATGCTATAGCCGCCCTGTACTCTGCTCGTGAGAACGAGTGTAACTTAAAGGAAAGATCTTACTGATCGGAATGATAAGGGATGTCACGTATGTTGTCAAATCAATCAACGATGGAGAAGGTCTCCCCGGAGTTAATTTGTCGAAAGCATCGTTAAATTGGTGCTCAGAAAAAGTGATATTATTACCTCGAGAGCCTGTAAATGCATGAACGTGTCTCCATACCTTAGATATAGGAGTGTTTACACTCAAAGATGAGCAAAAGTCTCTGAATTTGTCCTTACTTAGGATATACCTTATTGGACACCGCACGACACAGTCCCAATTGGACACAGTTCCTATCAGATACGGTTCCACATAGGTTTGTACGGTCCACCCATATCGACTGGTGCTTTCAGTGTATGAGGTCAATAATTGTACAATTACACATAGGTTTGCAATTTTCTGCATAAAACAAAGTTTATTTCACCTTGCAGATATATAGAAACTGTATCCGATTGGACAGAGTCCAATCGTGCGGTGTCCAATCGTGCGGTGTCCAATCGTGCGGTGTTCAATCGTGCCGTGTCCAATCGTGCAATATGTGTGTCGAATCGTGCAATATACGTGTCGAATCGTGCAATATGCGTGTCCAATCGTGCAATGTCCGTGTCCAATCGTGCAGTGTCCAATCGTGCGGTGTCCAATCGAGCGATGTCCAATCGAGCAGTGTCCAATCGAGCAGTGTCCAATAAAACGTGTCCAATCGAGCGGTGTCCAATCGTTACGTGTCCAAATTGAGGTCACCCTATATAATAAAAGCAAAATGAAATCAAAATATAAAAAAAATTACATATTCATGCATTGCTATACTTTTGCTGGCATAAGTTACACCCTTATTCGATTTTAATTTCATTGAACGGATTTTCAATCTAAACGCATGATAACGAAGAATAATTTTTCTCTTCAAATTGTGACATTCTGGTAATAAAAATGCAATTTCTTTGTATTTAGTGACAAAAAACTTTTCAAATTAATTTTTTGCAAATGCACTTGCTCATAGAACATTCTAAAAATTCCTTCCATTTGCATGAAAAATTTAAATGTTTTAACGTTTACGAAAAAGTAACGTTTTTGTTTTTGATTTTGATTCTGGTTAATAAATTATAAAAGTGACCAATCATTGTATTCAATCTGGGAAGGAAACTATTGTCGTAAAATTTCTTCATAACCTGCTGTGCCACATGCAAATCTTAATTTATAAGCATTCATCAAAGTTTCGCACCAACGAGGCATTCTTTTATATTCTTTACTTAATAATTTTATTTGATCTCCATTTAGGATGTGAGATAAACTTTCATTTAATTTATTCAAACGTACTTTCTGTTGTAATTTTACAATCCATTTATTGGCTGCAATAAGATTTTTTTAATGCTATCCTAGATTTTCCGATTTTTCATACAACTTTTCTAATCTATTGAGTCGTTGTTCAAGTTTCAAAGCAGAAGATACATTATTTTTAGTGAAAGGCGCTTCTTTGAATTTAGGCATTTCTCTTCCTTCAGTTTCAGCCTGCATCTCTTAAAATTTAAAAAGAATATAAAAGTGTATATAAGTGTATATTTGTCATAAAATATAATTTTCAAATAATTATTATTACAAACATTTTTTAAGGTTTTTTTTCAATTAAGAGAAAAGTAGTGTAGTATACTCTTATATTATATAATCGAAACAAGTTCTATAGTATTTCAATATCGGTCAATAATTAAACAGAAATGTACAAAATTTAAGCATTATAAATATAGAAAAACTCAAAATTTTAACATCTAATTCTTTACTTTCTTAAAAAATGTTTTTAAATTAACACTAATTGTGCGATCAAGGAAGTTCGTGAGTTCTAAGAACGCGTGATAACGGTCGACGGAACAAAGACAAAAGAATTGAGGACACAGTTTTGCACGACACAGTTTAATTTACACGGACGAGATATAAGTGCTATTTACAATTAATATACAATTCGCGAAAATTGCGATTATACGCGAGTGCAAGCAACGCGAACAGCTTCGTACTCGAACGGTGTGCGGTGAAAAACCCGGTTCGATTGCTTTATCTCTATCTCTGTTTTCTATGTGCTCTAAGCGCGACTGAAAGTGCGGAAGTGCCACGAGCGTCTCAGGGCGCGTGCTTTTATCACTCCGACTTTCTAGAAGATTCACGACAGTCAAAATTCATCTTCGAGTGAAAACAAAAGAGACTAAGAATCTTCTAGAAAGTCGGAGGACAAAATTGTTGTTATTTTTATTTGCTCGCCGGTTGCCCGTTCAAAGTTCGAGCCACCGGCGAATTTCGAGTCTCGACATGCGCGAGTTGAGACCATTCGCGCGACGCGCGCAGCGACGATAAGCGCGAGATACGCGCAGCGGCAATAAGCGCGAGATGCGCGCAGCGTGAATCCGCAGCCTATCGCGCGGATTTCAATCAGCGTAGCAGCGGTATTTAAATAATCAATAATAAATTAAATTTCCATATATAAATGTGTATATATGTGTATATATATATATATATATATATATATATAAAATATATATAACAAATAATTTCATACGTGCTTGTATTGAAGAAAACGGTAAACATTTCGAACATCAGGCCTAATCACATGTAGCATCTAGCCATACATTCACACATACACACACACACACGCGCGCGCGCACATACAAAAGAAATGTAAATCCGACCGGGCAACCTCCACGCGGTAGACTTTGAGTAATGCTAACGCCGGCGGTACTGTAAATTTCAAGCTCCATAACTTGAAAACTACTTAATAAAAAGAGACTTAATTATAGTGCTTTGAAAAGCTCTCGAGATAAGCTACAAGAATATGGAATGAAATATAGGTGCTTCCATTTAAAAATTTCAAGGTCATTTTTATATGATCTTGACAACATTCTTCAAGGTCATACTGATATTGCTACGTAATGCGTTACTTGAAGCCCTACAACTTTTATCCGAAACATATTTGTCTGCCGCGCTCGGTTTTCGATATAATCGGCTGATACGGGCGGTCTGAGACACATATACAGGGTGACCCATTTTAACTTAGGCAGCCAAATAACTCGAAAAATAAGCACACTACGAAAAAATGTTTAGAATCAAAATTTCGTCATTTCGAGGGGGACGTACAATGACGTTAAAATGAGCCCTCCCACCCCTCCCCCTGGGCGAGGGGGGGCAAGTTTGAAATCTTAAATAGGAACCCCTATTTTTTATTGCATATTCGGAATCTTTGGCTAAAAACACATACAATTTGTCTGAAACATTTTTCTCGATTCATGATAGATGGCGCTGTAATCGACGAAATTCAATTTCTTCGATTTCTCTTACTGAGAACCCATGCTTACGATTCTGCAATAAATTAACAATAAAAATACCACGTTTTCATTGTTAATACTCGAAATTAGTCTTAAAACAAACTTCTCATTATTTTTTATTACTCATTAATTACTTCTCAAGAAACTGCTTTTAGCGTAACCTGCCCTTTAGGCAACTTGAATGGTCCAAAGTACCGAGACATTTTGGACTTTCCATCTGATGGAGTTCCTCTAAGTATCCCTCCAAAATTTTGTCCATTTAGTGCCAAAGTCACAAGTGTTTATGTATTTTTTTAACATTTATACTCTGATAAAATTTTGGTAAAATGGCAAATTATACGCCTACAGAAGTAGTCGATATTCTTATAACCTTTGGCGAATGTGGTAGAAATTACAGACTTACTGCCCGTACTTATGCGGAACGATTCCCAAATCGCCGCCATCCTACTGATCAACAAATTATAAACATTGAAAGGAGATCTCGTAATAATCCACTTCATCGCGAAAGGCGAAGGAATAGACTTCATAATAATAATGACCCTAGATTGCTCGCAGTTTTGGCTATGGTTCATCAAAATCCCCATATTAGTACCCGTCAAATAGAACGAGAACTGGGAATCCCTCAAACTACGGCACATAGATTGTTACGATCAGTCAATTACCATCCGTATCATATTACTCTGGTACAGGAATTAAGTGAGGCCGACTACGTACTCAGAGTACAATTTTGTAGATGGGCTCTTGAGATGCTAGATCAGAATCCAGATTTTTTTAGTAATGTTTGTTTCAGTGATGAAGCAACATTCATCAGCAATGGTAGTCTCAATAGGCATAATTGCCACTATTGGTCACCAGAAAATCCACATTGGTATCGTGAGGTGCTTAATCAACATCGTTGGAGTTTATATGTATGGGTAGGGATTTGCAATGGCCAAGTCATTGGACCTCATTTTTTTGAACGTCCAATTAATAGTCCAATGTATTTAGAATTCCTCGAAAATGATTTGCCAGCATACCTAGAGAATATTCCCCTTGCAGTTAGACTAAATTTATGGTATCAACAAGATGGTGCTCCTGCTCATTATGCTCGTATTGTACGGATGTTTTTGAATCAAAGGTTCCCAAATCGGTGGATAGGGCGGGGTGGACCAGTTCTGTGGCTTCCGAGATCACCGGATTTGAACCCCCTTGATTTCTTTTTATGGGGATACGTTAAAGATGCAGTGTATAGTAAAGCTCCAACGACAAGATTGAATATGATGGAAAGAATAAGAAGAGCTTGTGAAGCTATAACTCCTTTAATGCTAGAAAATGTACAACGTAACTTTCGCTGTCGATTACTGTTATCCTTAGAAAATAATGGTGCACACTTTGAGCATCTCCTCCATGCGGAGAGAGCTGATAACAATGCAATCTTGCCTTAACTGGTTGGGTCACCACACGACCTTGCCTTCACTGGCTGGGTCACTACTTGACCTTGCCTTAACTGGTTGGGTGACCACACGACCTTGCCTTCACTGGCTGGGTCACTACTTGACCTTGCCTTAACTGGTTGGGTCACCACACGACCTTGCCTTCACTGGCTGGATCACCACACGACCTTGCCTTCACTGGCTGGATCACCGCACGACCTTGCCTTCACTGGCTGGGTTACCACACGTTCAAGCACCCCGAATTGTGAGAGGCGAGGGGACTCACGTTAATCAAGCACCCCGAAGGGAACAGAAAACTGCTACGTCCACGACGTTGTTCCTGGGTTACGCTAAAAGCAGTTTCTTGAGAAGTAATTAATGAGTAATAAAAAATAATGAGAAGTTTGTTTTAAGACTAATTTCGAGTATTAACAATGAAAACGTGGTATTTTTATTGTTAATTTATTGCAGAATCGTAAGCATGGGTTCTCAGTAAGAGAAATCGAAGAAATTGAATTTCGTCGATTACAGCGCCATCTATCATGAATCGAGAAAAATGTTTCAGACAAATTGTATGTGTTTTTAGCCAAAGATTCCGAATATGTAATAAAAAATAGGGGTTCCTATTTAAGATTTCAAACTTGCCCCCCCTCATCGCCCAGGGGGAGGGGTGGGGGGGCTCATTTTAACGTCATTGTACGTCCCCCTCGAAATGACGAAATTTTGATTCTAAACATTTTTTCGTAGTGTGCTTATTTTTCGAGTTATTTGGCTGCCTAAGTTAAAATGGGTCACCCTGTATATGTATATATATATACAGGGTGTCCCAGAATAATGGGGACTAATCTCGTGTGCAGATAGAGCGGACTAAACTGAGTCGAAAAGTCCTCTATTATTTTGCCAAATTCGCAATAGTTATTGTGTTATTAATTAAAATATTTGAGCTAATGAGCTCGTGGGAAGCGGTAGGCCGGAATCGGTAGGCATGTAAGATGGCTTATTTGTTTACATCTCTTAGCAACAAATATCACGCGTCGCTCACCGTTCGCTGCGTGACTCCACCTCTCGCTCAGATGATGCTTTTATTGCTAAGAGACATAAACAAATAAGCCATCTTACATGCCTACCGATTCCGGCCTACCGCTTTCCATGCGCTCATTAGCTCAGATATTTTAATTAATAATGCAATAACTATTGCGAATTTAGCAAAATGGTAGAGGACTTTTCAACTCAGTTTAGTCCGCTCTATCAGCACACGAGATTAGTCCCCATTATTCTGGGACACCCTGTATACAGGGTGTCCGGTAATTCGCGCCCCACCCGCCATGTGCAGGTAGAGCAGGTTAAACCGAGTAAAAAAGTCATCTACCATTTTGCAAAATCTCAATAATAAGAGAAAAATTAATTAATAAAGTTCGGCCAGTACAAGCGCGCGGAGAGAAGAGACGGCCCACTGTGGCGTGGTCACTAAGCGCGCGGCGAAAAACGACAGCGTAATGTTATACCGTTGCTACGCGCGCGATCGCGTGACGAAGCGTTGGCAGACGCGCTTTGCAAATGAACACGCCTAAGTATAAATGATTGAAAAATAATTAATACAACTAATTTTTTAATATTTTTTGACATTCTCTCTCTCTCTCTCTCTCTCTCTCTCTCTCTCTCTCTCTCTCTTTCTCGTGCACGGAGAGCATTTTCTTTTAGAATTTACCGAAAATCATAATCGTGGGACAATATGGTATGGAAAGAATTTTATGAGAATTTTTCTGATTAATATTTATCGCAATAAAAAATAATATCTATCATTATAAAATATAAAATATGTTTAATTAATTTCATAATACAGTTTAGTATACAGTTTAATAAAATTAGTCAAACATATTTTATATTTTATAATGATAGATATTATTTTCTATTGCGATAAATATTAATCAGAAAAATTCTCATGAAATTTTTCCCATACCAATATTGTTTCACGATTCGCATGATTTACAGAATTCTAAGAGAAATGAATTTTAAATAAATTCTAAGAGAAAATTCTCTCTGTGTGGAACAAACATATTATGCTATCGTTTCCGCACCACCTTGCGGTAGATAGCACGGCGCATTTTTTTTATAGTGGTATCCCCAGTAGGTCTAGTCCACTCTCATAATTTAATGCAACAATTGTTCAAAGTGCCGTCCTCTTTCTCGTAAGCACAGTTCGGCTCTTTGAGTAATGTTGCGCGTCGCACGATACACCATTTCCGGCACGATGGTGTTAAAAGCTGCGAGAATTGCTTCTTGCATTTCCGCTTCTGTACCATGCCGCCGGTGTTCGACTAAATCTTTAATATATCCCCATACAAAATAATCTAATACATTAAGATCTGGCGATCGCGGCGGCCAGATGATTGGGCCACCTCGACCCATCCATCTGTCCGGATAATGCGCGTTTAGAAATTCGCGTGCCTGTCGCGAAAAATGCGCAGGTGCCCCGTCGTGCTGGAAAATTAGTTGCCTTCTTGCGCGGAGGGGAATATTTTCCAAAAGTAACGGCAACTGATTTTGGAGGAAATTTGTATATGCTTCTCCATTTAAGCGAGGCGGTAGAAAATAGGGACCAATCTAAAAATCGTAGAAAAAAAGATTTGTTAAAGGTGTGAAAGAAAATTCTTTAAACTTACACAGTAAATTTTCTACTTACGATTCGGTTTCCTATTATTCCTGCCCACACATTTATCGACCAGCG
>OX424448.1:16422281-16547996 GCA_949152495.1 Lasius fuliginosus | reverse complement strand
CCTGGAAATAGCGAACGCCGTGTAGCACGGAGGCTTGGTGTCTCAAGATACGTGGTGCACCGTACTTTACGCCAGAACGGATTGCACCCGTATCATTATCAACGGGTGCAACAGCTTTTGCCGAGAGACTATGAGCAGCGAATATATTTTTGTGAAGGTACTTTTATTATCATTCATGTTTTCACGTTGATTTTTTACAAATTTTAACAATTGACTAAACATACAGGATTTCTCGCGCAGTGTCGGCGGAATAATTTTTTCCCCGACAATATAGTGTGGACGGACGAAGCCACGTTCACACCGAACGGTGTTTTTAATAGCCGTAATCATATATTATGGGCGGACGAAAATCCGCACGCCGTTCGCGCGTGTGCCTTCCAATATCGCTGGTCGATAAATGTGTGGGCAGGAATAATAGGAACCGAATCGTAAGTAGAAAATTTACTGTGTAAGTTTAAAGAATTTTCTTTCACACCTTTAACAAATCTTTTTTTTCTACGATTTTAGATTGGTCCCTATTTTCTACCGCCTCGCTTAAATGGAGAAGCATATACAAATTTCCTCCAAAATCAGTTGCCGTTACTTTTGGAAAATATTCCCCTCCGCGCAAGAAGGCAACTAATTTTCCAGCACGACGGGGCACCTGCGCATTTTTCGCGACAGGCACGCGAATTTCTAAACGCGCATTATCCGGACAGATGGATGGGTCGAGGTGGCCCAATCATCTGGCCGCCGCGATCGCCAGATCTTAATGTATTAGATTATTTTGTATGGGGATATATTAAAGATTTAGTCGAACACCGGCGGCATGGTACAGAAGCGGAAATGCAAGAAGCAATTCTCGCAGCTTTTAACACCATCGTGCCGGAAATGGTGTATCGTGCGACGCGCAACATTACTCAAAGAGCCGAACTGTGCTTACGAGAAAGAGGACGGCACTTTGAACAATTGTTGCATTAAATTATGAGAGTGGACTAGACCTACTGGGGATACCACTATAAAAAAAATGCGCCGTGCTATCTACCGCAAGGTGGTGCGGAAACGATAGCATAATATGTTTGTTCCACACAGAGAGAATTTTCTCTTAGAATTTATTTAAAATTCATTTCTCTTAGAATTCTGTAAATCATGCGAATCGTGAAACAATATTGGTATGGGAAAAATTTCATGAGAATTTTTCTGATTAATATTTATCGCAATAGAAAATAATATCTATCATTATAAAATATAAAATATGTTTGACTAATTTTATTAAACTGTATACTAAACTGTATTATGAAATTAATTAAACATATTTTATATTTTATAATGATAGATATTATTTTTTATTGCGATAAATATTAATCAGAAAAATTCTCATAAAATTCTTTCCATACCATATTGTCCCACGATTATGATTTTCGGTAAATTCTAAAAGAAAATGCTCTCCGTGCACGAGAAAGAGAGAGAGAGAGAGAGAGAGAGAGAGAGAGAGAGAGAGAATGTCAAAAAATATTAAAAAATTAGTTGTATTAATTATTTTTCAATCATTTATACTTAGGCGTGTTCATTTGCAAAGCGCGTCTGCCAACGCTTCGTCACGCGATCGCGCGCGTAGCAACGGTATAACATTACGCTGTCGTTTTTCGCCGCGCGCTTAGTGACCACGCCACAGTGGGCCGTCTCTTCTCTCCGCGCGCTTGTACTGGCCGAACTTTATTAATTAATTTTTCTCTTATTATTGAGATTTTGCAAAATGGTAGATGACTTTTTTACTCGGTTTAACCTGCTCTACCTGCACATGGCGGGTGGGGCGCGAATTACCGGACACCCTGTATATATATACACGTATATACAAGTAGGGAGTAAACTCCAGTTACCCCCTCTTGTTTTACTAATTTCCAAACACTAATAAATACTATTCTGTTAATGTAATGAGATCTTACCATTATTTATTGTTATTTCTTCCTATGCTTCTTGCGACGCATGTGATGTATCATTAAAATCTTGAATTTCAGCAGGAATGTTCATTGATTCTTCTTCTTGTACAGATGTTACTGATATCAAACGATCCCAAAAAATAGTTGGGCACGATTACGATAACTGTGTAGCCTCCTATTTAAAAAGTCGTTTTTGAAAGTAAATTTGACGAGGAATACGGGAAAAATAGTTAAAAAACTCTATAATTAATATTTGTCATTTTTTTTCAATAACATTTATGGCATCTTGCATGATAGTGCATAGCTTAGGATCGTACGTACTGCCTAAGGTCTTCTGTTGTTTACATTTATTGAACGTAAATACGTAGAATTAAATTCGTAGAAAGTTGTAAACCCATGTGAAACCTTGCTTTGCGTGGAAAGTTGTAAACCCATGTGGAACCTCACTTCGCATTAAAAAGTGTATGTGTGGAGGCAGTGTGTTCCGCCCCCCTGCGGGGGGCTCCACTACCAGAAAACTAAACACATAGGTTTGGGTTGAACCTCGCTTCGCGTGAAAAGTTGTAAACCATGTGGAACCTCACTTCGCATTAAAAAGTGTATACGTGGAGGCAGTGTCCCTCCCCCCTACGGAGGGGCTCCACTTCCGAAAAATATAACCTAACTTTTAAACGGATCGTAACCGCCACTTTTTTCAAGATCAGAGCAATTCAGAACGATGACCTTGATAACATATATCAAGGTCAGTAATATTGAGACTGCCTCCGTTTTTCTAAAATTGTATGTAATATCTTATTACAACTTTTAAAACTCGATATCTCGAATACTATTGATCATAAAATTTTTTAACTATTTTTCTCGTGTTCCTCGTTAAAAATGCTTCCGAAAACCATTTACATTTCCAAGGGCCACAGTTATCGGAATTGTCCCAATAGTTGGAACCGCTAGATTTTAAATGGTCTTTACCTTCCCGTGTTTTTCCCCACATTTCGTCTGAGAAATGAATTTGACAAAAATATTGAGTAATTCAATTACAAAATAAGATATAAAAATGAAACATAGATTATTTTTGTGTATTAAAACTTTGTTATTTTTGTCAGTTCTGTTCAGTCCTTAAAAATAGTAAGTAATAGTTAATAGTAAAAATGATAAGTAATAGTTAATATTTATAGTGATATTTTTTATAATAAATGCAAAGAAATAATTTTTAAATAAGCAAAATTTATTTTAAAACTTTTTCTTATCATTCAAAGAAATATATTATGTTTGTACTTACTGCACACAATGTTGAACTCGCTACAGAAATCCAGTCTGCACAGTTAACATTGTTAATACAGATTTTTCTTCTTTTCTCTTCTCGTGGGAATCTACACATTTGAAAACCTTTACTTGACGGTTCGTACAATAATCTGCACTAGAGCCCGTCATATTTCTTTTTCTGTAAATAAAAATTATGTATTTATAAATAATTGTATAGGTTATGTAATGTTAAGCTCCAAATTATGACTTTAGCTATTTTCCTTTATATTTTTTCAATAAAGCATTAATAATAATAATTACTAATTAATAATAATAAATACTAATAATTAATAATTAATAATAATTAATAATTATACCCATACAGCACACAATATATATATATGATAAATATTCATAAATATTTATAATTAATATATATTTTTTTGAAATATTATATAAATATTTTATACATATTTTATAAAAATCTTTATTTGACATATTATTAAAATATAGATTCAATATTTCATATAATATTTATGGTAAGTGAAAATAAATATTTATAATAATATTGAAAATAAATATTTATAGTAATTATTTTGTACATATTTCTTAACTATTTGCTAGGAATGCCATCTGTTTCATGGAGTGAAAATTTAGTATCCGGCTGTGCGGCTGTAATGTGTAATGGCTACGTTTCATCCTATGTCATACCGGCAAACAAAGCCTCGTGGCACTTGGTTTTTGGTTGTCGTGATAAGCGCACGAAACTTGTCTCTGAACTAAGTAGCTTTCGTATAAAGTAAATTAGCCTTTTGTTAGTTTGGTAGTTCGACTACGCGGTAACCGTCTAATAGTTAAATGATTTTGTTAGAACGTGAAGTTCTTTAATCGCAAGTGCGATATTCGGTAATTGTCTTTTGACTCGTTCTTCAGTAAAAGCTTATAAGCACCCAATATATATGACTAAGTTCAATATATTTATAAAGTGCAATTCAAAACATATTTTTTTATATAATAAATAAATTTTCTACAAAGTTTTTTGTTTATATTCAATTTTATTTATACCTTACCTAACTTTTCGTAAAATATATTTTATATATATATTTATTAAAGAAAATATAAATATTTTTAAAAATCTTTATGATCATAATGATTTAACAAATATATTTATAATATTTATCTTAATATTATCATTATATTTACGATAAATATTTTTAGGATATTTATGATCTATTCAATCTAAAACTATAAAAATATTTATAAAACATTTTTGATAAGTATTTATAAAATATTAAAATAAATATAAATATTTTGTAAATATTTCATAAATATTTTGTGCTCTTTGAGAAATATAATTATATTTTATGTATGTTCTCTTATATTAAAGTTATAAAACAAAAATACTACTTTAGAAAATGTATTTTCATCGTTAAGTATAATTAATAAACAATTTTACACAAAAATACAAACAAAAAAATTTATATATTAAAATAAATAGAAATATTTTGTAAATATTTTATAAATATTTTGTGCTGTCTGGGTACTCACCTTTACAGTTTATACAATTTATAATTATTTCTATTAAAAGCACTTTCTATTTCTCTTACTCGCTCGCTCTCTCTCTCTCTCTCTCTCTCTGTTTCCGGTTTTGAAAAAAATGGCCGCCGACCAATAGAAAACGATACCGCTTATTCCGATCACTCCCTGGATGATCACTTTCAGCTTTCAAATATAAACTCTTCAAGAGTTCTTTTTGACAACATATTGCTCATTGGGTTGTGATTCTATTAGGATGTCACTGTGACTTCTTTTGATATAGGGATAAGTAACGATGGAAAAAATAATTTAATAAGTGTAAAAAGTCGCAGAGGATTAATGCAACCGTCAGTCGATGTTACTATTTGTCATAAATGTGAAACGGAATTTCGGTGCGCTATTCATTCAAGTGAAACATGTATAAAACGAAAATTTAATGAACCCTATATATCAAATCAAGTTTTGAAACAATTTATTAATGTCGATTTATTTAAAAATTTAAATAAACATGCACACGATCAATCATTAATGGAAAATCACGTTGTCCACTTAGTCCGAGCTATTGTCAAAAAATATATAAAAATTAGACTACACTATATAGCGTTGAATAGTATAGATAAGTCAAATAGCCAACGTCAATTATTTAATAAACTTACTACTTTTTAAAAGTCAATAAAAATTGTTATTTGTCAACTATGATATTATATGAAAATAGTTACTGTTTATAAAATAGAAACATATACTTTTGTGAAAAATATACAACTTTTATGAAAAAAGAAATTATTTTTATTTAACTTTTCATTGATAATATTTAATGTACAATTTATAATACAACTCCTATCAATGTTGCGACCTTTAAATAAACTATTTAAAAAATATATCCACTATCATAACATTATTATTTCTTATGAATTAGTAAGATATAAAATATTATTGTTTATTCTTTTTTATAATTAGCGGTACTGAGCATGTGCGCAACCGTAACCAATAAAATTCAGGTCCAATATCATGGTGGGTAGAGTTCCTCTAGTAAGAGTTTGGACATCGTCCGCCATTTATAGACAAATAGTGGAAGGAGAATTGGTGCGATTGGCGCAATTACAATTTTCCACGATACATTAATAAGTAGGTTATATAATATTTCATCTAAATTGTAATTATTTTGTACTTTCAATGATTTATTTAAAATTTTGATAATTGAAATATATATTTTATTTATTACTATACTAAGAGAATATATTTTTTTTCTTATTTTTATATCAATATTAGATGTCAATAAATTATCACAAATATATAATGGAATATACAATAAAATAGAAATATATAATAAATACATATAAATATTATGATATAAATCGTATATATTTATTTAACTGACGTCATGATTCATTAGTTAATACTGACATAAAAACACTACTTTGCTATCAGTAGAAATAACCATATTATTATTTTTTTATAAAATGTAAAGCTATTTATGACGATGATGTACTAGTTTATTTATAAGGATTTTTTTATGATGTAAAGACTTATATTCGGCCATCCATAGACGTCTTACATCCGGATATATTGTCAGTGAAGAATTTTTGAAGTAAAGCAGCATTGCTTAAAATTATTAAAAAACAGTTATTAAAAACAATTTGAAAATAGTAATCATGAGTTGTTTTCATCGAAAATAATATAAAGTGAAATTTAGTAGTTAGTTTATTGAAACTCTAATTAGGATTTCAATTTTTCCGCCCTTCTTGGCAGTTACATATGGCGGATCGAAGAACCAATCAAAAATCGTCAATGAGGTATCCAAACTCTTACTAGAGGAACTCTAAAGGGCCATCTACAATGAGTCGCAGTCGTAAGAGTCGTAAGAAATTGACCAATCACATTCTATTATTCTCCTTGCGGTCGAAGAATAATAGACTGTGATTGGTAAATTTCTTACGATTCTTACGACTGCGATTCATTGTAGATGGCCCTTTAAGGTTATTCTACATAAGTCGCAGACGTAAGAAATTGACCAATCACAGTTTATTATTCTTCGATCGCAAGGAGAATAATAGACTGTGATTCGTCAATTTCTTTACGACTCTTACGACTGCGACTAATGTAGAACGACCTTAATGGTGGCTCCCCCTCTCCCGCATTTTGGCTTCATTCATAGACTTATATAAATAGAATGCGCATCCTTATAGGCGCGCTGAAGACTACATTGAAGGACAGAGATATTGCGTGAGTGATGCTCTCTCTCTCGCTTTTTGTTAAGAGAGGGGAGAAGACGACTACAAGGGGAAGGGTAACGTCATAACAGTAATTGAAGCGACCAGGGTTCAAATCCTACCAAGGTCAATTTTTTTCAATATTTCCTTATAAATTGTTTGAAAATAAACATAGTAATAAAAATAACCTATGGAAACCATAAAACATTAAGGCGCACATCCGCTTTTGCCGACGCGGATGACGACAGTTCAAGCCCCGCTGACCAACAATTTTTTTGTTTGTATTTTTGTGTAAAATTGTTTATTAATTATACTTAACGATGAAAATACATTTTCTAAAGTAGTATTTTTGTTTTATAACTTTAATATAAGAGAACATATAAAATATAATTATATTTCCCAAACAGCACAAAATATTTATGAAATATTTACAAAATATTTATATTTATTTTGTAACGTGCCACCTTTCGAGCACGGCTCGTATGCGCTCAGTCGGGATCAAGGTTCGAATTAATCAGAATGCATGCACAAATGAAAATGTATCGGTGTGTAAGATAGGTGTGAACGATGTGCGTGTGTGTACGTGTATATGAGTAGTAAGTATGTACAATGTGTGAGAGGTGCGCGAGCGGTATGCGTGTATATGTGTATGCGCGCAATAATTATATTGACAACGTGCAGGCGATATACGCGATCGAGATGTGTGTGCACGTGTAGACGGTGTATCGATTTACAGTGTGTAAGAAACGTGCATGAATGGTCTGCATGTATACGGGAATGCGAGCGGTATGTCTATTTACAGTGTGTAAGAAATATGCGTGAACGGTCGGTGTGTGTACGTGGATGCAAGCGATATATACAGGGTATCCGGTAATAATCGCCCCACCCGTCACGTGCAGGTAGAGGCAGTTAAACTGAGTAGGAAAATCCTGTACCGTTTTGCGATTTTCGCAATAATTAATAAGAAATTAAATAAAAAAGAGCGGCCAATCCGTGCGAGTAAAAGCGCACGGCGAGAAGAGACCTCCTACTGTTTACGTGATTCTTGTCGCGCGGCGAAAATAAAAGCCTAATGTTTACGCGGTTGCTATGCACGCGACAAAACGGGGAGGAGTACTCTACAAAGGACAATGGATAAATACGAGCAATGCATAACGCTGGACCCCCGCGTGAGCTGTCTCTTCTCGCCGCGCGCTTTTACTCGCGCGGATTGGCTGATCTTGTTTAATTTATTTCTCATTAATTATTGCGAAGATTGCAAAACGGTACAGGACTTTCTTACTCGGTTTAACCTGCTCTACCTGCACACGACGGGTGGGGCGATTATTACCGGATACCCTGTATACATATATGTACAGGGTGTACGACACGTGGATTCGTAATGCAACGGCCGGCTCGGATCGTGCGGTGATAATCTTTATTTATTCGAACGAGCTTACATAAATGCAGTCGGCATTTCGCGCTTTAAAGTTCGTGGAACTTGATCGACGGGTTGGGTTGTTGTTATCGTGTTTTTGCGTTCTTCTCGATTCTTTAAACGCCGGCCGAGCGGTTTGTATACGCGTGAGCGTGATAGGCGCGGGGCGTGCGGGCACGCGGGAGCGCGCGAGCGCGCGTCGTGAGAGCGTCGGGCTCGAGAATGCGATAATATCGCGGCCGCGGTAATTAACGTGTCGAGGGATTCTTTTGGTCGGGATGCTAGCGGGATGCGACGATTAGACGGGAGCGCCCGTCGACGGCAGGTGACTCCCTACCCGTGGAATAGTGTCGTCGCGTGGTTCGGTAGGATTTTCGAATCTACTGAGAACTCTCAGTGGAGACCGGGTGCGCCCGACCTCGTACATCCGGTAAGGGTTTTCAAGGAAGCCTTCTTTGGAGATGCCGCAAGCTCTCGACGGAGGCTGGGTGTGCCCAACCTCTGGTTTTCTCTCCTCAGAGAAGCTATCGGTGTTTCGGAGCTCGTGTCAGGCGTTGTACAGACTCTGAGCGGAGCAGGAAACGGAGTGCCTTTTTCGGTGCCGGATCGCCCTTTTTATCCGGAGAAATTACCCGTTCGGATAATTTCGGCGGTATTCGTCGGACCCGATTGTTCCCCTAATCGGGGTAATTATTCCCGTACGAATTCGGTGGTGTTCTGGCGGTCGTGCGGCAGGGACCGATGCTCGGCGCTTTCCGTCGATGTTCGGAGCGGTTCGGAAGCACCGAGACAGCGGCCCTGGCTTTGAACGTCGGCGGCCGTACAACGGCCCGATTCGGACGCGCTTTGCAGTAATTAAAAGGGGCGCATTGCGCCGCTGCGTTTTGCCCGGCTGGTGGTCGCCGGGCGACAGCCTTCCGGCGAATGACGGCCGGGTAGAACGGTCGCGGAGGATGAATCGTTACAATTTTAATATTTTATAAATATTTATCAAAAATGTTTTATAAATATTTTTATAGATTGAATAAATCATAAATATTTAACATAAATATCCTAAAAATATTTATCGTAAATATATTTAAATATATAATATTATGATAAATATTATAAATATATTTGTTAAATTATTATGATAAAGATTTTTAAAAATATTTATATTTTCTTTAATAAATATATACAGGGGGTGGACAAAATAATGTGAACACCTGAATAATACACTATATTTGTTTATTAATAAGGTGTTGGGCCACCATTTGCCTTTAATACAGCTTGAATTCTTCTTGGAATAGAATCATACAACTTTTGAATAGTATCCAGTTTTAGTTACAGACGCTCCTGCTAAACGAGCACCAACGGTTTGTCCTCTTTGAAAATCTGATAAGTCACTCATTTTACCGTCCGGTTGTACTAATCGTAGCACAACGTGTAATATACTGATATAAAAACTAGAAGATATAGCGAGTGAAAATAGCAACAAAAGATAATCGCAACATTCATTTGTTGTCAGTGTTGCCATCATGTAAAAACTTACGATATAAAACATGGTGTTCATATTATTTTGTCTCTTTTTCATATTATTTTTTGATAGAAGAATGAAACAACATTCCACTGGAGATTATTCAAAAGTTGTATGATTCTATTCCAAGAAGAATTCAAGCTGTATTAAAGGCAAATGGTGGCCCAACAACTTATTAATAAACAAATATAGTGTATTATTCAGGTGTTCACATTATTTTGTCCACCCCCTATATATATAATATATTTTATGAAAAGTTAGGTAAGGTATAAATAAAATTGAATATAAACAAAAAACTTTGTAGAAAATTTATTATATAAAAAATATGTTTTGAATTGGGGGTGATAAGTGGTGTCGACTGGTAAGTCACGGACTGACAGTCTGACAATTGACGGGTCCCGGGTTCGAATCCGGTCGGACCCAATCCCCACATGCCTCTATTTAAGAGGTTGGAGGATAGAGAAGGAGGGAGGGAATGGTGAGAAGGGTGAGAGGGGAATGGAGAAGGAGGAGGGATTAAGGTGGAAAAATTGTGAAAAACCCCATTGGGGACAATTTTTGTTTAAAAAAAAAATATGTTTTGAATTGCACTTTATAAATATATTGAATTTAGACATATATATTGGGTGCTTATAGGCTTTTACCGAAGAACGAGTCAAAAGACAATTACCGAATATCGCACTTGCGATCAAAGAACTTCACATTCTAACAAAACCGTTTAACTATTAGACGGTTACCGCGTAGTCGAACTACCAAAACTAACAAAAGGCTAATTCACCTTATACGAGAGCTACTTAGTTCAGAGACAAGTTTCGTGCGCTTATCACGACAACCAAAAACCAAGTGCCACGAGGCTTTGTTTGCCGGACGTAGAATGAAACGTAGCCATTACACATTACAGCCGGACAGCCGGATACTAAATTTCCACTCCATGAAACAGATGGCATTCCTAGCAAATGGTTGAGAAATATATACAAAGGGGAGCTTTTTGGCGTGGCGCGCGTTTGGATCGTTTCTAACGCTTTTGCTAACAAAGAACCGTGTATATACGTCTACCTCAACGATAAAAGTTATTCTTGTACGGTCATTACTAATTGTAAGTCGGGAAGGTGTGTTCCTGTTTTCCATTCTTATATAGTCGTTATTAATAACACTCGTGTAAATCAAGTGTGTGTTACGTTACCTAACCTCATCCGCCACATGGCGGACGCAAGGCTGCCAGATTGCAAACGCAATAGCATCAAGGCTGCCAGATTGCAGCCGCAACAGCATGTTTACAGCATGTGGAAAGGGTAAGCTGGCTGGCTGGAGGGGGTAGCGCTATGTACGCTCGACGCTCGGCCGGTTTCAGCCAACTTCGGCCGACTTCGGCGCTTCGGCCGGCTTCGGAATGTACATAGTGGTACATAGAAATCTCGGCGAAACTTCCGAAAACGTCCGTGCTCCGATTTAGGTCAAACTTTGTAAATAGGTTCCTTTTAGATAAAAAAGACATATACCAAAACGATTTTTAGCGACTTAAAAGTTAAGCAACTTTTTAAATATTTTTTCAAATTTTTTTCTTATGTCTTATGTATTATTGTACTCAATTTTTTTGGCCAGAAAAAATAAATTTATACGATCCGACATTTTAAATGCTTATCCGAGAAACACGTTTGCACACAGCTCTAGTCGTGAGTGAACTAACTCAGTATATTACAAACCGAAACAACTCGCAAATAATGTAAACAACCGTAAAGTCATACCCGTCAAAGTCATAACATAAACATCATTGGCGAAACTTCAGAAAATCATAAACTTCAGACAATTACAAACACTATTTCAATATAGTTTCGAAAAACCCTTACGCCCTATATGCATATGTGTACACACGCGCGCGCGCGGGGCGGGGGAGACCTTCGGCCTCCCTCCCGCACCCCCTCCGCCAGTCAGGCACGATGGACCTCGCTTTACAACTTGCGAAGTACATGCGTGGACAGACGAGCGTGTTCCACAGGGATCGAGAGAGGAGGGTATGAGGAGACCTTATTGCTGTGTGGATGGAAAAGTACATGCGTGGATGCAGTAGGTTCCACCGTGAAACGTTGGAAACCCATGTGGAACTATTATAAAGTGATAAAACATTTTGTTATAATTAAAAATGATGTGCAAGGCCATAAAAAAAGAAAATGTGAAAAAATGTTTAAAAAATTGCTTAACTTTTGAGTCGCTAAAAATACTTTTAGTATGTCTTTTTTATCTAAAAGAAACCTATTTTCAAAGTTTCACCTAAATCGGAGCACGGACGTTTTCGGAAGAACAGCCGAAATCTCTCGAGCTAGCGGCTAGCGATGCGACTCTCTCCCCCCCTCTCTCTCTCTCTCTCTCTATATATATATATATATATATATAGCATGTGTGTGTGTGTGTATATATATATATATACAGGGTGTCCGGTAATTGACGGATCACCCGTCGTGTGCAGGTAGAGCGAGTTAAACCGAGTAGAAAAGTCCTGTACCATTTTGCAATCTTTGCAATAATTAATGAGAAATGAATTAAACAAGATCGGCCAATCCGTGCGAGTTCAAGTGCGCGGCGAGAAGAGACAACCCACGCGGGATCCAGCTTTTTTCGTCGCTCGTACATAGCCATTGTCCTTTGTAAAGTGCTCCTCCCCGCTTTGTCGTGCGCCGAGCAACCGCGTAAACATTAAGCTATTGCCTTTCGCCGCGCGAGTAGTATCACATAACAGTGGGAAGTCTCTTCTCGCCGCGCGCTTGAACTCGCGCGGATTGGCCGATCTTGTTTAATTCATTTCTCATTAATTATTGCAAAGATTGCAAAATGGTACAGGACTTTTCTACTCGGTTTAACTCGCTCTACTTGCACACGACGGATGATCCGTCAATTACCGGACACCCTGTATATATACATATACACATGCATACATACATAGATACATACATACATACATACATATCATATTTATATGTTTAGATATATTGGGAAATAAAAACAATTGACTTCTTATTGATTTAAAAATGTAAAATAATAATTAAAATAAATGAAATACATATTTACATATATGTCTCTTCAAATATATGTATATTTAATGCGAACATTTTAATATATTTATAAAATATTGTTACATAATAATTTTTATCATTTTTTATGATTTTTATATAATTATAATATTTATTATAACGTTGAATTAATAACATTTTTTTTATTTTCCTCCTGACGGAAAAGACCACCTCCTCACGGTTTTCGTTAAGCAACAATATGTACATTGTTCATTAATACAAAATAAATACAATAACAATTAAAAGAGTAAAATTTTCGACAATATGTATAAATTTAAATATTATTTTATTACTATTATTTTCTTAAAGATAAGAAATCTTTTTAATAATAAGCGTACGTATTGACCAAGAGTGGATTTTTATATCTAGAATATACTTGTAATTATTATTCATTTAATTATTAATTATTATGAATTAATATTTTAAATATAAATTAATTATTTAATTATTATTATTAATATTATTATTATTTAGTTTATATTTAAAATATATTATATTTCAGTTTTATAATTAATTTTTCTATATATAAAAGTTTATAAGAAAAGATTTAATAATAATTATAGGAAAAGAGAGAGAGAGAGAGAGAGAGAGAGAGAGATCGAAAGAGAGAAAGAGAGAAAGGGAGAGAGAGAGAGAGAGAGAGTCGCATCGCTAGCTCGAGAGATTTCGAAAGAGAGAAAGAGCGGCCGAAGCCGGACGAAGCCGGCCGAAACTGGCCGAGCGTCGAGCGCACACAGCGCTACCCCCTCCTCTACCCAGCCTACCCCCTCCACATGCTGTAAGCATGCTGTTGCGTCTGCAAACTGGCAGCCTTGGGCGGACGTGGGATCATGGTGTGAGGAGATCATTTCGGACAAAGAATCTATGGACGTGATTCTGGAATCGTCAAATGTATTAACAACTAGCCTATTATCTAGTCTCCAAAAGGAAGACAAGTCGGTTCCAAACGCTACGATGCCAAATATTAAGAAGAGGACTGCGCCTAACAGTAAAGCTAAAACTTCTACGAATAAAGTAGCTAAAACCGTTAATCAGCCTGAAGTATAGAATACAAAATTAACATCTGTAATTAATAGCTATATAATTTCTAACTCTTTATCTGCAGAGGCAAATAAAGCTTTCAAATATATCAAATCTGACTTTAGCCCATATAAGGCCGTCGTTTCCTTGAGAGATTCTGATGGAGCTGATTCGTCGTCAAAGCCACCCATGGACATTTCTAGATTTTTGGCCAAGCATGGTGTTAAATTTTCTTTAATGGAACAGATTAGCAGGAAAAAATGGTCATCTCATTTGACAACAGAAGTGATGCAAACAACGCTGTATATAATAAACTTTTTCAAGATTCTAGGTTTTCAATTAACATCCCTTTGCTTTTCCTATATCGAAAAGTTATTATAAAAGGCATTCCCACAGACGTTTCCAACGACGAGTTATGGGAAGAACTGGAAAGCAGCAATGCAAGTTTGGTCTTCGATAAGGAAGATATCTACCGTATGAGGGTCAGAAAGTTTGTGGACAATGAAATTAAATACGTGGACTCCACCGCTGTCAAACTGAATTAGGGCTTCCACCGTACCGTCCCATGTCTTCGTGTGGAAGTCACGATTGGAAATGTCTCTTTTTGTGCCCAATATTAGACAATGTTTCAATTGCGGTCAATTGAGTCACTCTATAAAATTCTGCACCAACGCAGCCATTTGCTTAGTGTGCGGAATGAACAAACATAGCGAAATAAACCAATGCTCAAATGTCATGTGCTGTGAATTGCAAAAGTATACATCGCTCATTATCTAAAGACTGTCCTGAAATTATATTGAAGAAGCGTACAACGGAACTTATGGCCATACAAAACATGGACTATAACACGGCCAGAAAAATAATTATTCAAGGATCCCCGATAATTAACCAAGCTGGGAATAATCCATTGAGGACGCCAACTCGTAATCTATCCATCTTCCCTGGTCTCCGTCATCCGATGTCAACTAACTTGATGACTGCACCTATTCGTAAAGTAACAGACTCTAGTTTACAAAATAGTTTCGCTGCTGTCACTGCATCTAAGACAAAAGTGAGTAAACTTCCGATCGATTCCATTCCTCCTGACATATCTATCCCTCCGTCAATAGATTTCAGTAAATTTATAAATGACTTTTATTTGTTGTATCGAACGCTGTCTAAATATGCGAATGTTGAAGAGGCTAAGAAACTTGGTAAGGAGGTTGTCCCCTCCATTTCACATACTAAATGTCATGAATGTTAACATTTTACAGTGGAATTGTCAGAGTCTTCGGAAAAAGCGCCCCGAACTGGAGATGAAATCCAAGGATTATGATATCATGCTATTATCGGAGATGTGGTTAAATCCAGAAGACAGATGGCTTCTAAGGAACTTTGATGTTACAGATCTGACAGAGACGCCCGCCGTGATGGTGGGATAGCGATTATGGTAAGAAACGGCATCAAATACCAAATATTTTATAATTTATATAATGCAAATAAGAAATTAGAGATATGTGGCATTAAAATTGTATTAAAAGGTTTGGACAAGCTGTGTTAAACCAAGCAGTTATAAAATTTTTGCGATCCAGTTGGTGGGGATCTGATTCTGCTATGCATCTTACCGTATATAAAGGCCTTATTAGATCTATGATAGAATATGGTGCATTTATTTGGTTTAATATTCCTAACTATCTTAAAACGAAGTTAGACACTCTACAGTATCAGACGGTTCGGCTAGTTATGGGAAATAGATTGTCGACTCCAGTAGGTATACTAGGAGAGTTCTAACGCAGGTCCTCTGAGGGGAGCGCGGAGCGAGGGGAATCGGCAGCGCGGGGGAATGACGTCACGCGGGCGGGGGATTATCGTTTCCTCAGATGGACGCTTATGGCTTCCTCAGATTCGTCATTATCAAGACCTAAATCGACTTGCCCATGGTATTGTTTACCATCCCATTCAATCATTTTCTTAATAGACATTTCATCCACTTGAATTCAAAATTGTAGCTTAATTCCTTTCTTAAAATTTTCATCAATCATATTTTTTACATTTGTTAAAACTGGCTTATACCAGGGCTCATGTCAATTTTCGAGAACCATTTTCGCACTGATTGGGGATGAGGTAAAGCTTTCATAAAATTATTTCTTACATACTCATAGGCTGATGTTGAATAAAATAATAAACTACAAGCGAATTCTTTAAGAACAGGAGGATAAATATTTTTTTTTTTCTTAATAGATTTTGAATTATTTCGGCTAATGTTGGACTTATAGTAAACTGGAAAATAATGGGACAATAAAAATTATTATTACTTTGATGAAAAATCAAATAAATAAAAAAGTAAATCAATTTCCTAAAGATTGAAGGAAGCAAAAATGAAACCAAAATATTGTATAAATATAAGCGTTTCAATATTTAGAGTCGAAGCTATTTTGTAAAGCAGTAAAAAGTAGTATAAATAAGCATAAAGCAGAAAGAGAGAACATTCATTGGTTAATTTATTGTAATTAAGCATTATTAATTACTTAAAAGCTTAATGATATTAATCATGCAAGTCACAATAGTTTGCGAAAAAATGTATTTTAAATAGTAACTTATATTAAAAAATTAAATAAGGAAACGAGATACTAATTATAAATTCAAAATCACTCAAACTATGGATATTCATATTTCCTGTAAAATACTGTTGCTGAGTAGGATTGAAAAACGAGGGGCCAGTGAAAAATGTGATTGTATAATGCGAGCTCAATTACTTTAATTGACAAGACGACCGACTTACTCGACGAGACGACGACGACAACTACGTATAAGTAGGATGTGAGCGCGGAAGAGCGCGACCACATATTTCACACATGTAGAGTGTCGCACGCAATTATAATATTTGGTAGACGAGAGTTCGTGAGCGCACCCGAAAATAAGATGTGACATAGATGCGATAATACAATAAAAAAATATAAAATAAGAAAGCGCGAAAGCTTAAAGTATCTTTTCTTAACTACTCCAACACTCTCACCGCTTGAGTTTACTTTCGAACGGTTCTCCTATACCTATTCTTTTACACAAGGACTTGAAATGACATTTTGGTAACGCTTTTGTAAACAAATCAGTTTGTTGTTGCTCGCTCGGCACATAAATGACTTTGACAGTTCCTTCTTTCGTCTTTTCTCTAATAAAGTGAAACTTTATATCAATGTGCTTTGTACGCTGATACTCCAAATTTTGCACAAGTTTAATTGCACTCTGGTTATCTATATACAGCGGAGTTGATCTGTTGCTTTCACACTCGAGCTCTGTTAACAATCTCCTAAGCCAAACACATTCTTGTGTCGCCAAAGCTGCAGCTACGTACTCGGTTTCTGTAGTACTTAACGTGACTAATGGTTGTCTTTTTGAACATCAAGTAATTATACCATTTGCAAAACAAAAGGCGTATTCGGTGGTAGACCTTCTCGTCTCAACATCTCCAGCATAGTCGGCATCCGCAAAGCCTATCAATTGAGATCCGCTTCCCACCTGCTCTATAAGTTATACCGAAACGCGTAGTACCTTTTAAATATGTGAAAATGCGCTTGACTGCTTGCCAATGGCTTTCATCAGGATTTGCAAAATATTTGCTAACATTATTAACAGCGTAGGCCAAGTCTGGGCGCGTCATCACGGCCAAAAACATGAGTGAGCCAACAGCTTCGCGAAAGGGAACTGCTAAACGTTTGTCTGTGTCTTCTGCCGGTTTCAGACATAAACATCAGCTGGGACACTCACAAGCTTGGCCTTGCTCATTTTGAATCTATCCAAGATCTGAAGCGCGTAGACTTCTTGGTGGATAAACATTGTTCTATTTACTTTGTCTTTTTCTATTTGTACTCCTACAAAATTTCTGCCGTTTCCTATCGTTATTTCGAATTCGTTACTCAATTTATTCAATACTGTCTCCAAAGCAGTCTTGTTTTCCGAGGCAATCAGTCCATCGTCTATAAATAACGCTAAATGCACTACATTATTCTCGACTCGATCTAGAAAAATACAGAAATCGGAACTGCACTGTTTGAAACCGAATTGCGCAAGAAAGTGCATGAAATTATCATTCCAGCACCGAGGTGCTTGCTTTAAACCGTATAACAATTTCTGTAACAAACAGATCACGTCACTTTTATCACTGTCGACATTCAGACCTTCTGGCACCTCCATAAAAATCTTTTCGTCAAGTTCACCGTGAAGAAAAGCGGTCTTCACGTCAAACTGCAACATTTCCAGATCTCGCTTTGTTACCATAGCTAAGAAAACTCGCAAGGAGTCATAACGAACAACTCGTGAAAAGGTTTCTGAATAATCCACTCCTTCCCGCTAGTGGAATCCTCTCGCACACAACCGTGCTTTGTAACGACAAATATTTCCTGCAGTGTCGTACAAAATTTTGAATACCCATTTGGAATCGATAGGTGTCCTGACACCCGTCCGCGGCACAGAATCCAGGTTCCGTTTTTCCGATGTGCTTCCAGCTCTTCAGCAACGGCTCGCGACCACTTATCGCCGTCTGATCCGCTTGTAGCTTCTTTGAAGGTTTTAGGAATGTGTTCCGCCACGTTAACTTCGTATTTGGGGGGTGGTTTGATGCTGTTTCTGTCTCTCAAATTGAGACGTTGAGTCGCTGGTAATTTTCCTTGACTTGCCACTGACTGACCATCTTGGCCAGCTGCACCCTGCTCTCCGGCGATGACTCTATCTGGTACACCTTGCACGTATCTCTCTCGCTCTTCTAAATCTTGCATGTCTCTGGGGTTTGCCTGGAACTTCAGCTCTTCTTCTTCTTCTCTTTCAGGTGTATTCTCGAGCTCCACTATTGTTGAACTCTCTTCGTGAAACTTGACGTGTTTCGAAATTAACACCGTCCTTTTCTGTGGGTAATAAATACGGTAATTAGACGAATCGCCTTCATACCCCACTAAGATCCCTTTTTCTGCTTTGGAGTCGAATTTCCCTCGGAACTGCCTGTCCACGTAAGTATATACGGGAGCGGTGCATTTGGACACGGTACAATTGGACACGTTGCAAATGGACACGAAATTTTGCACACGGTTCAATTGGACACCGTTCAATTGAACACCGTTCTTTTGGACACGTAAAAGTCGCACACCGTTCATTTGGACACGTAAAAATTGCACACCGTTCAGTTGGACACATAAAAATGCACACCGTTTAGTCGGACACGTAAAAATGCACACCGTTTATTTGGACACGTAAAAGTTGCACACGGTTCATTTGGACACGTAAAAGTTGCACACGGTTCTGTTGGACACGGTGCAAATGGACACCGTTTAATTGCGCAATACAAAGTGGTATTCCACATAGGTTTGTAACGGGGGGCGGGGTGGGGGGTGGTCTGTGCGTGTACTTTCCAAATGAACGGTGTTCATTTGCACCGTGTCCAACAAAACCGTGTGCAACTTTTACGTATCCAATTGAACCGTGTGCAACTTTTACGTGTTCAAACGAACGGTGTGCATTTTTATGTGTCCGACTAAAACGGTGTGCATTTTTATGTGTCCAACTGAACTGTGTGCAACTTTTACGTGTCCAAATGAACGGTGTGCAACTTTTACGTGTCCAAATGAACGGTGTCCAATTGAACCGTGTGCAAAATTTCGTGTCCATTTGCAACGTGTCCATTTGTAACGTGTCCAATTGTACCGTGTCCATTGTACCGTGTCTAAATGAAGGCCACTCAATATATACATCTAATCCGAAAACACGTAAATGTGCTACGTCAGGTTTGTTGCCATGTCAGACTTCGTAAGGTGTTGCTAGAGTGTTGCTGGTTGAAGAGGTTCTATTCAGAATGTAAACGGCAGTGTTCATTGCCTCAGCCCAAAGCACCATTGGTAAACTTTTCGCCTTGAGCATCTTGGCGCTCTCGACGATGGTGCGATTCTCTCTTTCGGCTTTCCCATTTTGTTCGGGAGTACCTGGTGCAGTAGTTTCGTGGCGTATGCCCTTGTTCGCCAAGAGTCTCTTCATGTCACGATTACAATATTCTGTACCGTTGTCGGTGAGTAGCACTTTCATCTTCCGTTCAAATTGATTGTGAACTAGACACTCGTATTGCTTGAAGTATTCGACAGCATCGAACTTGTGTCTCAGGAAATAAGCTTGCCGATAACCCGATGCATCGTCTATGAACGTGTGGAAAAATTTCGCTCCTCTGATCACTGACATTGGTCCACAGACTCCACCGACATTGGTCCACAAACGTCAGAATGGATGAACTCTCCTGACAATCTCTCCTTTTTTTCTTCTGTTGAATCAAAGGAAGATCGATGTAGCTTTCTCATTTGGCACGCTTGGCAAAAAAATCTTGCGCGTTCCTTAACTTCGCCTTTCACTACTCCTTTATTCACCATGTCACGCACGATGTTACTGTTCATGTGTCCTAGCTCCTCATGCCAAACTCTTAGGCTCGCAGTAGAGAGGTTGATCTCGTTGACGGCGCAGTTAACTTCCGACGTCTTGAAGAACATCCTGAACACTCCGTTTTCTTGCCTCATACCCTGAGCGATAACTACATCTTCCTTCGAAATTGAAACACTTTGTCCTCGAAACGTGACGTTGAAACCTTTAGAGGTGCACACTCCTACCAAGAACAAATTCTTTCTGATGTCCGGGACAAACAACATATCTTCAATCACTGACGGATACCACTTACTGTCCACTAACTTTTGAATTCTCACCGTACCTGTCCCATGCACTGAACAGACACCGTTGTCTCTGAGCTGTATTTCCTTTCCCATGACTGGCTCATAATTTTCAAGCCACTCTCGTCTATAGGTAATATGTCTGGACGCTCCACTGTCCATTAACCACACCTCACTAGAATCGAAACTGAGCAATGCTTTCATTTGGATGGCAGGTACCGACGGTTGAACTTCATCACTATGTTTATTAAGTGTGGAAACAAAAGCACAATTTTGAGCCGATTGTGCGGATTTCTCGAACTTCTGATTAGCGTTTCTTTTTTTTGTCTACAATCTCGGGCGAAATGTCCTTTCTTGTGGCAAAAATAACATTCAACCTCGCTCTTGTCTTTCGGCTGACCTCTTTGTGTACTGCCTTGTGAGGAATGTTTACCTTTATGTTTCCTCTGTACACTCAACGCAGCAAGTGCGTTTGCGGTCTCGTCGTCATAGGCTAGTCGAGCCTCTTCTTTGAGCAGCCTTTCCTGCAGATTAGAAATGGTTTGCTCCGCTACCGCGACGCTGTCCCAAGCTGTCTTCAGAGGATTGTACTTTGAAGGGAAGCTGGCTAATATCTTCGCCATTATGGCCACGTCCGATATGCGCTCACCGAGATCGGCCAGCTGAGCCGCCATGTTTTATACTTTTGTCACGTGCTGCATTACCGAATCGCTCGGGCTCATCCGGTATTCGTGAAACTTTTGCGTTAGAATTAATTTGTTACTCGCCGATTTTTGCTCATGGATAACGCTCAGCTTGATCCACATCTCGTGAGACGTCTCGCAAGTGATCAAGCAACTCATTAGCTCTTCCTCAATGGACGAAGACAGAATAAACTTCGCTTTTGCGTCTTCTCTAACCCAATTCTTCCCTCCCACGGTCGTCAAGTCTGCCGGCTTTATTTTTTTCCGATCACGACATCATAATTGCCGTAGGCTTGCAACGCTGCGATCACTTGAAATTTCCAGCACTGGAAATTCTTCCCGTTTAATTTGCCGATGCTCATTATGGAAATCTCTTCCGCCATGTTTGCCGGTTTTATCGATGCCACGTGTACACCTCGTGTGTAATTCTTGCGGCTACACTCGCGATAATCACACGATTCACTCTAATTCTTCGGATTCTAACGAGCCTCTTACCCGAACCGAACGCTCTGGGCCCATAACCTGTTGCGGAATAGGATTGAAAAATGCGATTGTATAATGCGAGCTCAATTACTTTAATTGACAAGACGACCGACTTACTCGACGAGACGACGACGACTACGTATAAGTAGGATGTGAGCGCGGAAGAGCGCGACCACATATTTCACACATGTAGAGTGTCGCACGCAATCATAATATTTGGTAGACGAGAGTTCGCGAGCACACCCGAAAGATGTGACATAGATGCGATAATACAATAAAAGAATATAAAATAAGGAAGCGCGAAAGCTTAAAGCATCTTTTCTTAACTACTCCAACAAATACATTGATAGATTGATGTTATAATAATTTCTTTTATTTATTTTTGAAGTAAATTCATAATATATATAGGTAAGTTAAATCTACTTACAAATTAAACGATTATATCAATACAATATAATAATCATTCAAGTAGATATACTTGTACAAAGAAGAACATATGTTTTAATTCAAGTGAGAGCTCAAATGTGAATTACATTTTCGTGATGGTTTTATAAAATGAATAGACGTGTAAATGTTGAAAATATATGAATTGCATGTTTACGCAATACCGGAAATGTTATAACACATTGTACCTAGTTTAATGATTTAAATAGTAAATAGTTTTAACTCTGATCCATTCTGATGAAAATATCAACCATAAAATCAAATACAAATTTCAAAAATGTTGAACCACATTCGAGCACCTTACCTGATATTTTATAAAAACGTTTCATAATTCAAATTGATTGCTTTTAATTCACGTCTATACATAAAAATCTTATATAATAAGCGATCATATTCCACTATCCATACAATGATTGTAAAAGAAAATTATTAAGTCTTTAAACTTTGAACTATTTTACTTACAGATTAGGTTTTCTCATTAACATTGATGTAATAATGCAACTGTAATAAACCTCATAACAGTTTACAATGATCAGTGTGTTCTGTGACAATGATAATTAATTATAAAAAATGTCAAAAATATATTTATATAATACATATGTATAATAAAAATATGTTATGAAAAAAATCTATACAAACGTGATTGTTCATTATATTTCCTTGTATATGTTAAAAATATTGTTCGTACTAATGTATTTTCATTGAAATTAGTCTAACTACGATAGGACAAACACATAATTATACTTATGACACCCACACATATTCTAAAAAAAGTATATTGAAGTCAACGACAACTTTGAGTACAATGCTGGAAATTATAAACATTCTACTTCCAATTTCAAAAATTATTTAAAATTTTAAACTCTTTTACATTTGACCACAATCGTAGCTAGATGGAATAATTTGAAATTGTTTAAATCTAATAACTCACTTCCAATGCATTACAAGCTTTATTCGATAACAAGCCATTCTTCTTCAAGTGATCTAATAATGACTTCAAAGTTTCCACTTTCTTGTTCAGACGTTTTATTTTTTTGATTCAAAACTTTGCATTGGGATTTAGATGTTTTAACATACTCATGAAAAATTTTCCAACTGATTTCACTTGTAAAGTCTTCTCTTCATAGATCTCCGATATATCGAGAATTGCATAAACGTTTAGCACCCTTCATTGGTTCATTTGATTTCCTGATGGAGAAAAACATAGCAATATATATGTATTTAAAGTACTTTGTATAAGACATACTGCAAATAATAGCATCAATATTTGTAATCAAACCTTTTCAATGCAGTTTTCTTATCATTACTACATTCTGAATCAATTGGTATATTGAATTTATTGCAATTATCATTTACAATTTCTGAAATTCATGTTCGGTGACTGCACTATTTGTATTTCCATTGTCACTGTCATAATGTATACTATCTAAACTTGATTGCTCAATGTTGTCTTCGCTATAAATTCCAATTTTTCCAAAATTTTATTAATTGACATGTGCATTATTTTATCTTCTAGGATACACTATTTTGATATAAACTATAACAATTTTAAAATCTTACGTTTTAACATGTACAGCAACTTTAACATTTTCACTCTCAGCGACTTCAACACAAGAATATGAAACGTCTTGTAAGTTAGTATTTGTGACATCTGCCAAGATTGTATTTGAGTCCCTTGAAAATACTATTATTATTATTATTATTACATTGAAAATGAGTTAATAATATAAAAAATAAACATCACTTTACTTGTTAGTTTGTAATTGATGATGTGAATCTAACAAAATAGGTTAGTTTCACCACTAGTTTTTGTCGACAAAAGCGTTATTTGACTTGAGCTAGTTATTACTTCTATGTCGTTACTCAATATATTTTCGCTGAAATATACGTATTTTAATAGTTAAAAAGGCACAATAATAAACAGGAAATATTTATATTAAATTAAAGTATACCGATTATATAGATTGAGTTAACAATAAAGTTGGAACAGCTCCAGGTACTAAAAATCTTTTCACAGTATCTCTAACTACTTTATACTGGAAATCTTTTGCTTCAAAATGTCTACTACAAACTCTACTATACTTGCAAACTTTTCTGCCTATATTTACAAACCATTTTACTTTTAAGTCTTTGCCTTTGGGGATATTGAAAACATCAACTTAAATTTTTTTCAATCTAAAATGAATAGTTTAAAACGTTTTTCAATTTTCATTTTTGTAATTTATATAAATACAAAATATTATTGTGAACATTGACCTGGCTCGCTAACCTCTTTATATTGCGCGCGGTTATGGCGTTGGCGCGCCTAGTGGACACTCAGCACCGTATTGGGTGCCAGTGAGAAGATGGCGCTCGGATATGCGTTGCCTCTCGTCAAAGAGCCTGATTGACGGAACCCTCTCTTCAGGGCTCGGCACCGGATACGAGCCCGAGCTAGCGAAAGCACGCGTTATTCGTTGTTCGACCGTTAGTCTTAACGGGTCATGTACATCTTTGTGCGCGAAATACATTTTTGTGCAAGTAACTACGTCTTATTCTTTTATTGTCCGTACTAACGGCGGTTACCCTCGCGAGCTATCCTGACAAGGCTTTTCCACGACTAAATCCAGTTAACCTTATTAAATAAAACCAAGCCTTACAGCTCAGAAATGAGATGCGACCGTCGCGTGTGTGCGGTGTGTGATAAGACAAAGGACTTTTGTTCTCGCGCACGGTGTTGGACGCTGGTTGGATCGCTGGTTAGCCGCAGTTTTTCTTTTTTCGCGTTTTTGTGTGAAAGACCGTTTGTCTACGCATGCCACAGTGTCTTTAGTCTTCCCCACGTTATATGTTGTTGACTATCGTTTTGATATCGCGTCAGTTACTGTCTTTCTACTGGTCTGTGTCGGTCATTATTTTATGGCATCCGCGCGTCAGTTACTTTTTACGCGTGTCTAGCGTTAGTGACTGTTTTCCGTGCGCCTGCTTTAGTAATCGTTTCTCGCAGAGCGTTAGTGACTGTTTTATCGTGATATTTCTAACAGTTGCCATACTGTTTTATACATCGCAGAAGATGCGTTGTTTTACATATATCGAACAGCTACGTCCGAGGAAAATTCTATCCGTTACGTGCTGATCGTTCTCCACGCGTTGTCTTTATATCCACGTGTTAACTGACATTCCCGTATTTCTTTAGTGATCAATAGTTAACCGGCATATAGTGTCGCCATATTAGTTACGTGCGTCGCACGTGCTCAGAAAACGGCCATATTGCTTGTCCCACGGGCACATTGCATCATTTTCTCAGTTCTCTTTGTTCACGGCATCGTCGTGGTGTGAGACAGTACAAAGAAACGCCACGTTAGACTCAATAGTGCGCACGGTATAATAACTGCCCAATTATTTAAGACTTTTATCATTATTTGAAGATGGTTTCGCGCAAGCAGCTCGAAATGTACACACTTATTAAACTACAAGAAGAACTTCGTCGGCATGGAGTCACCGATGTCCCCAGTAACCGCAAAAACTGCATAGACAAGTTACTAAGCCTGGTCGATAAGAAAATTCCAAGTAAAAACTCCTGCAAGTCACAAGTTCATGAAGCAGGGGGAACACCCAGTTTGCCTGGTTCAATTGCACCTTCACTTTTTTCTGGGGATAGTGGCATTTTATTGGATAAAGAATTCTCAGAATTCTCAAAATTCTACCTCCGAGGTAATTCTAACACAACTTTGTACACTAATGACTAACCAAATGAAGTGTCAACAGGACCAAGCTCTCCAACAACAGGAAATACTGAAGTTTCAACAGAATCAAGCTCTCCAACAACAGGAAATGCTGAAATTTCAACAGAATCAAGCTTTCCAACAACAGAAAATACTTAGACAAGTTCTGTCAGCGCTAAATAATAACAGCGCTACATCTCAAAACAAAAATTTCATTGACGTTCTTCCTACCTCATCCCAAGAACGAGATATCAATACTCTCAGCGTTACACAGGTAACAGAAAACTTTTCAACGATGTTAACTAATACTTCAAAAAGAAAACACTCAATTGGTACACAGACATTACCTCTACCAGGATACCTTAGCTGGAGAGAATTTTTACATATTATGGATAATCATTATTATGACTCGGATGCTGAACTCCCTACTACTAGTCAAGAATGTAAAAGTACTCGTCCCAAGACAACAACTCACATTCCGATAAGTCCATCACCCACTCCAGCTTACGAAGGTTCATTTGCTAATCAATATGTTGTTGACAAATTAAATAGCATAGAATCAAAGTTGGATTATTTAATTAGTCGAATGGCTGTCGTTGAACAGCGTATGTTGTCTAATAATGAAAGTATTATGGATCTTAGAAGATCTCTTCCTAGATTCACTACTACTTCCCCTGCAACACACACGCATAGTAAAAGACATATTATTTAAGCAAGGTAGAAATTAATGGAACATTGGCAACCCTCAAGTACTTGTTTCCGATAGAGGGACAGCCTTTACGTCACAGGAGTTTATTTCCTTTTTGAACCAAAAAAATGTATCGCAACGATTAATTGCTGTTGTTGCTCCTTGGGCAAACGGGTGGAACGCATAAACAGATTCCTCAAGTCTTCACTACGCAAGATTGTAGACGACTTACAAACGTGGAACATACACTTAAGTGCGATTCAATACACGATTAATAACACGTTTCACGCAGCTTTGAGGACTACTCCTTCAAAAATCCTTTTAGGATACAAATTACGTAATCACCCTGATATAGAATTAATAAAATACCTTCGCAAAATTACAAAGACTGATTTAGAATTAGAGACTGATCGCGAGGCTAGTCGCAAATTAGCACTAGAAACTACTAATAGCATTAGAAATTATAATAAAGTTTATTATGATGAGAAACATAAAACACCTTCTAAATACAACCAAGGTGATTGTGTTCTTATCAGAGACTTCATTCTAAAACCTGGAGAAGAAAAAAACTAAAACCTTTATACAAAGGCCCATATCTTATGGCTAAAACTCTTAGTAAAAACAGATGTCATAACAGACATACCCGGGTTTAATATATCACAGAAACCGTATAATTCCATTCTCTCTCCTGACGGGATTAAACCATGGTTAAACCCGTCATCGTTAAATCACCCTAGCATTAGAAACGCCAGTTTATATTACTTTTAATATGTTCAAACATTACCGTCACATTCATATATTTCAGTTTCTATTATATCGCTTGTACCTTTTTCTACATCTAAATACTAATATTATAATTATTATTCTTAAATAAGTTCTATATCACCTCACCTGTAATACCAAAAATGTTTTTTTAATTCTTCATGGCTTATTATTTTAGTTTGCGTTCTAACATATATTTAGTAACGATTTATTATATTTATTCTTCCTTAGCATATAAGCTCAAATTAGTTTATTCTGCGTTATACTATAGATATTATTTTATTTTATGAATCATTCGGATCAAATGCCATGTTAGGAATGGCCGAACTGTAAACATTGACCTGGCTCGCTAACCTTTTTATATTGCGCACGGTTATGGCGTTGGTACGCCTAGTGGACACTCAGCACCTTATTGGGTGCCAGTGAGAAGATGGCGCTTGGGCATGCGTTCCCTCCATGGACGAAATAATCTATGAACGGAGCGCAAGACAGATAGCTTGTTAAATCCGCGGTAAGGGAAATGTAGTGCTGTCTTTTTCTACAATAGGACACCGTCGGATGTTTCCGCCGCTGATCTCGACAAAGACAAAGCCATATCCGATGATCCCGACAAAGACAAAGCCGACGGAAAAAGCCGACGGTGTCCACTTATAGAAAAAGACGAGAAGCGAATAAAGAAAGAGAGCGTTCTCACTCCCTTACCGTAAATTTAACAACCTCTTCGCCCGTGATGTCACTCTACGTTCCGTCCATAGATTCTTTCGTCCATGGTTGACTCACGTCAGAGGGCTTGATTGGCGGAACCTTGGGGTTGATTCTGTAACTCAAGTGAGATCACTCACTTCTCGCACTTTCATCTCACGTGAATTTGTTTGCGCGATTCTGTAACGTAGTGAAAATACGAAGTAAAAATACGAAATCACTAGATTTGCTAGTGTGGGGAAAAACGTTTTGTACGTACAGAAACTGTACCTAAAATAATAATTACAAATGTTTGAAGGTTCACCATTTAAAAAACAGCTTTTACAACTGTTGCGAGTAAATTCCTTTTTTTCGGCGTTACAACACAATTATAGAATACATCAATTAGCCATGTTCAGATTTTCTCAAAATGCTTGTGCGCAAGCATTAATTTAAAAAATACATTTCAAAATAAAACATTTGCATAATAAAAGAATAAGATAACAAAAACATGATTATTTCATTATATTCATGATTATTTCATTATATTTCATTATTTCATTATATTCATTAGAAAACAATATTTATGTATTATTAGTAAATATATATTTGTTAGGATCAATATGTTTTGTATATAATTTGGACTTGAATAAATTAAATAAAAAAGCACTATATATATATATAAGTAAACAAAGAAACTTTTTTATGTAACAATATAGTAAAATAAAATTTTATGGCGTTATTAATGTCAATTAGATTTAATAAACAATATTGTTAAACTTAAAATAGATGACATTTACACACACATTTTAGATATATATGTTTAGAGTTATACATATAAACAAAATGAGAGATAAAAATAATTTTCGTCAAAAATAAAAAAAGGAGAAAGGAAAGTTTGTAAAGCTTTTAATAAGTAAAAATATAATTATACTTTTTAGTCCGAAAAGAATATAATTATATTTATATTCATAAAAGCTTTTATTTATAAAAACACACAAAAAATAATTTATGCAACGAACTGTAAACGACCCGTGAGGATTACGGTCCACAAAACAATGACAAAAACGAAATAAACGGAAGCACAAATTTTCGATTAACTATTATAATTCTTTAATGTTCTTTAATGTTCTTTAATGGACAAAATGTTAACATGAACACACGACGATGAGAACTGTAAACAAAGCAACGACACTTAACCTTTTATAAACTATCAAAAACGCGTCACGACGCTGTCTATGATTTTTCTCTCGCTCTATCTCTGTCTTTCACTCTCGGATTTCACCATTCGACAAGAAATTTCTTGTCGAACGCACTCCCGTGAGATGGCTCACATTTTCACCATGATGAAAGTTACTGAATCGCGGCAACCGCTCACTTTTAGCATTTTCACTAGATTTTAGATACAGAATCGACCCCCTTCTCTTCGGGGCTCGACACCGGATACGAGCCCGAGTTAGCGGAAGCACGCGTTATTCGTTGTTTGACCGTTGGTCTTAACGGGTCATGTACACCTTTGTGCGCGAAATACATTTTTGTGCAAGTAACTACGTTTTAAGGTCGATTCAGACATATCCGTGCCGATCCGTGACGTATCCGTTCAAAGAACGTCCGTGCACTGATGAAAATAACGTCTCCCATAATTTTATATTAGAGTATTTCTACATTTCAGTATCCGTATCAGTATTTAACCGTCCGTATCAGTGTCAGTGCGTAGACAGTGATCTGTGCCGATATTTTCACTGAACGGACGGCACTAGAGACGACTTTCGTTGTTATTTAACCTTCATTCGCTTACGCTTTCTTTTTTGCATATAACGGTTTCTTTTTCATCTAAAATTAGTGCAATTACTGTAAGTTCTTTGATTGAAAAATTCGTCTTTCTCTCTTAATGTTCTAAAACGTACTGAACGAGAATCGACGGATACAGAACTGAAGTATGTGAATACTTTGCACTGATGGGTACGGATACGGAACGGATACGGTACGGATACGGCACGGATATGTCTGAATCGACCTTACACACTGGATAGCGTATATGGCGTATCCCGTGTAAAATTTTTGTGCCAAATTGAAGCGATGCGGCAGCCATGTTGCTTGTAGTATTTTTGTCAATTTTAGCGGAAGATTCAAATAATGATATAATCAGGTTTATTGAAAATAGTGTAAATTGGTTTAAAAACGGATATTATTTAAAAAATTCTTTAATTTGAATATTTAACCGAAGTTTTAATTGCATATTATTAAATATGAATTATGAAATATGTATTTACAAAATTTTGGATATGAAAACTGTATACTATGAATGTATGATTGTATATTAAAAAATCGTTTAATTAATGAAAATGTCATCACGAAATCGTGTTTAATTGTAAAGACGGGTGCTCTAGACGGATGTAGGCAGATTTCAGTCGAAATTCGGCCGACCATTTTTAGATGGAAATTAGATCAATTTCCAAAGTTGAATTAGAATAACCGAAATCCAAGAATTTCTGAAAAACATCAAACAAATTTGACTAGTACTTTTTTTATTAGTATTGACTAGTACAACGAGTAAAAGAACAACAAAACATTACTAAATAACAATGCACATAAAAACTATAAAACTAAAAATAATTAAATTTTTCATGCGTATGTTTAAGGTTTAAAACATGCAATAGGTTTAAAACATGCAATATTATTGATGTTGCCGTACAATTTGGCGGGTCAAGTGATGTCGAACTTTATCCCCAACAGCAGCTTCCGAGGCCAACTTAATTACAGCAAATAGCCTTAATTTTATGTAAATTGTGTATACGTTTTTTGTTAACATGTAGATGTGGTTTGAATCTCCTACTGCAACATCGTATAAGTGTTCATTTAAAGATGAAAACAGAGTGCAAGGTGGTTGTAGAAGGTCATACACATGGTGTAATAAAGAAAAGAGGTGTGCTCGTTAGGTAGACCAATTTTGGATCCGTTCTGCGCATATACATATATATGTATAGCGTTAGAACAAGTCGCCTTCCATATTGGAAAATAATAATAAAATTTGGACTTGTGATTCAGTTTGACATTTTTATTTGTGACTGTTTCACTGTGTTTTTATTTATGACTGTGTTTCAAAAATGGTAGCATGCAGCGTTAAAAGTTGTAAAAACCGAAGTGAAAATGTGAAAAAAAAATAAAATTCTTTTCTTTTCCAAAAGAAAAGGAAATTGCCGAGAAATGGATGACAGCTTATGGCAAGGTTAACCCTAAAAGTGGTAGACATATAAATTAAGACTTATTAGTATTGTACAAATTTATATTACGAAATATAAAAAAAAATTATTTAATATAAAAATGTTTCAGCACGTATTTGTTCTATTCATTTTCTCCCAACCTGCTACAAAAAAAACCCGAATATTATGGAGATTATTCTCCAACAACAGTCAGAAGTCTTTTACTTGCTGTTCCTACAGAGAATTTGTTTTTTGATCAATCCATTCCTTTACAGATAATTAAAAATCAAAATGAAAATAAAAAAGCCAGTGCTAATATTAAAGAAAATAAAAAGTATGTATCTATTAATTATTAATATTTTTTGTAAATATTATATATTTAACATATTTATCTATTTATAGTTCGTTTGGTCAGCCAATACCTGTTATTGATGAAAGGAGTTGCTCAAATATAATATTGAAAGAGGTTTATGAAGTTGGAATACAATGCTCATTAACGTCAAATGAAATTACTGATGATCCTTGTACAAAAATTATAAATGATCCAAATTCAACACTGTCTCTCCAACAAGAAACTATTTCTAAAAAACAAATCGAGTACTTTCATATAAAATATTAATATTATTTTGATTTTAAATAACTTAATCATTTATTTTAAACTTCCAATCATACCATAAATACTTACTATAATTTTCAAAGTTTGTATATTTGTTTAGCTCTGAAAATGAAATAACAAAACTGAAGACAGAATTAAAGAACGAAAAGAAAGAAAAGTATTTACTTCTTAAAAAGATAAAGCGATTGAAAAGGGAAACCAAAGTTACTGTTAATATAAAAGTTCATGGAATATTACAAAATGTCTTTACCCCAAAACAAATACATAAAATTATGAATCCGCATATAAAAAGAGTTAAATGGGGCATAGAAGATATCGCTTCAGCTATTGCATTAAAAAGTGTGAGTCCGAAAGCTTATAGATATCTTTAAAAGAATAACTATCCCCTACCTGGATTATCAACACTCCGTAACTGGGCATCTCATTTAGATTTAAGCGAAGGTATTTTAACAGAGATTTTGACTCTTATGAAATGCAAAGCAAATTCATTCTCTAATCTTCAAAAACTAGTTGTACTGTGTTTTGATGAAATATATATATCTCACAAAGCTGAAATCGACAGAAAAGCTGAACAAGCAGTAGATCCTCATAAAACATGTCAGATTGGCATTGCTCGTGGCTTATTTAGCAAGTGGAAACAGATCATTTATTACGGTTACGATCAACTTCTTACTTCATCTATCATCAATGAAGTCATTAAAAAATCGTATGATGCAGGTTACACTGTAGGTGCAATAACCACGGATTTAGGCCCATCTAACAGTAAAACTTGGAAAGAATTGAATGTAGGAGTAGACAAAGGGCAAACATCTTTTTTCACACATCCAAGTAATGATAATTTAAAAATATTTGTTTTTGCTGATGGCCCACATTTATTGAAACTTATTCGGAATCATTATTTGGACCGTGGATTTTTGATTAGAGATAAACATATCAGTAAGACATGCATGGAAAGAATACTATCAATAAATAACAGGATTTGAAAGTTATGTTTAAAGTAACTGAAGCTGATTTGACTGTTGCTGGTCAGGCAAGACAAAAAGTGTCAACGGCTGCAAAACTGTTTTCCCAAACAATAGCTAAATCTATTAGATGGTGTGGAGAACAAGGTTTTCTTTATAATGAAGAAGCTCAGGAGGAAACTGCTAAGACTTTTCAACTTGTGAATGATTGGTTTGACGTCTTCAATAGTAAATGTAAAGATGAACGGAACCCTAAAAAGAAACCTTATGGATTCAACTTTGAATATCAAAACAGCATACTAAATGAAATGACGAATTTTATGAACAAGATGAGAGTTAAAGGTCACAAGAACTTGTTACCTTTCCAAAAAGGTGTACTTTTAGTTAATACCTCTCTTCAGCAATTACTGCCCTATCTTCAAGAAACATATACATAATGATAATTTTCATGTGACGTACGTTATGACAAATAGACTTACACAAGACTGTTTAGAAAACTTATTTTCTTATTTACAGGCCATGGGAGCAGCAAATGATCAACCCTTTGCATTAAATCTTCGATATAGATTACGTTGGTATATATTAGGGAAACATGCATTTGACGTGCTTTCTAATGCTGTAAATACAGAAGTTGATGGAGACGGAAGTAATTTAATTGATTTCAACGATTCAGAAGATCCGCTAATAGGAGCAGCTTTTAATTCAGGCGAAGAGAGGTATCCGAATCCAGTGGCTGATGAAGAGTTCAACGGATTTGCTAATGAATTCCAAGATGAAGAATTTATAAATAATGATATGAATAAGTTTGAGAGCGATATGGGTAAACATGCTATATATATTTGCAGATTATTTACAGAAACATGCTATATATATTTACAGATTATTTACAGATTATTTACAGAAACATGCTATATATATATATTTTCTTTTACGTTAATATTATTATAATTGTAAGTATTGCAACGTTTTTTTTAGAATATTTGCGATACATTTTTACATTTTTTTTTGTAACATAAATATCGTTATTTTTCTGTTATTCGTTAATAATATTTAGATATTCCTAAAGATGAAGAATGCATCATACAAGAAACTATTGAGGCTGAAGGTTTGAAGTATATTGCCGGCTACGTTGCTCGTAGATTTAGAATAAAATATCCGTTTCTAGACGATGAAACAAGAAAATTAAAAATTGCAAATGATGATCCTGATTGGATTCAATTCCTTTCAAATGGTTATCTAATTTATCCATGTGAAAATTTGATTAATGTAGCGAATGCAATGGAAAAAGAGTTTGTTCTTTTTCATGCACCTTCTGGCTTAAGCAAAGAAAAAAATATATTTAAAAAGGTTGCAAATCTAGTCGAAGAAAAATAAAATGGTACATTTAATGTACCTGAAGATGTGATACTTTGCCTTGGTTCGCACACGCACCTACATTAGATTAAGAGAAATCAAGAAAAAAAATGATTTCTAATGTCAATGTTAGACATAAAAAGAAAAAAATTTTTAAATTTGTTCGCTAATACATTGTCAAAATATTTTTCTAATAAAATTTATCAACAAAACACGTTCAATTATTAAATAATAATTATAATTTATTTAATTTTAAATTAAATAAATTCATTAATTGTCCTTTACTTATTTAAATTATACAACGTTTTGAGTATTGCGGGCAAAATCCTGATTGGCTGATATATCAATATGGTCGGTTACTTGTTCCACCATCCTCATTGGTTAATCATCTGCATGCGTAAGAGCACACCTCTTTTCTTTATTACACCATGGTCATGCATAATTTTGGAGCACAGAACAGCCGGGAAGTTTTGTTCACTGGGAATCATGCAGTCTATTTTAAAGCGTGCCTTAGTAATCGTTCTGCGTGAAGACAGATCTTCACAACAGATTCACTGGGAAATATTAACCCATCTCGAGTTTTGGCTTCCACCAGACCACTGTTTTCAAATTCAGCTCTTACCTGAGAACTCTGAAACAGAGCATCGCAACATTGCTCGCATTTTACAATGGGCTTTATTTCGTCAACCAATTTCTTAACAACTCACCCGCTAATATTTGCCACACAAGATCTGGAAAAACTGGACAGAGTCTCGGGAAGTTTGTTTTTAAAGCGAAAATCAGAAAGAAATTTATGTCTCTCAGAACTTTCGTTAACGACACTATCAAAGCCGTATTTTTGGATACTCTGATATTGATCATAGCGTCATAGACAGCTGGATCGTAACGGTCAATTTTTCGAAGGCGAGTGCAAGGAACCGATAAAATTTTCGTGGAGTCCATTGCAGTAGTGTTATCATTAACAGCTTTAACCTCATGGTAATTAATAGCCTTTTGTACGCAGATATAAATTGCGTACAAGTTGGATTTGGGCACCACCCGCCACAACTTCTAACCGCACAGAAAAAAAGTTCGAGGTGATCTTGACTAAATTTATATGTCAAGAGGTACTTTAACTGAGAATTCACCTCTTTAACTATCAAAGATTTCTACAATAAATAATACGGCAGTAATAAAACCCACAAAAGGAACGTATCTCCTACTTTTTGTAATTAAAATGTTCCCTACATCGGTAATGCTCTTCAGATACTCTATCTCGGTTAAAATTTTTGAACGCCAAAAATTCTCGTTTGACCGTCGTAAAGGAGCTTTAAACCCCTTTCCAAGAGGATTTCTCGAATTTAAAAAATCAAATACGCGGTCAACACATCGGATGAAACGAACTGTAGCCTCGCTTCCTTGAAAGTTTGGTAAATGAAGTACTTGAGTGCAAAATTCGATTGCATCGGCCACACTGCTGCTCAAAGCCGCTAGAAAAACTTTCACTTTCATTTTATAGTATTTTAAATAAGCCAATTTAAGCTTATTTCCAGCCCTTAAACCTTCTTTTTCTTGTAACTTGGCTAACTCTTCAATGAACCTCCATTCGATTGTATTTCCGTCACCGTCTTTCAAAATCTTATATTCCCCAAGACAATTACGTATTAATTTGAGCATATGACACGCATCAAATATTGTGTACTTTCTCTTGCGTAGAAGAGTGCAGAAAGAAAAGCCGGGTACTTTGCATGTCAAGATTAGCACATAGCGCTCGCAAAGTTGAAAAGTGTTGGGGTGAGCCGTCTAACGTGACTGAAACAACATTAACCCCGATATCATGCAACTGGATCAAGCCATCAATCAAAAGGCCAGCATTAGTAGACAAGTCTATCCGTTAATCAGGAAAAACCAATAGGTATTTTCTATGAATCATCTAAGGATACGACCATTAAAACTAGCGCATCTTTTGCTAAAGGAACGGTATCATTCGATTTCGCTCCGCTACCAATGTCCACATAACCTCTAACGGTTCCAACAGAAACGTTTTGCAACCCTTTTTTAATGGAAATCTCGTCAAGCATTAAGCTACAAATAACTTTCTTGTTGCTCTTCTGTGCTTCATCTACTTTCAACTTTAAAGCATCAAAGCTCTCTGAGGTGAAGCCAGGTTCACCACTAATCGACGAATACCACGATCGTAAGGTGGTTGGGTTTGGTAAAGCCTGACAAAATTTTCGCCTCACGAAGCCATATGCCTTCGAGGAATAAAAGTGGAGGGTCATAGCAAAGGAGCGAAGAGCTGGCGGATATTTTCTTCTACTGATACCTAACCCAGGATTTCTGCGCTGGCACTTCCATGCTCTCTTTTTCACTGGCCGCTGTTGATTGCCAACATTCTTCTTATTTTTTATAAATTTTTGCAAAAGCTGCAAGACATTAGAATCAACAATAGCATCCAAGCATGAAAGACCCGACTCCGGAATTGCCCTAGTTCTACGTAATTCACTTACATCTTTTAATGTGCGAATCTTCCTTTCCAAACGACCAATACGTTGCTTCTGAACCTTGGTTTCCTTCTGCAGCAGTTTCAGTTTTTTCTGCGTGGAAAAAAGTTTACGTTTTAGGGTTTCGGCGTCGTCTCGTAAGCGTGATCGTGTCACAAGAATTTTTTGCGTTTAGATATATGTGGTGTTTCCGGTGTATTGTTACATTTGAAAGTTGTCGCTGGTTCTGGTATGGAAGTTGCACCGGTTATTTGTTTCACTACAGGTGCTTGCATCTCGGAATCTCCATCAAGACTGCAATTTTCATTGCATAAATCCTTGGGAGAATCACAGGTTTATATTTTTTCTTCCATTTGCGATAAAGCACTTCCAGAATCCTGCGGGCCGGTATCCTCCTCTGTCGCATGTACTGGACTTGTAATGTCACTGCTTACTTTTTGATGTTTAGTAGGAGGTAATGGTTCCAGTGACAAACGCTTCTTTCAATTGTTATTAAATTGCACACCTGCGTACAGTGTATTTCATCAGTCACATGAAAATTACATAAACAAGAAAAAACGAATTTAACAAACATACATTTCGTCTTTTACATACACAAATAACAGTATATGTTTGGATTAGCGATTATACTGAATGCAAACATTTTTTTCATAGCTTTTAATCACTGTTCTTTGTTGTTTTTCTTTAAAATTACTGTACAACAAGCGTAATAATCTCATACACTGTACCTTCAAATTTCTTGAATATCAATGGAACCGCATTCTTTTTTAAGCGTAGGTAACCAGTATTAGTTACATTATAAAAACAATTATTTTCGAAATGATCACTGCAAAGTGCGCTTTTTTTATCCAAGACATAGTCTTCCAATTTCATTGCTTCCATCCACTCCTTAACTAGTGCCGGATTCTCCAAAGGAAACCTAAAACCATGCGGAGGGAATAAAATGAGATTTTTAAAAACATATAGTACGGCAGTCAAGAAAACCTTATTTTTTATACATATATGAACACCAGCAAATATTGTTTGTTTCAGTATCAACGTTTTCCCTCATTTATTTTCAGATTATAAAATATTTAGTTTATAAAATAGTATTTAGGTGCCGCCTATCATATACGTATTCTTTAAATCCCAATTTTTATTCAATTTGCAAAGTATTAATTAAAATGTCTCTTACTTTCGAAACAAAAGGCGTTTGTCTTCTCCTTTGGTAGCGTGGCAATAGGCGCAAGTGATTTTATATATAAATAATTTAAATATATATATATAAATATATTAATAATTAATTTAAATTTAAATTTAAATTTGAGTTGCCAATCAAACTTTCATTTTTTGTTTAAAATTGTTAACATGAACACTTTGTAATTTATTGCCTAAGTGCATTCCCTCACTTTCCTGTAATTTATGTAAAGTCAAAATATCTGACCATTGTATTTTTTAATTGTTTAAAGCAATCAAATTGTGAATGTCTCCAAAAGTATTGCGCACTAGTTTCAGCATGTGACAAGGATCAAGAAAAGCTACAATTTTGTCACTCGTAATTGGATGTGGAAATGACGTCTGCAAGGAGGAAACATTGTTAAAATCGCAATCAAGGAGTTTTAATACACTAAAAATAGTTGGTGTTCCATCACAAGTGATTAATATTATTTTCAAGCCAGTATCATGCAAAGCTTTGAGACACTCTGTCAGTAAATTACTTTTTTCTTTTGAGGTTAATCCTTTCACAAAATAGTATGCAATAGGAATTTTCCATGTACTATTTATACATGTAACCATAAAAACTAAAGCTTTACGTGCTAAAATAGTGTCTTCACAAGAAGTGGTGCCAAGATCAACATAGCCACTAAATTTAGAACGATCGTATTCTAAATGTCCCGAATTGACATTTCGTCAAATTGCAGACTTCCAAATAACATGTAATTTGTATTTTTCACACGTTTTTTGATAGACTCTATTCCTTCCATGCTAGTGCCAGGATTTCCATGCACACTTCTGTACCACGATGAAATGATTTTTCCACGCAATAAACACAAACCAAATTCCCTAGGAACATATTCATAAGCCCATGGCGAATAATAGTGCAGCGTTAATGCGAACAAACACAAAGCTAGCTCATATTGCTTAGGCACAGGTTCATTATTTTACTTCTTAATGAAGCGTTTAAAAATTGTACTTTTTGATGATCACGTCGGCTTGTGTTTCATTTAGCAAATTCTTTTCTTTCAAGACACGTAAAACGTGTTTCAGTGAGGCCACTTGATCAGTAGATCGACGTAACTTTTGCTGATACGCTCGTATTATTTTTGCATGAATCTTCTTGATATTTCTAATTTGTTGTCTCAATCTTCTCTTTTCCGGAGACCCATTATAAATTAGTTTTGGTGATACTATTGTTGCATTGTCCTCTTTTAATGTTGATGGTTGAGCTAAAATGAGAATAACAACGAGAAGTAATACGGGTATTCAAAATTATTAAAAAATTGTTGGATTACACATTTTTAAAACATAGATAATTTTTCAACATACTACATGTAGCAAACAATACATTTTCGGCTCTGTCTTCGTCGATTCTAAAGGGCAATGCATTTGGCCTAAGTCGAATTTTCGACGGGTTGGTTTTATCTAAGGATTCTGGGGGTCGATTCTGTATCTAAAATCTAGTGAAAATGCTAAAAGTGAGCAGTTGCTGCGATTCAGTAACTTTCATCATGGTGAAAATGTGAGCCATCTCACGGGAGTTCGTCAAGAAATTTCTTGTCGAATGGTGAAATCCGAGAGTGAAAGACTGAGAAATAGAGCGAGAGTAAAATCATAGACAGCGTCGTGACGCGTTTTTGACAGTTTATAAGGCCCGATTCCACAATTCGAGTTAACCCGAGTTTAGTGCGCTAAGGGCCTCCACACATGCTTTCCGTAACCGTAACGGAAGGATTCGACCAATTGGGTTGCTTGATTCGGTTACGGACAGGTGTGGAGGCCCATAGTGTACTAAACTCGGGTTAACTCGAATTGTGGAATCGGGCCTAAAAGGTTAAGTGTCGTTGCTTTGTTTATAGTTCTCATCGTCGTATTAATGTTAACATTTTGTCCATTAAAGAACATTAAAGAATTATAATAGTTAATCGAAAATTTGTGCTTCCGTTTATTTCGTTTTTGTCATTGTTTTGTGGACCGTAATCCTCACCCGCCGTTTACAGTTCGTTGCATAAATTACTTTTTGTGTGTGCTTTTATAAATAAAAGCTTTTATGAATATAAAATAATTATATTTTTTTTGGACTAAAAAATATAATTATATTTTTACTTATTAAAAGCTATACAAACTTTCCTTTCTCTCTTTTTAATTTTTGACGAAAATTATTTTTATCTCTCATTTTGTATATATAACTCTAAGTATATATATCTAAAATGTGTGTGTAAATGTCATCTATTTTAAGTTTAACAATATTGTTTATTAAATCTTGTTTGGAAAATCTCGTCCTTCCAAATCAACTTCCTAAACGGCTTCTCACTCACTCATTCATTCTCTCTCATTTTCTCTCGCACGCATCCTTCTTCCCTATTCTCCGCGGCCTTGACCCAATCCCGGCGCCTGGCTTATCGATGTCACCAGCCTCACCGCGACTCTATCAGCCAATAATAATCGCGCTCATATGATCCTCCCCAAGCTCCTGCATCGATATCGCCCCTTCTTGAGATTCTCGATCATTCTATTCGTACTCGTCTCTCGCAACAAGTGTCGCTGTTAGCACGTGCATACCTCTCGAATTAATTAACGCTTTTGGTTCGGATTAATTGTACGATCAACGGTGCGGTTCTCAACAAGACTCATTATTGTGAAGTATTAATAATCGGCGTCGGAAACGTCTCAAGTGGTGAGTGAACACGGACAGCATTATTATAACGAACAGATAACAGTGCGGGTCATCGGTTAGGTTAACACGGTACTTTTCTCATCGGAATTTCGTATCACGCTCGGATCGGTCTCGCTTTCATTCTGTGATCTATTTCGGCCAAAGACTGTTCTATTGATTCTGTTTAATTCTCAGAGGACAATTAGCATACGTATTATACATTGATTTTCTTTCTGCTTTTTGCTCGTCCTCATCGTATTATTTTTTTTTGTAATTTCTTACCCCCTTTTTGTACTTTTCTCTAGTAGTTAGCATATAAGCATTCTTAATAAAATAAGACCTTTTTTTTAGTGAAATCCAAGTACGCTTTACAAGTGACTTCCTTTTTTTCCACTACCACACCGACACCAGAACTCGCCCGGATATTTATCAAACATTTTATGGTCCTTCGAGCCGGATCGGTGTGTGCAGTGCAGTGTCGAACATTATCTCATTGTGCGTGAAAAGACATCCTTTGTGTGAGTGCCACGTGGTTACCGGCGAACGTTCGAGAACGACACGGTGCCTAGTGCCTTCTCTCTCGCGCCTCCTCCGTCTCGCTCACCGGCTCGTATACGCTCGGCGGTACTTGGCCGGCTTCGGGCTCGCGGCACGCGGTAGTCGCAACATCAATCTATCTCCGTCTCTCTCTCCCCTCCCTCTCTCCCTCTCTCTCCCCCTCCCTTCCTCCCCCTCCCTCTCTCTCTCTCTCTCCGTCTTTCGTCTCTCGCAGCTACTCGTACGCGTTCGGCGACGCTCGGACAGCCTCGTGTGTTCAACCGGTAGTCATCGTCACGCATAGCGAGTTCTCTCTTGCTCCTACGGCAATCCTGCACAGCGGTTCGTAATCTCGACGGTCCGCGGTCAGTTTGTAAATACGGCGCTCGGTCGTGATAATTTGTAGTGCGTCCTCTCTCTCGCAGACATTGTGACTCTCGTGCGCGTTGTACGGATCTCTCTCTTGTGCTCTTCGTGTACTATCGTCCCTTTTCGGACCTTCTCTTTTCAGAGAATTCATTCAAGTGGCATTCTCATCGGCTATCATCTAACGGCTATCATCGTTCATCATGTCAAATCTTGAGGCAAAAATATCTCTCCAAATGAACCGGTCCTCATACATTAAGTCGGTGGCTCTCGAATGCAAGGAGCCGACATTCTCAAATCTTCAACTGCAAGTACTCAAGGTGAAACTCGATCTTCTCGACAACTGGCAAAAATTCGAATCAACTCACGAACGGATGGCGGAATCAAAATCTGAGGTTCTATTGGAACATGATTACATCAAAAGGAGGACTTACGACCAGTGTTTACTATGCTGACGCGAAGGGATCACTCATCATCCAGATTGAGGAAAAGGAGAAAGCCAATCCTCTCTCGGGTTCTCAACTTGCCAATCTCTCAACTACCGGGCAAGTGTCGGTACGCCGTAATCTCCCGGAAATTACTCTCCCATAATTCTCGGGCGACTTCTCAACTTGGAGGTCCTTCCAGGATCTATTCTCCTCTTTGGTCGGACGGAATGCAGACCTCTCCAACGTTAAAAAATGCACTATCTCCGGACCAGTCTCATGGGCGAAGCTGCGCAGTTAATCTCTAACTTACCGGTTTCAGAAGACTCGTTCGCATCAGCTTGGGATCATCTCGTCAATCGGTACGAAAATAAGCGGCTTCTCATTTCTGCTCAGGTCGACAGGTTGTTCCGCACAAAAACAGTCTCACAACGGTCGGCTAAGGAATTCAATGCTCTTCTTAATACCACCACGGAGGCCCTCAACGCATTGCAGTCTCTCGGAGCGCCAATACATCATTGGGACTACCTCTTAGTCCACCTTCTTGTTCAACGGCTCGACTCAAGTACCCGGGAGGCATGGGAAGTCAAGCTAGGCTCAACAACGGATCCTCCATCATACAACGACATTCAGAGCTTCCTCACCGGACTCGCTCGTGCCATGGAGAGTATGGAACTTGGTGCTTCCGGCTCCTCACTATCAAATAAATCAGCGGTTCCGGCTCCTAAGCAGCTCGGCAGATCTCACTCGGCCACCGCTTATGTTACCACCTTATCTTCCTCGGGGATCTCTGAGTCATCCGGATGCGTGTTGTGCGCAGGACCTCATTATATTGTATCTTGTCCACGGTTTAGGGAGATGTCTGTTCATCTTCGCAGAAACATAGTGATCGAACGGCTCTGCTTCAATTGCTTGGGTAGGCATAACGCAGTCGCTTGTCAAAACGAGAAGAGGTGTCGAGAGTGCGGAAACAAACATCACACGATGATTCACATGGAGGATCCTCGGCACACCTCAACCGATGCCAAGCAAATCGACTCCCACCACCACGGCAACGCAAACATCAGCTCCGGCCTCACCGACAAAGAGTATTACATCATCAGCTTCAGATTGACTCACGCAAGCGGACACTCATCAATTGCGAGCTACAATCATTGACCCCCCGGCGGTACTGCTCGCTACAAGCCAAGCTATCATTAAATCATGTTGCGGCTCCTCTCATTCGGCTCGGATGCTCATCGATTCAGAGTCAGAACTCACCTTCGTCTCAAGGCAGCTTGTCAACCAACTTCAGATCTCTCGACGACATGCCTCCATTCCCATCATCGGCATTGACGGATCTCACTCGGAGCGAACTCGCGGTTCGGTCTCTATCACATTGAATTCAATTCACTCTTCGCAATCCATCAACATCACGGCCTACATCCTCACTAAGTTGACAACGTCACTTCCCTCCTTTGCTGTTGCGGAACATAGTTGACCTCACCTTCAAGGACTTCAGTTGGCGGATCCTGACTTTCTCATACCCGGTCATATAGATATGATTCTCGGCGCGGACTCATATGGATTTCTCATCGAATCGGATATAATCAAGAGGTCGGAGTACGAGCCTATTGCTCAACGTACTATCTTCGGTTGGATCGTTCTTGGCCCAACCTCAGCCTCTACTACCTCGGCCAACCTTTCTCATCAAGTCTCAGTGGATTACGATCTCCACGATCTTCTCACCAAATTCTGGATTCAAGAAGAGATTCCCTCATCAACCACCAATCGGCTCAGCCCGGAAGAAGCGGAGTGCGAGGCTCATTTCACGATCACTCATACACGAGACAGCTCTGGGCGCTACACCGTACGGCTCCCACTCAGATCTTCAGCTAGTCAACTCGGTGATTCAAGGTCAACCGCTCAACATTGCTTGCGGCGCATCCTTCGGCGCCTCTCAACGGATAAGGCATACCACATTCTTTACTCCTCATTCCTTTCTGAGTATGAAGAGCTTCAGCACATAATCAGGGTTCTTCTCTCCGCTCCGGAGCCATCTCCGGTTTATTATCTACCGCATCATGGAGTTCTCAGAGACGACAGCATCACCACCAAATTGAAAGTTGTGTTTAATGGGTCCAGCCTCACCAATACGGGTTCTTCTCTGAATGACATTCTGCACACGGGCGCAAAACTTCAATTGGATATCTCAGACGTCCTCCTCTGGGTTCGACGGCACCGGTACATTTTCACCACTGACATCACCAAGATGTTTCGTTAAATCAACGTTCATCCTGACGATTGGGATCTTCAGCGAATTCTCTGGGTCGACGATCAGCTCAACATTACCTCGTACCGACTTACTACGGTTACTTACGGTACCAGACCGGCTCCATTCCTGGCTGTACGAGTTCTCTTACAACTAGTTAACGATGAAGTATCCTTTGGCGGTCGCTCCTCTCACTAAAGGCAGATACGTGGACGATATCTACGGTGGCGCAGATAACCTCAAGGAATTAACTTCCACAGCTCTTCAGTTGGTGGATCTCTGCAAGGCGGGCGGCTTTCCTCTTGCAAAATGACAAAGTAATCATTCGGATCTACTCAAGACGCTCTCTCCGGACACCACCTCAACTGAATCTCACATCTTTGAAAACGGTCATGGCAAAATCTTGGGACTCACTTGGCACCCACAATCGGACCGGTTCATTTTCTCTAACAAGGCCTCCCCACGGGTCACCATCACCAAACGGACAGTACTCTCAGAAGCCCAAGGGATCAACTTTTTGATCCCTTGGGCTTCTTATCTCCGGTGATCATCAGAGCCAAAATGCTTCTTCAAGAACTGTGGCTTGAGAAAGTCAACTGGGACGACTCCCTCTCTCCTCAACTCAGACATAGGTGGACTCAATTTCGTGAAGAGTTGTCTGACTTGTCTCACATTACTATTCCTCGGTGTCTCTCACTTCGTCATCCACAGTAGAGCTGCATGGATTTTCGGACGCTTCTCAACTTGCAATGTCGGCGGCGGTTTACCTCAAGGTTATCTTTCACCAGATGGAGCCAGTCATTACCCTTGTGTGTGCTAAAACCAGGGTAGCACCTCTCAAACGACTCACCATTCCTCGGTTGGAACTCTCAGCGGCGGTTTTACTCTCTCGTCTCATCAGCTATGTTCAACGGACTCTACAACTCGCAGAGATACCTATCTTCATGTGGACGGATTCATCGGTATCACTAACCTGGATCAACAGTCACCCCTCCCGATGGAAGGACTTTGTTCGCAATCGAGTAGCAGCAATTCAAGAACAAGTACCTCAAGGACAATGGCGGTTTGTCCCCGACAAGGAAAATCCAACCGACTGTGCATCTCGTGGCCTCTCTTCAGCTCAACTCTCTCGGCATCATCTTTGGTGGAACGGTTCCTCATGGTTAGCACAGTCACTTCAACATTGGCCAAGCATGGCGGTACAGCCAGATTCGACGGCGGCTCTCGAGGAACGGTCAGGTCTTCTTCTCACATCCTCAACGGCTAAGCAACACCATTTCTGGAGGCTCCTCTATCGCTACTCTTCACTCACTAGGCTTCTTCGGATCATGGCTCATTGTCAACGGTGTTGCGCCATCCTCAAAGGAATACCATAATCTTCTCTAGCCACACCCCTCACACCGGCAGACCTGGAACTCGCACGGCTATATTGGATTCGGTCAATTCAAGCGGAATACTTTTCGGATCTGACAGTCATCTCAAGCGGGGCATACTTGTCAAGGTCTCATCCTCTCTCCAAGCTCACGGCCTTCATCGATCATTCTGGCATCCTCAGGGTCGGAGGCCGACTCAAACATTCTCTCAACTGGACCCCGAGTGCAAGCATCCTGCCATCTTGCCTCGAAACTCTTACTTATCACAATTCATTATAGCGGATGCTCACCTGCGGACTCTCCACGGCGGAACTCAAGTAACCTTGACATATCTCCGCAAGTCTTACTGGATCATTGGTGGCCGAGCACCAGTAAGATCTCACATTCTCCGCTGCGTTCGGTGTGCTCGACAACGGGCACAACAACTCATGGGTCAACTGCCATGATCTCGCATTACGCCATCTCGTCCGTTCCTCAACACTGGGGTTGATTACGCCGGCCCAGTCTCTCTCAAAACGTGGCGAGGACGAGGGACTAAATGTTACAAAGGCTGGTTAGCAATCTTTGTTTGCTTCTCAACTTCGGCGGTTCATCTGGAGGCAGTGACAGATTACTCAACGGAAGGGTTCATCGCAGCTTATCGGCGGTTGACGGGACGGCGAGGTATCTGCCAAAATCTTTTTAGTGACTGTGGAACCAACTTTCTCGGGGCAGATGCATCTCTTAGGCGGCTATTCACATCAGGATCCAAGGAACTCTCGGAGCTATCTCAATTGCTGACCAACGACGGCACTACTTGGTCCTTTAATCCACCGGCGGCTCCTCACTTCGGCGGTAAATGGGAGGCGGCAGTAAAATCCGTCAAACATCACCTGAGGCGGACTATCGGCGAGGCTGTCTTAACCTGAGGAACTTACAACTCTTCTGGTCCAAATCGAGGCAGTTCTCAATTCAAGACCTCTGTGCCCTCTCTCTGACGACCCGGAAGATTTGGCGGCCCTCACACCCGGGCACTTCCTCATCGGCGAAGCTCCAACTACAATTCCGGAACCATCTCTTTCATCGGTGCCTCTCTCAAGGCTATCTCGTTGGCAGCTCATTCAGCAACAATTACAACACTTCTGGTCCCGGTGGTCAACGGAGTGTCTTCAACGACAGCTATCAATCTCAAAGTGGCCACCCTTCAACGCAAATCTCGGTCGGCTCTCGTGCTTATCACGAATGAAAGATTACCACCATCAAAATGGCCTCTCGCTAGGGTCACGGCACTTCATCCTGGCTCTGACGGGCATTGCAGAATTGTTACTCTCAAGACGGCAACTACAGAACTCAAACGGCCTATCGCAAAGTTGGCGGTTCTCCCCGTGGCATCAGATCAATCAGATTCATCGGAGCAACCATCGACGGACTCAGACTCACCATCAACACCATCACGTCAGAATTCTACAACGCTGTTGTCGAAGGCGGGCGGAATGTTTGGAAAATCTCGTCCTTTCAAATCAACTTCCTAAACGGCTTCTCACTCACTCACTCATTCTCTCTCATTTTCTCTCGCACGCATCCTTCTTCCCTATTCTCCGCGGCCTTGACCCAATCCCGGCGCCTAGCTTATCGATGTCACTAGCCTCACCGCGACTCTATCAGCCAATAATAATCGCGCTCATATGATCCTCCCCAAGCTCCTGCATCGATATCGCCCCTTCTTGAGATTCTCGATCATTCTATTCGTACTCGTCTCTCGCAACAAGTGTCGCTGTTAGCACGTGCATACCTCTCGAATTAATTAACGCTTTTGGTTCGGAATAATTGTACGATCAACGGTGCGGTTCTCAACAAGACTCATTATTGTGAAGTATTAATAATCGGCGTCGGAAACGTCTCAAGTGGTGAGTGAACACGGACAGCATTATTATAACGAACAGATAACAGTGCGGGTCATCGGTTAGGTTAACACGGTACTTTTCTCATCGGAATTTCGTATTACGCTCGGATCGGTCTCGCTTTCATTCTGTGATCTATTTCGGCCAAAGACTGTTCTATTGATTCTGTTTAATTCTCAGAGGACAATTAGCATACGTATTATACATTGATTTTCTTTCTGCTTTTTGCTCGTCCTCATCGTATTATTTTTTTTGTAATTTCTTACCCCCTTTTTTGTACTTTTCTCTAGTAGTTAGCATATAAGCATTCTTAATAAAATAAGACCTTTTTTTTAGTGAAATCCAAGTACGCTTTACAAGTGACTTCCTTTTTTTCCACTACCACACCGACACCAGAACTCGCCCGGATATTTATCAAACAAATCTAATTGACATTAATAACGGCATAAAATTTTATTTTACTATATTATTACATAAAAAAGTTTCTTTGTTTACTTATATATATGTAGAGTGCTTTTTTATTTAATTTATTCAAGACCAAATTATATACAAAAAACATATTGATCCCAACAAATATATATTTACTAATAATACATAAATATTGTTTTCTAATGAATAATCATATTTCTGTTATCTTATTCTTTTATTATGCAAATGTTTTATTTTGAAATGTAGACTTTTATATACTACTAGACTGCTACCTTCTCGGGTCAGCTACAGCGAAAAGTGAGGCGAGTGAGAAATAGTGGAGGGGATAGCGCCGCCATTTTTTGTGGGGCAAACGTTCTGGTGTTTTTGGTGTTTGAAAGTGATTGACGTGGTTATGACGAATTATTATTTAAATTGACATTTGATAAAATAAAGGGAAGTATAATATGCCGACGTCGTGCAGTGTAGTAGGCTGTGTAAGCAGGCATAAACCCGGTTCAATGATCAAGTTCTTTGGGTAAGTATTATAAATAAAATATATAAATATATAAATATATATAAATATATAAATATATATATAATATATAAATAATAATAATATATAATAATAATATATATAATAATATATATATAATATATGTATATAAATATATATAAATATAAAAATATATAAATTAAATAAATATATATATTTATATATATATAAATATATATATAAATATATAAATTAAATAAATATATACAGGGTGTCCGGTAATAACCGCCCCACTCGTCGTGTGCAGGTAGAGCAGGTTAAACCGAGTAAGAAAGTTCTGTTACCGTTTTGCAATCTTCGCAATAATTAATGAGAATAAATTAAACAAGATCAGCCAATCCGCGCGAGTAAAAGCGCGCGGCGAGAAGAGACAGCCCACGCGGGGGTCCAGCGTTATGCATTGTTCGTATTTATCCATTGTCCTTTGTAGAGTGCTCCTCCCCGCTTTGTCGCGTGCGTAGCAACCGCGTAAACATTAGGCTTTTATTTTCGCCGCGCGACAGGAATCACGTAAACAGTAGGAGGTCTCTTTTCGCCGCGCGCTTTTACTCGCACGGATTGGCCGCTCTTTTTTATTTAATTTCTTATTAATTATTACGAAAATCGCAAAACGGTACAGGACTTTCCTACGCAGTTTAACTGCCTCTACCTGCACATGACGGGTGGGGCGATTATTACCGGACACCCTGTATATATATATATATATATATATATATATATATATATTAATTAAATACATATATTGGGTTATAAATAAAAGTCTGCTGAAAAACTCAATTTTATGAATTATATGGCAATACTTATTTTCCTGTAATATTTTTCATTTCTTTAGATATCCTTTAAAAAATCCAATGCAATTAGATCTGTGGGTGAATGCTGTTGGAAGAACAGATTGGCGGCCATCCCGATCAAGCAAAATTTGCAGCCTGCATTTTAAGAAAACAGATTTTATACTTGGTTTGGGTTATCAGAACACACAATTAAAACAAGATGTAATACCATCAATCTTTCCACATACATCCAGTGTATTAAAAAGACCCATAGACCATGACGAAGAAAATAAACATCTGTCTCAAGTATTGAAACAATCAAATCTGAATAGCCAAGATCTTCCAAGCAGAAAAAAGTTTGCAAAAGAGCCATTGATGAAAACAATGAACATCCTGTCTACGGAAACCTCCCAATCAGCACAAGAGGGGTTACCAAACGATCATTCGGATAAAGAAAATAAGCAACCTCCATTAAAAGGGGAAACAACAGCCACTGGCATCACTCAAGAAGCCTATATGGTCTTACCAATATCTGCAGGAAGTTCCTCATCAAGTTCCTCATCAAGTGATACATCCTCTTCAAAGACAAAAAAGGATAAAAGTTTTTTGAATCTCCATAAAAGGGTGCAAACACTTTCACGTACAGTGAAGACACTGAAGCAAAAAATTAAACGACGCGATCGAAAGATAAACGTTATGAAAGACATGTTTGCACAACTGAAAGAAAAAAATCTCATTGACAATGATCCATTGATCATAATTAAAAACCAATTCGAAGGTATGCCTTTCGACATTTTTAAGAATGAGTTGAAAAATCAAAATAGACAGTCAAGTGGAAGACGATACTCTAATGAAATTAAAGAGTTTGCTTTTACACTGCATTACCACTCTCCAAAAACTTATTCATTCTGTCGGTGAGCATGGGTTTCTTTTGGTTTCTAATTTCTTTTGCATGTACACTTATATTCCAATATTTAACTTTTATTCCAATTTAACTTAATTCCCATTTAATTATATTTTATTTCAATTTAACTTTTTACTTTTATTTAACTTTTATTCCAATTTCTTATTCCAATATTAACTTTTTTCTATTATATAATTTAGGGATGGACTAGTGCTGTGTTTGGCATGGATTTTTATTTCTAAATTTGCATAATTTTAAACAATGAATTTTTTAAATATTTTGCTCTGTTTTACATTCTGATTTTGCATGATTATGGCTTGAAAACTTTGCACGATCAGTCATGATAAGATAATAGAATAAAATAGATGATTTTATAGAATAACAAAACTTCATATTTTTTAACAGAAGAATCACAAAGTAAATACATATATTTGAATTAAAAATCACTTATGACTAGAGATTTTGGTTTTACTTCAGAAGTGTTTTAAAATTACCACATCCGTCATCGATAAGGAATTGGATGCTATCAATAAATGCGGAACCCGGGTTTCTGAGTGATGTTTTCGCCGAGCTGAGTAAACTGCCTTTAGCGGATTGTGACTGCAATCTTGTTCTCAATGGTATGGCTATCCGAAAGCAAGTAATCTGAGATCAACGACGTCACTGTTACACAGGATATTGCGACTATGGAAACTCCGTACGTCTAGAAGGTGCCGAGTCAGAAGCCACTGAAGCACTTGTATTTATGCTCGTCGCTTTGAATGGAAAATGGAAATGGCCGGTAGGATACTTTCTGAAATGTCGTATGACTGCTTTGACACAAGCAGAACTAGTAAAGACGGCTCTAACACTGTCAAAAGAATCGGGTCTGAAAGTCTGGTCCGTAACATGCGATGGTACTTGTGTCAATTTTAGTATGTTTGAACAATTAGGCTGTAAGATTTTCGGCAGTAGTTATGAAAATATCCAATCTAAATTCAAACACCCCAGTGCAGATTATTATGTGTATGCCATCTTAGATGCCTGTCACATGCTAAAATTAGCCAGAAATGCCTTCGCAAAGTATCAGATATTTCTGAGCAGCAATGGCTCAATCCAATGGCAATTAATCGTTGCCTTACATTCTCTACAGAGAGAGCTAACTTTCAAATTCAAGAATAGACTGAGTGCTCAATGTATAGCTTGGTATCAGAATAAAATGAAAGTTAAATATGCAGCTCAGACATTGAGTGCATCAGTGGCAAACGCATTAGAATTTTTACAAAAAGAAGGATGTCCAAAATTTAAAGATTGCGGAGCAACTATAATATTCCTCCAAAAAATTGATCGATTATTCGATTTCATGAATTCTCGCAGTCCTTTTGGGAAAGGCTTAAAGGAACCATTGAAACGCTCGAACTTAGAATATCTATCGCGAATCATCACTGAACATATACAGTATTTATTTCAGTTGCGGGATACGAATGACCGATTGTTGCACACAGGGCCCCGAAAAGCTTTCATATATGGATTTGCTGTCACAGCTAAATCAATCCTAGATGTGGCGAAAAATTTGTTTGCAGAGAATTGTTCGTATAAGTATTTGCTGACATATAAGTTTTCACAGGATCACTTAGAATTATTATTTGCGCGAATTAGAAGTAGACATGGATGGAACAATAATCCCAATATAATGCAATTTAAGCATGCAATGAAGCAAATTTTGATGAGGAATAGTCTCACTGCATCAAAGTCAGGAAATTGCATAGCGCTTGATCCTGTTGGATCCGTTTTTTCATTTAAATGGTATAAAAAAGGCAATGAAAATGATTTGTATAAAAATTTGGATGACGATGAGTTAGCAGAAAATGATACAATTGCTGAACTTGAAAAGATGAATGGTGTTAATAGCGAAATGCCTTTGAACAGCGAATTACGCGATAATATTTTATATTATATCGGAGGGTATGTGCTGAAACGATTCCTCCCTTATATTCAATGCGATAGCTGTGTAAATAGTCTCGTCTTAACCCGGAGCGAACACAATTATAGTCACTACTACAGATTTTCAAAATTCTTAGAGCTGTCCGACAAGGGTGGGTTAATTGTTCCATCCGTGAGCACACATAAGATTATTGTAGAAGCGGAAAGGCTGTTGCAATTGGAAACTAATAATTTGAGTCACTTAAAAATAGAAAAAATTGACATAAAAATAATCGTGCAAATTAAAAGAAAATTCGTTTTTGACGAATCGATTTTTCCAGGCCTGGCGTGTGACAATGTTGGACCATTAGAAATGCCACATAAATTAAAATTGATTTTGGCAGTAACTCGATTCTTTTTAAAAATAAGATTATTTTCCTATGGGAAATTTTATATGAACGAAATTGTTATGCCCATACGGAAGCGTCATCGTTTAACAAAGCAGATTCTCTTTGCTAGCGAATAAATAATTTCTAAATAATATTACTTGTATTTTATTCATCCTTTTACCCCTGCTTTTTATTTCATTTATTCATGCACGAGCATTATGATGTGAGAATTATGATTTGCGCATCATGCGATTAGTCGATAAATTAAAAACTCGCCCTATATACAAGAACGCCCGACAAAAAATGGCGGCGCTATCCCCTCCACTATTTCTCACTTGCCTCACTTTCTGCGAGCAAGCTAACAGTCTAGTAGTATATAGAAGTCTGTGCTTGAGTTACAGAATCTGCCGCCTGCTTTGAAATGAGCAGAACAAACACGTGCTCCATTTGGAATGGGTGACGAATTAATACCCAAAACATCTAGAGGTCGATTCTGGGAGTCGATTGTGTATCTTGAAAGTGAAAATTACAAAAGTGAACAGATTTACTAGATTTCGACAAATGAAATCATAGATACACTAGTGAATTTCCTCACTTTTGTAATTTTCACGTCGTTTCAAGATACACAATCAACTCCCTGTAATTCAAGTGAGATCACTCACTTCTCGCACTTTCATCTCACGTGAATTTGTTCGCGCGATTCTGTAACGTAGTGAAAATACGAAGCGAAAATACGAAATCACTAGATTTGGTAGTGTAAGGAAGAACTTTTTGTACGTACAGAAACTGTACCTGAAATAATAATCATAAATGTTTGAAGGTTCACCATTTCAAAAACAGCTTTTACAACTGTTGCGAATAAATTCCTTTCTTCGGCGCTACAACACAAGTATAGAATACATCAATTAGCCATGTTCAGATTTTCTCAAAATGCTTGTGCGCGAGCATTAATTCAAAAAAATACATTTTAAAATAAAACATTTGCATAATAAAAGAATGAGATAACAGAAACATGATTATTCATTAGAAAACAATATTTATGTACTATTAGTAAATATATATTTGTTGGGAACAATATGTTTTGTATATAATTTAAACTTGAATAAATTAAATAAAAAAGCACTCTATATAAATAAACAAAGAAACTTTTATTAAAACCTTATGTGGCGTTATACAAATGTCAATTAGATTTAATAAACAATATTGTTAGACTTAAAATAGATGACATTTATACACACATTTTAGATATATATATTTAGAGTTATATAAACAAAATGAGATCAAATTAATTTTTGTCATAAATAAAAAAAGAAAAAGGAAAGTTTGTAAAGCTTTTAATAAGTAAAAATATAATTATACTTTTTAGTCCAAAAAGAATAGAATTATATTCATAAAAGCTTTTATTTATGTATAAAAGCACACACAAAAAGTAATTTATCCAACGAACTGTAAACGGCGCGTGAGGATTACGATCCACGAAATAATGGCAAAAACGAGATAAACGGAAGCACAAATTTTCGATTAACTATTATAATTCTTTAATGTTCTTTAATGGACAAAATGTTAACGTGAACACAACGATGAGAACTGTAAACGAAGTGCCGAGTGCGCGTTTCGCGCAACCTTTTTTATAATTTTTTGTCCTTCTAGAAAGATCGAGAAAGTTACTTGGTTACCAAAACTTCCGGTAAAAGTTTTTGTGTCATCTATTGTTATTTAAAAATATTGATTTTTCTATAAGGACAATTTTCGCGATGTTTACCGCGGGCCCGTTTACCAAAAGGCTGCTCTCGAACGCCAACGGTATACGACAACTTCAGACGCGCTCAGTGCTTGAATATACAGGGTGTCCCAAAGCACCCGTTCCAACGCTCGTGAGGAGATAGAACGGATCGAGATGAACAAAAAAGTCCCATACCATTTTGCTAAATTCGCAATAGTTATTGCGTTATTAATTAAAATATCTGAGCTAATGAACGCGTGGAAAGCGGTAGGCCGGAATCAGTAGGCATGTAAGATGGCTTATTTGTTTACATCTCTTAGCAACAAATATCACACGTCGCTCGCCGCTCGCTGCGTGACTCCATCTCTCGCTCAGATAATGCTTCCGTTCCTAAGAGACGTAGACAAGTAAGCTATTTTACATGCCTACCGATTCCGGCCTACCGCTTTCCACGCGCTCATTAGCTCAGATATTTTAATTAATAATGCAATAACTATTGCGAATTTAGCAAAATGGTATAGGACTTTTTTACTCTCGATCCGTTCTACCTTCTCACAAGTGTTGGCACGGGTGTTTTGGGACACCCTGTATATATAATATATACACACTCCGCGCAAGAAAAAGCGTCGCATCTGATATTTTGTTAAAATATCTATAAAAATAAATAAAAAATATAAAATACGTAATGTATTTTGGTAGTATACTATATCCAATCTTCATTATACAAAAAATAATGACAAATACAAAATATAATATGTAGCAAAAATTCAAAAAAAAATTTTTTAAATCTTTTTTTTTTTAATTTTGATTTTTCAGAAAACATCACTTTTGATCAATCTTCTACAGTCCAATTTTGCCGCTCTTTTACCGAGTTAAGACGTGCTTTTTTAATTTTTGCATTTAATATAGTGGCTTTTTGCGCAAATAAAACCATCTCATTCTAATGATTTTGGACAGATCTCAAGCAAAATCTTATTCCGGACACTTGCATTTACTTACTTTTTAATTCTGACGCATTTCTGAAACAATTTCTTAAACTTAATTTTTTCAATTTTTGGCCACTATTAAATGCAAAAATGGAAAAAATACGCCTTAATTGAGTAAAAGAGCGGCAAAATTGGACTATAGAGGACTGGTCAAGAGTGATGTTTTCTTACAAATAAAAAAAAAGAAAAAAATTCTTTTTTTTTCGAATTTCTGCAAGATGACTTTTCTACTCGATTTAACCCGCTCTACCTGCACGTTACGGGTGGGGCGCGAATTATGGGACACCCTGTATATATGTGTATCAATTTTTAAAAAATTCTTATGATACTAAAACAGTTGTTAAAAGAATGTATGATTAATTTGTTATTTCATTTATAAATTATTTATTTATAAACATGTCTTTTTTTATGATTGTTTAGTCTTCTACATTCAAAATAACGTTGGTGACATCAGGCCAAAGTACGATATAAATAGGATATAATGATCGAAATTTTACATATTAATTGAAAATAATCCGATTTCTGTCATGTTTGGTATCATTTTAATCATTTTAAAAATCTCATTAATCTATTACAATTATTTTCAAATCAATAAAATGCGAAATAAAAGTTTTAGATTCTATTTGATTTGATATTTACAATTTTTTAGGTAAGGAAGCCTTTTAAATCTTTGATGCTGAAAAGTCGCCGAAAGTGAGAGCGAAAGCGAGTTAGGAGCAAGCGAGATGGACAACATCAAATAGAGTGCCGAAGTCTCGTCGCGAGTCTACCTTTACTACCAGTCAACCGTATCGTATTTCATGTTATTATATTGTTAGCATGAAAAATAAAATTTTCACATTTCGCATTTTATCAGTCCGAAAATAATTGTAATGGATTAATGAGATTTTAGCGATTAAAATAACACCAAACACGAAATAAATCGGATCATTTTTAATTAATATGTAATTAAAATTTTTATTATTAATCTAATAAAAAATGATCCGATTTATGTCGCGTTTGGTGTTATTTTAATTGCAAAAACCTCATTAATTCATTACAATTATTTTTAGACTGATAAAATGCGAAATGTCAAAATTTTATTTTCTATGCTAACAATGAGATGAAATATGATACGAAAGACGGGAGGTAAAGGAAGGCTCGAGAACGAAACTTCGGCATTCTTACAATTAGATGTTGGCTATCTCGCTTGCTCCTTACTCGTTCTCGCTCTCACTTTCGGCGACTCGCCAATATCGGAGATTTAAAAGTTTCCTAATCTAAAAAATTGTAAATATCGAATCAAATGAAAAGTAAAACTTTTATTTCGCATCTTGTTGATTTGAAAATAATTTTAATAGATTAATGAGATTTTGACGGTTAAAATGATACCAAACATGACATAAATCGGATTATTTTTAATTAATATGTTCATTTTTTACCATAAATCTAGTTTAAAATTATCCGATTTATATCATGTTTGATGTCATTTTAATCACAAAAGATTTCATTGGTGTAATAAAATTATTTAAAAAAATTAATAAATTAATTAACATAAAATTGTAATAAAAAGTTTATAAAATAAAAGATTATTTTAATAAAAGATAATTTTAGTATGTTTTCCAAAAAAAAGTTACAATAAGGTTTATCATAATGTTTTACTTATAAAATAACATTTTTTTTTTTATTAAAATAACACCGCTAAAAAGAGCAGAAAAAATCTATCGATTTATATATGCAACATATTTTACCACTTTTACGCATTTCAACAATGACGAGGAAAACAGTTATAATTATTCGATTATAATATTATTATAATTATTATTTAATTATTAATTATCATTAAATGGCTGGTCAGCTAATATTTAAAAAATATATTGAGAAAGTTTCCCCCCTATAAACTGTAAAAAGATTAAAATCTGAGATATCACACAACCTGTCCTTGTTAGTACAACAAAAAAAAGTACAATAATATTTAAATCCTACACGGTACTATTACAAAAATTCGAAATAAGATTTTCGAAATAAAATTTTATCTTATTTTTTTATTGTTAAATAATTTTAGTATTTTAAAGATTTTTTACTTACCGCAGTTTCTTATCCAAATGTTAAATCTTTCATCAGTCTTTTGTGGAAAACGAAACAGTTTACAATTGTCTGATTTCACATTATTACAGTTTTTATAAACACATCTGTCAAATACCGAAATTTTTTTTACACTATCCATCTTGATTCACGAAAAAAAACCTGAAACAATCAGAAACAAACCTCCCCGGCCGCGAGCAGAAAAACGCAGAAAAAGAAATTTCTGCGAATTTCTACTAATCTCGTCACTTTTCTCACAATTTTCACTAAACTCACAACACGTTTGAAAAATGCACAAGATAACTAAGAGACTTTTCAGTAATTACGAAAAATCGCAAGATACTAATAATCGCTAAATTAAAGCTCAGCAGCACAATCACGCAGTAAAACTTCAAAGACAGTAATTATTGGAGAACGCCGATGAACGTACATGCATGAGCTCGTCGAACGGTTTAGCGAAAACAAGTGACAAACGAAACAATTTCCGTGTTTCATTTGTTTCGGATTTAAATCCCGCGCTTTCAACTGTCCTTTTAAAGTCTATATCAAAGACCTTTAATATATATTTTAAAGGTCTTTGGTCTATATTTGAATCTATTAGGAATATTTATTTTACAACTATTTAAATCTATTTAGAATCTTTCTCGAACATATATTGATTGTTTATAATTAAATGAATTCATTGAATTGAATTTATAGTTAAATCATTTAAATTATAATTACATTGAGATATAAAAAAACTAATCCTTTCTTTATCTCTTGTACAGGATATCTTAAAGTACTGTCATTTTTTTGCAGTTCATTCCTTAGAATTTTGTTAAATGAAAATTCTAATATACAGAAATAAAGCTATATAGTTTTTAAATAAGAAATTATTATTTTGTGTGTGTGTGGGGGGGGGGGGGTAAAATTTACAATTTTACATTGACTTTTATTCCATAATTTATCGGTTTAACATAATTTTATTGAATCACTAAGATATTTGTTATCAAAGTGACTAATATAAACACGATATAAATCGGAATAACAAAATTTGAAACTATAAAGTTGTATGATCAAAATTTTATACATCATAATAATAAAAAAATAATCTGATTTATGCCATGTTTGATGTCATTTTAATAACAAAAATCTCCTAATTTCATAAAAATTATTTTTAAATGGATTAAATTTGAAATAAAAGATTTAGTTTTTATTGAATTCAATTTTTATATTGTTAATAACAAAGACAATGATCAATTTTTATATTTTATAGATAACGGAGTTTTTTGAAAATTTTCGATGCTGAAGAGTCGCCGAAAACGATATAATTCGCTCTAATTAATTAATGAATTAATTACAGCGCAATAATTTAAAGCAAATCCTTTCGATTAATGATTGATTTAAATAAATTGTAATTGGTTAATTCTCTCCCCTTTTCCATTTAATATCAATCAATATCGATCAATTTAAGTAAATGTAATCAAATATCTGTTTAATTGATGATTAACATGACTAAATTTGATCGTATACAGGGTGTCCGGAGTCAATCGCATCACCCGTCGTGTGCTGATAGAGCAAGTTAAACCAAGTAAGAAAGTCCTCTACCGTTTGCGATCTTCGCAATAATTAATGAGAAATAAATTAAACAAGATCGGCCAATACGCGCGAGTTCAAGCGCGCGGCGAGAAGAGACAGCCCACGCGGGGGTCCAACGTTATGCATTGCTCGTATTTATCCATTGTCCTTTGTAGAGTGCTCCTCCCCGCTTTGTCGTGTGCGTAGCAACCGCGTAAACATTAGGCTTTTATTTTCGCCGCACGACAAGAATCACGTAAACAGTAGGAGGTCTCTTCTCGCCGCGCACTTTTACTCGCACGGATTGGCCGCTCTTTTTTATTTAATTTCTTATTAATTATTGCGAAAATCGCAAAACGGTACAGGACTTTCCTACTCAGTTTAACTGCCCCTACCTGCACACGACGGGTGATGCAGTTGACTCCGGACACCCTGTATATCTTTCCCTTGATTCTAGCAAATTTCTTATAAGATATGTATCATAATGTATATATCTCATAATCTCACATATATACATATATATATACATATATATATATATATATATATGCATACATATATGTATGCAAGAATGGCTATAGTACACAAGACAATTTTCAAAACAGCTATTATATATAAGAAATTAACTAAAATAAAAAAAAGATATATATACAATTAAATTTGGTCATATTAATCAACAATTAAAATTAGATTTTTAATTACATTTACTTAAACAGGTCGATATTGTTCTATTATTATAATGCTTACAATTAGTAAATTTAACGGATGATTCAAAAATATTGTAGATTAAAAGGCAGAGCAAAACGTAAAAAATGTTTGACTAGAGACAAAATTCACATTCGAGAACTAACTTTTCATCGCAAATTTGTTTAAAAATTTTTCTCTTTGATTAAAAATTTTTTAATAATTTTTTTAGGAAGTAAAAAAATTTTTAATATTTTTTCTAAATAAAAAAAAACTTTTCACATTTTCATTAATATTCCATTTTGTGAAAGTAGGTATAAAAGGGGAGTTCTAACGCAGGTCCTCTGAGGGGAGCGCGGGGCGAGGGGAATCGGCAGCGCGGGAGAATGACGTCACGCGGGCGGGGGACGCTTATCGTTTCGGTTTCGTCGGAGTGGGGGGGGGGGGATTTGGGTCCGACGCTGTTATCGACGAACAGATGTTTGGCAGCTTTGTACCCTCGCGGTATCTCTTCTATTTATAAATAATAAGATACATTTAAAAATAATAGATATGTTTATAACAATTTCTTATGAGAAAATTTATGAGAAAAAGATGTGCAGGGATCTCAACGCTTCGGTTATCGACGAACATGTCAGGACATAGGTTTTTTCAGCTTAAACAAAGTAGCCCCGATGTTCGGCAGCTTTGTACCCTCGCCGTATCTTTCCTATTTATAAATAATAAGATATATTTAAAAATAATAGATATGTTTATAACATTTTTTTATGGAAATTTATGAGGGGATGGGATGGAGGGATCTCAACTCTTCGGTTATCGACGAACATGTCAGGACATGTTTCTCGTATATGTAAACAGCGCCGATGCTGGTCGCTCGAATTTTTTTTAAACAAATAGTGAATCGATGGAATTATCTTTTCTCACTGTTATAGGAAAAGAGGTTTATGATTGTTTATAACATTTTTATGGAAATTTATGAGGGGATGGGATGGAGAGATCTCAACGCTTCGGTTATCGACGAACATGTCAGGACATAGGTTTTTCGTATATGTAAACAGCGCCGATGTTCGGCAGCTTTATATCTTTGCTTCCCCGTTCATAAACGGCAACGCGATAAAGAAAATCTTTCTAAGATGCAATAAACAAATAAATCGAACATCATGTTTAAGGAGAAGAAAAGATTAGAGGAAATATAAGGGGGATGGAAGCGCGTCAAACCGCAGTACACGATTTGGAAGCGTAGATATAGATCGGTGAAGAAAAGTGTAGCGATTGTGTCAGATAGTGTTGTTTGGGTAAAAAAAAAAAATGGATAATAATTTCGAGGTAATATCGGATGAGTCGTCTGACGAAGATCACGCGTTGTCGAATGACAGTGATTATATTAGTGATCGCAGTGAGGACCTTAGAGATTATGACGATAAGATAGTGCCTAATTCGCAAATCCTTGCGCTAAATGGATGTACAAAAGTTTGCGCCATATACTTTTATTATTCTACGGGTGGTGCTTTAGCTTTATGTGCTTCGTGTATGATCTCTATTCAAGACGTCGGACACATGTATGCTGTTCGGAAGCATGTGATTGAATTACACGATGTAGTGGACGGACGATTCTGTGCAAATTGTAGGAATCCGGTGTATATAATATTTCCGTGTAACATGTGTCCAATTTGTACACATTTGTGAAAAAACATTAAAACATGGAAAACATCGAGCAGACTGAACGCGACCTGTTGTCCCACCAAGTCGCCACCTTGGGCGAATATTTTGCATGGCTGCAGCGTTGCGAGGAATTTATCAAAGAGCTTGAAGAACGCAGCCGTGTGAAGCGTCCCCGATTGTCGATTGGAAATAGACAATCTTTGGTGGCTAGAATTGCACGACTCGAGGGTGCAAAAATTAAATTGCAGAGACAGTTTATATCCAGTGGTGGTAATTACAGTGGCGACAATAACGCGGAAAGACTCGTTTGGCGAGAGATTGATACGGCGTTCGAGAGCCGCATCTTGACTGGTGCGGTAATAAATAGTAACTACATCGAACCTCGTCAATTTCTCGAGGATGCCAAGGACATTGTGCTCGGACAAGTGCAAGACGTTATAAAAATACACAAATGTGTAAAAGTGAACACTGTTTTTAATGGTGAGTTTGTGTCAGGTGATAAACGCGGCAACAAAAGTATCAATACGAAAAATTGTGAACTTTTTCATTCATCCGATTTATGCGAGTGGTACGAGCGCCGCGTTATCGAGCCGACGCTAGCATCGTTAGAAGAATTCCAGGAACGTGATAGTGGTTGGGCATTGTCACGAATCTTCAATCTTACGGTTAACGTCAACAAATATAATCCGATGCGTGCGGGGTGTTATATTAAATTACCGCGAGAAATTATGATGAAGAAAGCTGTGATCAATGTACAATCCAGAGACAATGCGTGTTTCGCGTGGTCAGTGGTGGCCGCTCTGTACCCCGCTGAAAGAGACACGAATCGGGAATCTTCGTATCCGCATTATACGACAGTGCTGAATCTCCAGAACATTGAGTTTCCAGTAACTATAAATCAAATTAAAAAGTTCGAAGTGGCAAATAACATCTCGATCAACGTGTACAGTATCGAGAACGACATTATCCCGATACATCTTTCGGAGCAAAAGAAAGACAGGCACGTCAACTTGCTGTACGTGCAAGATAACAACAGCGTTGGACATTTCGCGTGGATAAAAAATCTATCGCGGCTTGTCAGCTCACAACTGAGTAAACACAATGGCAAAAAATATATCTGCGATCGGTACGTATATTTATTGCAATAAAATTATATATAAAATAATCATAAAATTATATATAAAATAATCATAAAATTATATATAAAATAATCATAAAATTATATATATATAATCATAAAATAAAATTGTAATTTTCATTTTACAGATGCTTGCATTATTTTAGATCAGAGGACAAGTTGCAGTTACATATGGTAGACTGTGGAAAGATGAATGACTGCGCTGTCCGATTACCAGGCGAAAAAGACAAGTGGCTCAGCTTCAACAACTACACTAGGAAAGAGCGGCTTCCATTTGTGGTGTACGCCGATTTGGAATGTGTGTTGATAAAGACCGAAGAAGCCAAAAATTATCAACATCACAAGGTATTTAGCATCGCGTATTATATACATTGTTCGTACGACGATTCATTATCCGCGTATCATTCTCGTCGCAGTATCGATTGCGTTTCATGGTTCACCGAAGAACTTAACAATTTAGCGTTACGTGTAAAAACTATTTTAACGACAAATGTCCCCATGCTAAATTTAACATCGGACGAGTGGGAAAAATTTCACAGCGCAACGCATTGTCATATATGCGAAAAACCGTTCGTACAGGACGATACACGCGTACGCGATCATTGCCATCTAACCGGACGATACAGGGGTCCCGCGCACTCAAACTGTAATCTAAATTATAAAGAATCTTATGTTATTCCAGTAGTTTTTCACAATCTATCCGGCTACGATGCACATTTCATTATCGAGGATATAGCTACAGCGTTCGAAGGAGAAATCGAATTACTTCCGATAACGAAAGAAAAATATGTTTCGTTTACAAAAACCGTTAAATCGACGCGAGACAATTTCAAAAATTATATCAAATTACGTTTTATTGACTCATATAAATTTCTCACCGCAAGTCTCGACAAATTGGCATCTTTTTTGGATAAAGACAAACTAAAAATTTTAAAATCGGAATTTCAAAATTTACCGACAGAGAATTTCAATTTATTGACACGGAAGGGCGTCTTTCCATATGAATATATCGATTGTGTCGACAAGTTGCAAGATACGCGTTTACCGCCGCGCGAACTATTTTACAGTTCTTTGACCGGTGACACTGTATCCGAGAGCGATTACGCGCACGCCGAGAAAGTCTGGAACCGATTCTCCCTTCAAACGCTAGGCGAATATAGCAATCTATATTTAAAAATCGTCTTGTTATTAACAGACATTTTTGAAAATTTCCGCGATAGCTGCATCAAAAGTTATGGACTCGACCCCGCGTATTACTATACACTTCCGGGATATACATGGGACGCCATGTTAAAACATACAAATATTACGTTCGAATTACTTACTGATATCGATATGGTTATGTTTATCGAACGTGGAGTACGCGGTGGTCTAAGTCAATGCTCTAATAGATACGCACTGGCCAACAACAAGTACATGCAGTCGTACGATCCATCGAAACCGTCATCGTATCTTATGTACTTTGACGTAAATAATTTGTACGGATGGGCAATGTGTCAGCCATTGCCTTATGCCGATTTTCGATGGGTCGACGACATATCTAATTTTGACATCTCATCTATCGCGCTCGATTCGCATATAGGCTATATCCTCGAAGTAGATTTAGAGTATCCGCAGCATCTTCACGATACGCACACTGACCTACCGTTTTGCCCGACACGCGACAAGCCACCTGGTAAGCGGGAGGCCAAACTCCTCGCAACGCTTTATGATAAGAAGCGTTACGTGATACACTACCGCAATCTGCAGCAATGTACGCGTCACGGCCTTCGAATTACAAAAATACATCGCGTATTACAATTTACTCAATCTCCGTGGCTTCGAAATTATATCGAACTCAACACACAATTTAGAAAACTCGCGAAAAATGATTTCGAAAAAAATTTATATAAATTAATGAACAATGCGGTATTTGGCAAAACGATGGAAAATGTGCGTAATCGGGTTGATGTAAAACTTATCACACATTGGAAAGGGAGATACGGTGCAGAGGCAATGATTGCAAAACCAAATTTCCATAGTAGAAGCATCTTTTCGGAAAATTTAATTGCTGTGGAATTACGTAAACTCGAAGTAAAATTTTATAAACCAATCTATGTCGGCATGTGCATACTCGACATCTCCAAAACGTGTTTATACGAGTTTCATCACGAATACATGTCACCGCTCTATCGTGACAGATGCCGGATAATGTACACCGACACAGACAGTTTAATTTATCACATTGAATGCAAAGACGTGTATGAAAATATGAAGCACGATGTAAGCAAATTTGACACGAGCGATTACGCTGCAGACAATGCGTACGGTATACCGCTCATGAATAAAAAAGTACCAGGTCTAATGAAGGACGAAAACAACGGCTCGATAATGACTGAATTTGTAGGGCTTAGAGCAAAAATGTACGCTTTGCGAGTAGATGGTAAGAAAGATACGAAAAAAGTAAAAGGTGTCAAGAGTAACGTTGTCGCGAGAACGATAACATTCGATGATTACACGCGGTGCCTAAATGAGGAGATTGAAATGACGCGACAGCAGTCTTGTATAAGATCAAAATTGCATAAAGTATACACCATTCGTGAGACGAAAATTGCTCTAAGTCCATACGATGACAAGCGGTATATCATACCTGATTCGACCGACACGTTACCATGGGGACATTATCGAATACCCTTATAAAATGTAATATAATGTAATATAATGTAGTGTGTGTGTGTGTGTGTGTGTGTGTGTGTGTGTGTGTGTAATATAATGTAATATATATTATTGAAATATTAATAGATTTTTTTTTACATGTATTTCATATTTCAAATATTGTAACGACTATTGTATATGTATTTCATATTTCATATATTGTAAAAAATTTTCTGGTATACGTATATTTCATATTTTATATATATTGTAACGACTATTGGAAAGGATGTATTAATAAAGATTTTGTATATTTCAAATACTTTATATATTTTTATATGTTGTACACATTATATATTTTCCATAAAATTAAAAAATTAATGAACACAATCTGTATGATGAATTAAATCACATTGTCCTTATGTATCCAAGAATTGTGCGAACTATCAAATCCCAGCCATTTCACGTAAACCTCGTCACCTCCTGCGCAGTACTTTCTCCACGAGATAGACGTCTGGATAATTCGCGCGATGCAACTCGTACTCGTAGAACGCTCCAGCGACAGATTTTTTGCGATAGTCCTCCAGTAGATAGCTTACGGGATTAGTACGTTGCACTTTGACTATCTTAAACACCTCGGTTGTCCAATTTGGCGTGTAACCTTTTTCGAAAAGTGTCTTATACTTGCTAACGCGCACCGGGTCACCTACTTTGAACTTTGCAGGACCTGCAATATTTACGTAATTGTACACAGTAGCCAAGAGTCTTTCAGCGATCGCAGGGGTAACGTCGACGGGTCGCATGCCGATCGTTCGATGCTTGCGCGCGTTGTAATCCGAGACAAGTTGCGGCAACGCGTCGATCCACTTGTAAGTTCCGTTCAGCGTAAACATCTTCCACATGTCGTTCTTCAGCGTGCGATTGAATCGCTCGACGACCGATGCCTTCAATACCGAATATGTGGAATAGTGATTAATGTCATGTTTCCGTATAAGCCGTTGCACATCGGTATTGTAAAATTCCTTCCCGTTATCTGTTTGCATGTTTTTCGGACATCTCTTGCTATCTCGAATTATCTCAGCGATTGCGTCAGCTGTCTCGCTTCCACCTTTACTCTTGAGTGGCACAGCCCACGCGTGCTTGCTCAACACATCGATGACGGTGAGTATGTAGTGGTAACCTCTGTTGAAACGAGAATACGGACGCATCTCGACGATGTCGGCTTGCCACAGGTCATCGTATCCCCGCACTATGACGTGTCTTCGGGGAAAATTTTTTCTCGCCGGAGCATGCAATTCGTTCACCAACTGCCGTCTCTCCAAATTATGTTGTTTCTTCGCTTCGTCAGCTTTTCTCGATGGCCGTTTGTTGTTATCGCTCGTTTTATCACTCATTTTCGGTCTTGACCCGTTCTTAAGCCGTTCGTAGCCGTTCTAGACCCGTTCTTGACCCGTTCTTGACACGTTCTTAAGCCGTTCGTAGCCGTTTCTGAGTCGTTCTTGATCCGTTCGTTGTCGTTCTTAACACGTTCTTGATCCGTTCTTGATCCGTTCTTGATCCGTTCGTTGTCGTTCTTGACCCGTTCTTTATGTTCCGCTTGTGTTCTTAACACGTTCGTTGTCGTTCTTGATCCGTTAGATAGCCGTTCTTGCGTTGTTCACCGCCGTTTTTAACACGTTCGTTGTCGTTCTTGATCCGTTCGTTGTCGTTCTTAACACGTTCTTGACCCGTTCTTGATCCGCTCGTTGTCGTTCTTAACACGTTCGTTGTCGTTCTTGATCCGTTCGTTATCGTTCTTAACACGTTCTTGACCCGTTCTTGATCCGTTCGTTGTCGTTCTTAACACGTTCGTTGTCGTTCTTGATCCGTTAGATAGCTGTTCTTGCGTTGTTCACCGCCGTTCTTGACCAACTCGAAAATCATTCTTGACCCGTTCGTAGCCTTGTTCGCAATCGTTTCTGACCCGTTCGTAGCCGCCTTTGGCCCGTTCGTAGCCTCGTTCACAAACGTCTTTTGACCGTTCGTAGCCTTTCCTGAGTTGTTTGTAGCCTTGCATGTAGCCTTTAAGGACTTGTTCGTAGCCTCGTTCGCAGCCCTGCTTGAGGTGTTGGTAGCCTTGTTCACTGTTGTTGCTAGGTCGTTCACTGCCACTGCCACTGCCACTGCCACTGCCACTCATTGTAGTTAGATAGCAGTTCGATTATCCTTCGTAGCTGTTCGATAATTATTCGTAGCTGTTCGATAACCCTTCGTAGATGTTCGATAATCGTTCGATAACCGCTTCTAATCCGTTCACTGCTGCTCATTCAAGTTGATAGCTGTTTCTGAGTTAGCGTTAGCCGCGCGTTGAAGTTTGTCTAACACCATCTGTATCACTCGCACATCCTTTTCGAACGAAGTTAGCTTCTCGTCTGATTCTTTCTGTCGATTCATCAATCTTTTAACGCAGGATTCCACATACAGTTTGTTGACGGCATCGGTGTCGGCCTCAGGTTGCGCTACACGGCGAATTTTGCGCGACCTTGCGTCATAGTCCGTAACGACCCGACATAGAGCGTTTTGGTGCACATAACTTTTCACCAATCTATCCCAAGAACCGCTTGTGCCAGTTGCATCATTTCTTGGTTCGAATAATCCAAATTTGTTGATAGGCATTTTTCAATGATTTGTGATGTGTCACACGACGCCGATCGACTGATTAGTTTGTCGGGATCCGTTTAATTTATAATAATGCCCGCTTCCCGAAGTTCCTCAATGATGGACAGGATCTCGTTGTCGTGAGCGTTGTGACCAGCATGGCGCGAAGCGTCCAGCAATCGTAGCCGATCCACTAGCTCGTTGGGGTCGTCCCAGTGCACGTAATCGATCTTATTGTCGGATAGCGTCATAGTGCGAGGCATAGACACTCCCCTTCCAGATTTTGGCTTTTTCGGTTCGATCGACATCAACGGTGCAATTATTTGTTTGTACTTGTATCCCCTGTTACTCCGCAAATGGCCCTGCGCATCATAATTGCGTTTATGCGCGTTTGTCGCCAATAATATGCTCTTGTATTTATGCATATCATCATCCGTGTAAATGTCGTCATCGGGAATTCTCTTGAAGATCAATTCGTATAATCCCGGTGTGCCAATGTACTTCACTTTGTCTATAATTATAGAGTCATACATGTCGATGTCGAATCTTTTGTTACCGAGCCGCATTTCATTCTTGTCGAAATAGACACCGTACACGTGATCGATCTCTTTTTTTTCGTCACCACCCAGAAGTGTGCCCATGTACTGTTGTCCTAGTAGCCCAAAGTGCTCTCGCAACGCTTCTTGACCTTCATGCGTGTGTAACAGGTTTCGAACGGATGTTTCGAGCGAGTTGCCCGTGGTTTCGAAAACATTGTCGTTTTCGAGTGATTCGGGTACCGTAGGTTGTACGATTTTCATTGTCGCAGACTGTGTAGAGGTGGATGGTGTAGAGGTTATCAGCGGTTCATGCAGTGAAGCATTCAATGGCTTCAAAATATTTCGCACTCGCGGAATATCCCAATTCGCGTTCAACCGTTTCCTCTTTTTCGGCGTCACATCCTCCTCCTCCTCCTCCTCCTCCTCGTTGTACCCGCTTAACAGTGGGTAACGTCTTGATCTTCACGTCAGTGTTACTCTCCGACTCATTTTTCACCGCAATCGAGTTGTCGACAATCTTTTGTAGCGGTTCGATAATAGGTCTAAAATGAGTCTTGACCGCGATATCGTCATCGATCTTACCGGTCTTCAAAGCGCGATGTTTCTTGCGGATCGATTCGCTCGTTTTCGCAATCTCCTTCGCTATCTTTTCACGCTCGCGAATATTATCACTCTCAGCCATGGTAGAGTGTCGAACGCTCGTGTTTCACCCCTCTCGACGGAATACCGGCAACGACTAATCGTTTTGCGGTATCGCAAACACGTTAAATCCGTTTCTGTATCGCCCGTTCGTAAGCAAGCTATCCTTGTCTATCACTAGAAATCCATACTTTTGCTGCCAACAAGTACGACATAATTCACTGAAATCTTCGTATGACATGTCGGTATTCACGTGATCGTTGTACACGTGTTTCAAGTTGGTGCCATCCTGTTTAAACAAGATTAACAGGTTCGCGTTGTCGCGTATAAGATGTTTCGGTATTCTTGCGTATGTCTGACAGAGATAGAAGCAGTCGACGTTCGAGTGGCGTCCCATTGAAAAGTACTCTCTTATCGTATCTTGTTTGTCACACGCCACATCATCGAAGACGAAAATCGAGTTTGGACGTGCTTCGCTCGGTGGAATGACGTCACTGTTATTGGAGAATGTAAAATAGCCGATTTCGTCAATCGACGTCAACAAATTCTCCAGATACTGATATTTCGGCTGTTGCAGTGACTTTGAGTACACGTACACATTTTCGAAGCGGACGCCGTGTGGACTTTCTATCAAACTAATCAGCACGTTAGTTTTACCGCAGTTCGAGGGGCCGCAAACGATCGCGCGTATAGTAGTCGGTAACATCGTACCGTGTCTACGCATCTCCGCGTTGTCTCCCCTCGAGCGTAATCTGACGTCGTAATTTGTCACGCGTATCGCGAAAGGTTGTCGCACGAATTTCATTTTCCCACTTCCGATTCGAATCGAGCGCTTGCCTATTTATAGCTGCGCGGAACCGCGAATTGCTCAGTAACGAAAAAATGTTTGTCCTGCTATCAAGTCCTTACGATGTTTACGGTTTGAGCGTCGAACAGCTACAGTTTGTACCGAAAGTAGTTTTATTGCGAATGTGTGGCGATCACGTCCACTACTTGTGGGACAAGCTTCCGGAACACATAAAGGCGGATTCGGAGGTTCAGACCTATCGTCGCTGTTTCGAACATTACAATCAACCGTGGCAGCAAACACACATTGACGGTCCAGCACCGATGATTAAAGATTGTAGCGAATGTCAACGAAAATAGGTAGAGGTCTATTAAATCACGCGATAAACGCACTTCCGTTCGAATTTCATATCCCTGGCTATCAGTTTTGTGGTCCGGGCACGCGGCTAGAAAAGCGATTAGCTAGAGGCGATCGAGGTATCAACCCACTGGACGCGGCGTGCCGTGAACACGATATAGCGTACTCTCGGAGTAACAATCTCGCCGAAAGACACGCGGCGGATAGGATACTCGCCAAGAGAGCGCAAACTCGTATCATTGCAAGAGATTCGACTCTCGGTGAGAGAGCCGCAGCCACAGCTGTCTGGACAGCGATGAAAGCCAAGACAAAGTTCGGTATGGGTCTGAAGACGAAAAAGAAGACGAAGAAAAAGAATACTTAAAGATAAAAATAATAACGATAATAATAAAAAATAAAAATAATAAATAATAATAACGATAATAATAATAAAAATAATAAATTAATACGTAAAGAAAAAAACGAATACTTCCGGCAGCGAAACGCGGCGGTCTATTGCCGATTCTACCAATGTTGGGTGCGCTGGGATCCCTGATTGGTGGAGCGGCTGGCGTAGCAAAGATGGTGAACGATGGAAAAGCCGCGCAACATCAGATGCAAGAGATGCTACGTCACAATCGCGCCATGGAAGGTCACGGATTGTATCTCGCGCCATACAAATACGGACGAGGAGTCTCAACGACAAAAAAGAGAAAAAAAAACGTCAAAGCGACGCTAAAAATGCCACAGGGTATAACTACGAACGTACAATTGCTGCAACTGGCAAAACGTATGCACATTCCATACTTTAGAGGCATTTTCATGCGTGACTCATTACCGATCGGTGGTATATATCGAAACGAAAGCGGCATCGTAAATTTGGATAACGCTAAAGGATCGGGTACTCACTGGGTAGCGTATGCAAAGAGGGGGGATCGCGCTATATATTTCGACAGTTTCGGCAACCTTCGACCACCCAAGGAATTGATGCGATATTTAAATGTGATGAAAATAGAATATAATCTCACTTCTTAAAACTTATGATCAAAGCATCTGCGGACAATTGTGCTTGCAGTTTCTCCGAACGGTCGATGCATGCGAATTTAAAGACAGACATTGCGCTATTTAACTTAGTATTCGTTAAACAGTTTAGTCAACATGTCTATGACATTCACGCTGACCGGGAAGAGTAGTGTTCTCGCAGCAAACTACTTTCCCACCGTAGATTTGATCGACGGTGAATACGAGCTTGGTCTAGCGGATTTTGAGAGTTATCACACGATATCGAACGTGAATTCCACGAATAATAAATTTTACTTTGGCAAAGACGACGTGGAAATTACGATTTCCGAGGGATCGTACGAGCTGCAAGCGATACATGAATTTTTGAAACATACAATTTCACGGAAACGTCCGCGACACGCTGACGACGGTGACTTTGAAGATGGAGAATGGCCGATAGTGCTCCGCGCTAATTACAATACAATGAGGAGCGAGATCAAATGCGCCTACAGAATAAATTTTAGCAAGTCCAACAACATTGGATCGCTGTTGGGATTCTCGAACCGTATACTGCAGCCGCGAAAATTTTACGAGTCGGACATGCCGATTAACATTATCAACGTGAACATCATCCGCGTAGAATGTAATGTGACCGCGGGTGCGTATAGCAACGGCAAACTCGTTCATACGATACATGAATTTTCACCGAGGGTACCACCAGGATATAAGATATCGGAAACACCGGCGCACATCATTTACCTACCGATCATCGTACGGAGCATTACGGATTTAACGTTACGTGTTGTCGACCAGGACGGACGATTACTTGATTTTCGAGGAGAAGAGATCACCATTAGATTGCACGTACGACGGCGACAGTGATAACATACGTATGCAGCGTATGAGATGCTCGTGTTGAACAAAGACGTGAGAGATAACACAATCTTTACGAGGTCAGCGACAACAACGTCGACATTCGCTAATATTCAAGCTGTCGGTTGCACTAAGAAATTGAACGCATCAAACGTTGCGTTTTTACAATCTTTGGGATTTGCGGTGCGAAACATTTGAAACGATGACTGATATTCTCAACATCGAAGACGAGCCAATCTTTGACGATCGCATCGTCAAGATTGAGACTCACGCGTACAACCCGTTTGCCAACACAACATTTGGGCACAGTGACGAGATAAGAATACCCATACAACAACAGGATCTGTATACGTTGCCGTATGAGAGTTTCCTATACATCGAGGGAGAACTGAAGATAAACAACCCAGTTGAAGGATCTACTGTGGCGCTGGGAAATAATTGTGCCGCATTCATGTTTGATGAGATTCGATACGAACTTGATGGCGTGGAGATTGATCGCAACAGAAACGTGGGAATAACAAGTGCGCTCAAAAACTATGTAACAATGACATTCGATAGAAGCATGACTATGAGTAATGCCAGCTGGACTGATCCGATTACTGTGAATAGATACTTTAATTTTTGCGTACCGCTCTACATGTTATTGGGATTTTGTGAGGATTATAGACGCGTGGTGATTAACGCTCGTCACGAGTTGATCTTAATACGATCGCGCAACGACAACAATTGTCTGGTTGGAGATTCTGCGCTGCGACCTGACGTCAACATATTCAAGATACAATGGCGAATGCCACACGTGTTGTTGAGCGAAATTAAGAAGTTGTCTATGCTGCGCGCTCTGGAAAGCGGACGCTACATCAGCATGGGTTTTCGCTCGTGGGATCTGTACGAGTTTCCGCTATTGCAGCGTACAACCAAGCATTCATGGGCCATTAAGACCGCGACTCAGCTGGAGAAGCCGCGATACGTTATCTTTGCTCTGCAAACAGGCAAGAAGAACGTCATGGCTGAGGATACGAGTAAATTCGACCACTGCAAATTAACCAATGTGAAACTCTATCTGAACTCGGAATATTATCCGTACGACGACATGAATCTTGATTTTGATAGAAATAGATGGTCGGTTCTATACGACGCATACACGCGTTTCTCCAAAGACTATTACGGATACGCGTATCTCGAGCCGAATCTCACCCTCACAATGTTTCTACTTAACGGCCCATTCGTGATCATCGATTGTTCTCGACAAAACGAATCGGTTAAGAACGCAACAGTGGATGTGCGATTGGAATTTGAGTGTAAGGAGAATGTGCCTGATAATACCACTGCGTACTGTCTCATCATACACGATCGCATGATCCAGTACAACCCGCTGACTAACGTTGTGCGCAAAATTACCTGAGTGTTTGCGCCAACAATTTAGAGAAGGGGAAAGGAGCAGGATATAAATCAAAGTGTTGTGAGATGACTGTAGAGTTTCGTCACTCCTCTCGACTGACACATCGAAGAAAGACAGAGATTTTATCATGTCTATACCAACGTTTGTCGATCTGCAAGGATTTGTCTTCAATAAACAATTCATTGTGAAGGAAGCGGCAATCCTGAGAAAAGGATTTATTCTTTCACATTACTTTTTCGCATGTCCTGTACCATGGGGTGTGCTCATAAAATCTGAGAGACGCTAAGCTTCATGGTTGATTCAAAATCATCACGGATTACAATGGGGAGATGGAAACGTTGCGTACAGTATGGCTCAGCGTTTGATTACAACAGCTGTTGTTGGTGGGTTACATGAAGAAGAAGAAGAAGAAGAAGAAGAAGAATCCTCTCTCCTTTACGTAAAAGGACTTGAAAAGCGAGAATGGCTAGCTGATATATTGGACGATGCGGGAAACGGTTTCATTATTGAGACCTTGGATGCTGATTACGACGACGTCGAGTCTCTCAATAATCTAAATGTTAAAAACACTATGCGATGTGGAAAACATGTTAAGAATTGCGCATTACAAAATGTATTTAAAATATTTAACTGGTGGTCGCAACGCCAGAAAGAATATTTGAAAAAATAAAAATATGTAAACACATTAATGTTTTATCTCTTATTTGCCCTTCCCATTCCTTCCCTCACGAGTCGTTTCTAAGAATTCTTTTCATCCGAACGCTGTCTCTCCCTTCTCTTAAATTTCAGAGCGCATTAATCTCCCACCACATTTACCCCCACTACTTAAAAAAATATGCGTCCGGTATACTCGGTTAGTTTTTATACGATCAGTCTTTCGTTAACTGTTCGCATTTTATTTGTTTATTGCATCTTAGAAAGATTTTCTTTATCGCGTTGCCGTTTATGAACGGGGAAGCAAAGATATAAAGCTGCCGAACATCGGCGCTGTTTACATATACGAAAAACCTATGTCCTGACATGTTCGTCGATAACCGAAGCGTTGAGATCTCTCCATCCCATCCCCTCATAAATTTCCATAAAAATGTTATAAACAATCATAAACCTCTTTTCCTATAACAGTGAGAAAAGATAATTCCATCGATTCACTATTTGTTTAAAAAAAATTCGAGCGACCAGCATCGGCGCTGTTTACATATACGAGAAACATGTCCTGACATGTTCGTCGATAACCGAAGAGTTGAGATCCCTCCATCCCATCCCCTCATAAATTTCCATAAAAAAATGTTATAAACATATCTATTATTTTTAAATATATCTTATTATTTATAAATAGGAAAGATACGGCGAGGGTACAAAGCTGCCGAACATCGGGGCTATTTTGTTTAAGCTGAAAAAACCTATGTCCTGACATGTTCGTCGATAACCGAAGCGTTGAGATCCCTGCACATCTTTTTCTCATAAATTTTCTCATAAGAAATTGTTATAAACATATCTATTATTTTTAAATGTATCTTATTATTTATAAATAGAAGAGATACCGCGAGGGTACAAAGCTGCCAAACATCTGTTCGTCGATAACAGCGTCGGACCCAAATCCCCCCCCCCCCACTCCGACGAAACCGAAACGATAAGCGTCCCCCGCCCGCGTGACGTCATTCTCCCGCGCTGCCGATTCCCCTCGCCCCGCGCTCCCCTCAGAGGACCTGCGTTAGAACTCCCCTTTTATACCTACTTGTGAAGTTTTATGTTATTCATAATTATAAGCATTTGAACTGCATTCTTACAATTAAAATTAATTAGAATGAGTATATATAAGTATAAGATTGTTTTAAGTTAAAAATGCAATTTAAATGTTTCTTTACCACAAATGCAATTTAAATTGCATTTGCATAAATTTAAATGCAATTTAAATTTAAATGCAATTTAAATTGCAATTGCAAAAATGCAATTTAAATGTTCTTACCACAAATCTGTGTTCTCGACTATGAATGACATAAAAACTATTCACAAAATGTGGAATATCAATAAAAAAGAATGTAAAAAAAGTTTTTAATATACCTTTTAAATATTACATAACAGAACATACATACTTATAAGGATATGACATGATCTAAATGAACTATTTCTTTAAAATTTATTTTTTATTTACAATTTTGTTATTGCTGACATGCAACATATTAAGATAGTGAAAATATTTTGGTTATATACTGTATATTAAGAATATGATTATATAGAAATGACACATAATAAATATTTTTTATTTGTAACTTTTATTCATATAAATTTCTACATAGTACAAAAAATTTTTTATTAATATATGTATAATAAAATTTGTTATTTATAAAATTTTTATTGTAAAACATTAATATAATATTAACAATAAAACTTTTATTACTTGGTAATAAGTAATAGACTATTAGGAGTTAGGGGCAAAGTCTGTTGAGGAGCAGTTTAGCTCGGACTCGAACCAGGGGCGAAGTCCGTTGAGAAGATTAGCTCGGACTCGAACCAGGGGCGAAGTCTGTTGCAGAGTTTAGCACGGACTCGAACCAGGGGCAAAGTCTGAAACCGCAGAAGTGGGGGTCACGCCTAAACCCAGACCTTTGGCTATCTGTCTATTAATCTGTGGTTTACATCTCTTAGCAATATCACACGTCGCTCACCGCTCGCTGCGTGACTCCACCTCTCGCTCAGATGATGCTTCCGTTCCTAAGAGACGTAGACAAGTAAGCTATTTTACATGCCTACCGATTCCGGCCTACCGCTTTTCACGCGCTCATTAGCTCAAATATTTTAATTAATAACGCAATAACTATTGCGAATTTAGCAAAATGGTATAGGACTTTTTTACTCATCTCGATCCGTTTTACCTTCTCACAAGTGTTGGCACGGGTGTTTGGGACACCCTGTATATTCGATTTTGAACACTGTGATTTTGTCTGAACTAAGAAAAATGAATGTGACGGAAAAACAAAAACAAATTCTTATAAATTTTATGTATTCTCATCCGGATTTTGGAAGAGGCAGATTGCGATATAACAGAGAAAATAAAAAAGAATAGTAAGTGATTTTTTTTTATAAGTTATGTTTCATTAAATAAAATATTATTTTTACAATAAATCTACAGTATAACGGCAATCTCTCTCCGTTTTTTTTGGAAATTTTTATATTTTATGTGTATTTTATGTGTGTATTTTGTATTTTAATCATAAAAACGATTCCGAGAAAGAAAATCGTCGCTCATGTTTCGTTTCTTCAAAATTAATATTTAAAATATAACTATGTATTTATCTACTATTATTTCAATAGTTAAGTATTCAATGGTTATTAATTAATTAAATGGTTAAAGCAGACAACAGTTTATGCTTTTGGTTAAAGCAGAGAATACTTTGTATTATATGTACTTTTTTTAATATATCAACTATTCTCTGCTTTATCAAAAAGTATAAACTATCTTCTTTAACCTTTAACTTTACTTACCGACATCGTGATATTTTAAATAACAAACGGAACATGAGCGACGATTTTCGTTCTTAGAATCTTTCTTGCGACTCAAAATACACGCAAAATATAAAAATTAAAAAAAAAAACGGAGAGGTTGCCGTTATACTGCAGATTTACCATTTTTACAAACGCTAAATAATAAAAATAATAAATTGTAAATAAAAATAATAAATGAATATAATGTGTATACTTTTTTTACAGGACGAATTATGGGAGGAAGTAGCATCAGCGTTTAATTGTGCAGGCTCCGGTCCTCAAAAGTTGCCAAAAGAATGGGCAAAGGTAAATATATACGTTAAGTAAATTTCAATTTTGATTTAGTATTATTAATAATACTATAAAATACTCATTTTATATAATAATATGGCATTAATAATCATTCTTTCTTTGTTATACAGACATGGCGTGATTGAAAATCCAATTTACTAAAAAAGGTGGCCACGCATAAAAGTTACGCAGAAGGTACTGGAGGAGGACCACCAAAAACCTTAACTACAACCCCTGCTGAAGATAATTTATTGGCATTTTTGACACCAGAAGCCAGCGGGATGCCTGACATTCCCGAAGGAGGAGCTATTAGCGATTCATTTGTTAATGATTCACTTCAAATAAGGCCTCTGACCGCCAAAGAAATTTTAACGTCGCAGAATTTACAGGATCCTTCCATCCGGCAAACCACTTGTTGGCCTCGCAGAGTTTAAAGACCTGGAAAAGTCCCAAGAAGACTTCGTGCTCCCAAAGATTGCAGGATGCGACTACCTCCTGGCAGATCAATGTTGAAGTAATATTGTTTTACTGCAGAATTTTAAAATATAATATTAACATATAACATTAATTTTGTTATCTTATATATTTCAGGATGAACATCCCTGCTTCTACAGCAACGTGGAAGAAATAAACAATAATAATACATCAGATAATATAGAAATAGATACAGAGAGAGAGAGAATCTTCCAATAAATGTGAATGATGATATATGATGTTTCTTTTCTACATGATGTATTTATTCCTTGCAAGCAGCATATACAATAAAAATATTTTAATCTGTTTTAGATATCCTCTAGAGTGCTCGTTTCTGTGGAAAATGCACAACAGACTCCCAGTACATCAACAAAAAACAAACGGAGATATTCTGATGACGGAGGTAACTAAAATTAATTACTAATAAAGACTCTCTTATGCGATACCAACAATATTTTATTTTCATTTATTTGATCTTTCGACATTTTATTATTGAAGAAAAATTATATTAACCATAATATTAAATAATTTCTTCAGGAACCAGTAACAAGAAAATGAAGAAGCAGGATATAAAACATTTACTTGAACAGCACAACTCGGACTACTCTAATATTCAACAGCAAATGTTAAAATTAAAAGAGGAAAAAATGGCCCTAGCTAAGGAAAAATTAGAATTTAAAAAAAAGCTCACCAAGAAAATATCGAACTCCTAACTGAAAAAGTTAATGAATTAACAAATATAATGCAATCTATCGCTCCACAACATTTTGAATAAAAATAAGGTGCATATACAAATATATTAATATTTGCAAATTTGTAATAGAGAAATTATAATAAGTATGTAATAAGAATTATTTAATTATTAGTATTCTTTAAAATTTATTTTTGAAATTTATTTATTAATTTTTTAAATTTATTTTAAATTTACTTTTTAATTTATTTTTAATTTATTTTAATTAGTTTTTAATTTATTTTTTAATTTATTTTTTGTTTAAATTTATTTTGAATTTACTTTTTAATTTATTTTTAATTTATTTTAATTAGTTTTTAATTTATTTTTTAAATTATTTTTAATTTATTTTAATTATTTTTTAATTTATTTTTAATTATTAGTATTTTTCTAATTAATAATTATAATAAAAAATGTATATAGAAGTGTATTATTTATGTATTATACTTATGTATTATTATGTATTATTAATAAAAATATAAACATATATTTTCTCACACAATAATGTTTACAAATATTTCTTTTACAATTCAAATGTACAATTCAGTATTAATAGTTAAAAAAATAATTCAAATGTATATAATTCAGTTTAGTTAATTGATCAAAATATAAGAAATTAGCATTGCTTAAAAAATGTTTAAAACACACACATACACTTTAAATAACATCAAGTTCATTAATTGGTAAAATACCATTGGATCACTCGATTTCTGGTTTGTTCTCCACGTTCCTCGTCAATATCATTATTTGGTATCGGTGGTGCAACATCTAGTTCATCCAAATGTATTTCATCATTAGGAATCCCCCATCTGATTGCCATATTATGTAGAATGCAACAAGCATTGACAATGAGAGCTGTATGACAGAAAATATTTCACTGATATATACACATGCAACGAATAGTAAAATTATGAAATAGCAACTTTAAACCTACATTCGTAGAAGCAAAATAAAACTTAATTATAGGGAAAACTATAAAATAATAAAAAAAAATAAAAAGTGAGATTACCAGCGAATTGTGGACGATAATGTAAAGCTCGTTCCTTCCGTAAACAACGCCAGTGACCCTTTAAGATGCCGAAACATCGCTCTATAGCCACACGAGTCCGGACATGGTGATCTGTGTACCTTGCGCCTGGAGTTCCTTCCATTTGATTTAATTTCGGCGTCAGCAAAAAAGGTTGAAGACGATATGCAGAATCACCTAACACGTACAATGTTAGTTTTTAACCAACATCGCCAATTTTTTTGTTTGACAGATGCAGAATTGAAGAAGAAAATTATAAATACTGTTAATGAAGTTCAGAAAAGCATAAATACAATTGCTTCTGTGTATCAATATTATTATTGAACAATATAATTATTTACCTAGAAGCCAGGAATCTATTTCATCCTCTCTGTGTCTTCGTTGTAAATAAGCAAATATTCTCGATGATCGTAAGACTCGAGCATCATGTGTTCGACCACCATGGGCACTATTTACAGCGAGAATTTCGCAGTTGGAATCACAAATCTGAAAAAAATTATATTATATATTATTTAGTAATTCATTATTATTGTATTATTAGCCTTATATAATATTTTCTATATATATATATATATATTTCAGCACTACTTATATATTTACAACTAATACATTTAGCGAATGGTATAATTTTATATTAATAAATAAATATTCCCTTTCAGCTTCAGGTGGAAAAATGGCAACATATGTCCCACCAATTGCTCCAATTACTCCTGGAAAACCACCGTTTCTGAAAAATCTGAAAGAAAAGTTATTATTTTACCAATTAAAACTAATATTGTTATATTATATAAAATAAAAGATAAAATTATAATATAAAGATCTGACTAGAAATTAATATTAATTTGATCTGCATTCCATATACATACATACATTATAGAATTATAATTATTTATAAATTATATTATATATATAAATTATATATAAATACATTATATTAATTATTACCCTTGTTTGATTCTTTGAATTCTGTCGGCGGTTACTGGAAAACAAATCCATCACACTAATCAGTGCATTGACAGTTGCATGAAGAGAACGGCTTAATGATGTCTGTGACATACACGTTAAAAAATCTTGGCCAACTCTTCTCTGATAAGATCCTGCTGCAAAGAAGTTTAATGATGCCAATATCTAAATAAAATAAGATATTGAATCAAAAAAGTTAAAGAAATCACTAAGAATTTAATGGCATGTTGCATAAATGAAAAATTTAAAATATATTGTACCTGCAATTCATGAGGTATCGCAGTTTTTCGTGATATCTCAGGCATAAATAGCACCAACTCTTCAATTAACACACGACTTGTATCCTTCATTAGTCTAAAACATATAAAAAGCATGGAATTACACGCTGCAATATAAAACCTTTACCACTACTAAAGACTTTAAATATGAAAATTTACCTGTACAGCTTACGAAATTCGTTGTCAGGGACCGAGAAAGGATCTGATACGTCTCTGAGTATTCTTCGTGTAACTCTCATAACTTGATTGTGCTCAACAGCATCGTCCTCTTCGTCACCAAGTAATAAAATAGCAGTCATGTATATTGCCATTTTTCTTACAGACTTTTATGTACTTTCGAGCTTTCGGAAATTTATGCGAAACAGTTTATGCTTTTTAATAAAGCAGAGATTAATTGATATATTGAAAAGTACATATAATACCAAGTATTCTCTGCTTTAACCAAAAGCATAAACTGTTATTGGCTTTAAGGGGATCCCTCAGCAAATGACGAACTCCGATAAAAAAGCAGCGCCACTATTTTGGAATTAAAACTATCGGTAATTACCGACTGATTATCACATGGTAATTACTGACATTTTGAATTCCACAATATCGATTATTTTATGTCAAACATTGCGTATTTGAAATAAAGTCACTTTTTGCTACGCCTACATAGATTTGAACGTAAATATGCATTAGCAATAATGCATTCCTTTTGAGAATATCATTATTAATATCCTCATAAAGAAATGCATATATACAAATAAAAAATACACACAATATATGTTTATTTATAGATTTCGCGTAAAAAAAGTTCCGGTCAACAAAAAAGATCGATTATTGTCCAAATTGACGTGGAATTGCCCACAAACCACATTATAAAAGTTTGTATAAGATTCTCGATAAAATTGAATCAAAAAATAAATTGCACTGCACAAGTTTTTGCAATATCGAGACCATATACGCGTTATATGTATAATATATATACTTTCACACATATAATTATCATAGATGCTGTAATTGCCTATATGTATATATACAAATGTACATGGGCGTAGCCAGGATTTCATATAGGAGGGGGGGGGGGGGGGGAATTTATCAAATAAAATTTTTTATTATTATAATTTTTTTTAAAAATTGATTTCATCGAGAATCTTTATACAAACTTTTATTATGTATGTGGGCAATTCCATGTCAATTTGAACAAAAATCGATCTTTTTTGTTGACCGGAACTTTTTTTTACGTGAAATCTATAAGGATATATAAATATTGTTATATGTATTTTTATATACAGGGTGTCCCCGAATTCGCAAATCAACTCTCGTGGAGCATGCGAAACTGAACAGAAAAGTCCTGTATCATTTTGTGATTTTTGTAATAAATAAGAAATAAATTAAAAAAGATCGGCCAACCTGTGCCAGTATAAGATTGCGGCGAAAAGAGACCCCACTGGTTACTTGATAATAGGCGCGCGGCGAAAAGAAACAGTCTAATTACACGGCTGCAAGGCGCGCGATGAATCGGAGAGGAGCTGGACCTCCAAGTGGGCTGTCTCTTCTCGCCGCGCACTTATTACTGGCACGGATTGACCGATCTTTTTTAATTTATTTCTCATTATTACAAAAATCACAAAATGATAGAGGACTTTTCTATTCAGTTTTGCATGCTCTACTTACACACCATCAGGTCCAGGACAACAAATCGAAAAATCCTGAGCCATTTTTTTATCTGAGCTTTATTTTTTACGCTATATAAATTGTAATTTGCCAATCAGCGCGTGGCTACAACGGCAGGCAGCGTAGACGCCGCCTACTAGGTGGGATGCGCGGGATCGGAGAGTAGCGCGAGGCATTTTACGATTATAAAAGTTCTACTAAATAAATTGATACTGAAAGAAAAAAAAATATTATGTCTAGATATATTTATAATTCAGCTACCATATAATTGGAAAGGCAGAATCACTTTTCGATTTATAAATGTAAACAAATAAAATATGTACACTTTCTAAATGAAAAATTAATTAATTTAATTAAATAATAATAGTAATTAATTTATAAAATAAATTATTATTATTATTTATTAATTTATTAATTATTTTATAATAATAATAATTAATTTTGTTTTATTTAGAAAAAATTAGTATAAAAAAGTATTTTTACATCTTTTAGTATAAAAGCTTTCTCACCGCGACAAGGTAGATGTAAATCGAGAAAGGTTTTTTCCCATTTTTCATGGAGGAGGGGAGCAAGTGCCCGTTTTGCTCCCTCTCCTGCGGACACCTTTGCCCATATTTATAATATAAATTGATAATTTATTTATATTTGCAATATCTTTTCTGTTTCAATTACTAACAAACAACAAAATCAAAATTGATTTTTACAGAATGGGCCCCTCCAACGCCCATTCCCGTGAGAACGCAACCCAAAAAAATATCCTTTTATCGTCTCTCCGAGATTTATATCTATACTAATATATAAAATTCTTACGGGTGGTGTATGTTTGAACGTTAATACCATAAAAACTACTGGACCGATCTTGATAAAATATGCACCAACATATTCTTTGATTAATTAGTAAGTCGCAGAGAATACATGCCGAGCGCGCGAAGCGCGCGAGGAACAATCGCCAGCTAGTTTGCATATAAGGTAGAGTAATAATTACATGTTATGTTCTATACAATGACAAATGCAGACTTCTACAATCTTATTTTTATCATTGCTTATAAGGCAGATGGGTTAAAAATATTTAATTCGGGAAAGGCAATAATTGTTTGTTTTCCAGAATTTTAACTAAATGACGTCTCATGTATTGTACGTCACTGGAATATTTTTCAGTACAGGAATTTCCTTCCAAGGCTACAGTTGTAGCGAAAGCCGCAGCATAAATTCCACAAGAGGTGTAATCCGATTGTGTTTGTACTTCTTCAAAAACTATATCATATTCGTTTAGCTTGGGGTAACGAAGGCGAATATATTCTTTCTCTTTAGCAGCCAATTTATCGTACGTAGTATTAGATAAGCTGTCGTACACGTGAAGTTTGGTGCCATCAAAATAAATACACCGCCAATGATCTGTACAATTTCCGCCAATAATTTGTAAGCTTTTATTGCTGCGACTAGCTTCAATTATGTGCGGGTATTCTAAGTATAACACACTTTGTGTTTCAAAGCCAGAAGTCTCTCTTACAATGCGTAAAAATAGATCTAAAGATTCATCATTTACTTTACTATCTATGGGCAAAACATTATTCTTCACTAATAAGAGAGAAGGTATCACATCATCTAACATTTTTCTTTGTCTTTTCATATCATCCTCACACACACAGTACATATATATATATGTATATACACAAGATCCGTGAAGTTGGCATCCGATTTATCAAATCAAATTACTTGCGCCTTGTAGAAATTTGTCTCTAGATGTAGTAATCATTATTTTGTTTGTAGGTGAAAAATAAGTGAGATATCGATTTTTAAAAGACTGTAAGGAACTAACTTATAATTGGAGAATGACATTAGATTTCAATCTGAAATCGTTTGTAGAGTTGTTTGTAGTATAAGAATTTTCGTTTGTGGTTGAAAAATTCGCAAGTTATTTATTGATAATTATTTATTGATAATGAGAAAATAATTAGAAAAATAATAATAATATTACAAACGATTTGTAATTGAAATTCGGTATCAATGACGTTTTCATTGTAAATTATTTTTTCATTATCAATAAATATAATTTGTGAATTTTTCAACTACAAACGAAAATTCTTATACTACAAACAACTACAAACGATTTCAGATAGAGATCTAATGTTATACAAAATCTGTGCAGGCAAATTTCTACAAGGCGCAAGCAATTTGATTTGAAGTCGAGTGCCAACTTCACATACCTAAATAAACATATGTATATATATATTTGTTATAAACAGTACAAATGAACATGGATTATATATATATTTATTATGCACGATGTCATGTTATTCGTTGGGTTAGAAAGATCATATCTGAAACGAATCGTTACATACATCTAATCGTTATATACATTTATGCGCATAATAAACAGATATATAATGTTGTAATATTTGTGCTGTATGTAGCAGTAATTCTGAATCAATTATGATATTATACTAACCTTTTAAACCATGCTCCCTTTCTGCACAATCTGCGAACAGAGACGGGCATGCGTCTATTTCTATTTGCTCCCATTATACACTATGTATATATAAATGTAAAAAATAATAAATAAAAAAATAATAAATATCACTTATCACACTATATCACTATATCACAGCAAACTATTCGACACGTTATAACACGTTGTAACGGTCGAGTCGCGTTGTTTACACGTACGTAGTACCGCGCGACGATGCGTGATTCCGCGCAAATATACATATATATGTCATTGCACAATAATTATATTATCAATTCATATGTTATGTGTGCATATACGTAAATCATCGTAGAACAAAAATTAAAAAAACATTTTGAAGCATTTTTTCAACTAACGCCCTATCGATGTTTTTTTTTAATTTTCCTACGATTTTTTCCCGAGTAACACAATTTTGAAATTAATCCTTTTTTTCTTAAAAAATAACGTTTATCGCCGGCATTAGCGTAAAAAAAATTTAGATAAAAAATTTCTAAAAACTCACCAATATCGCGTAGCTGACACTTCAAGCTATGCTTTTTTAATTTTTTGTCTACGATGATTTTTTGCCGAGTTTTAGCAGTTTGAAAATGGCCTAATTTTTGGGGTCTAAAAACTGTTCCCTATTTTTTTTTAGTAGTATATACATATATACAGGGTGTCCGAAAAATCGGCGCGAATATTTCGGGAGGTGATTCGGGAGGCAAAAACAAGAAAAAAATGTCCCGTAAACATAGGTCCGGAAATGAGTCGTTTCCGAGTTATAACCACTTTTATGTTAAAAAAATCGTAATTTATAATCCGCTTGGCATACGTCTTTCTTAATTTTTTTTAATTTTAAATGTTTTATTTTCTAATTTTTATTTGTTATTTTTACTTAATTTTCAATTCAAAAAATTTATTTTAATTGAAAAAACTTTTTTCAATTAATTTTTTTCAATTAAAAAAAATTAATTGAAAATTAAGTAAAAATAATAAATAAAAATTACAAAATAAAACATTTAAAATTAAAAAAATTAAGAAAGAGGTATGCCAAGCGGATTATGAATTACGATTTTTTAAACATAAAAGTGGTTATTTATTATTTATTTATTTATTATTTATTATCTATATTTATTATAATAATTTATTTATTTCGCAGCTCAATCTATCGCAACATCACGCAACTAATCTACTGCTCTGTTTTATTGTTCAGCCTCGATTCGCACACACACATATGCGTGAAAACATTATTTATATATAACTTTTTTATTAGACTTGTAATCTCATTTTTAATTGTTGACTAAGATTTCTTCATGTTATCCCTATCGCGTATACTATATTTTATGCACAGACAAACTGCAGAACTTTTTTATTAAATAAGTATTATATACGAGCTGTCACAAGAAGCAGACGTCAAAACTGTCATTATTTAACTTTTTTTGGTTTTTTCATGATTTATATATGGAATTATAGTATACGCGATCCATTCTTATAAATACTTTAATAGTGGAAAAGGATTTATAGATCTGTAGAGCCAATAAAAAGATATTCCGAAATAATGAATATTTGCATTCGGCCGGTAAGACAGACCTGTCTGAAGCATCCCCTTAACCATTTAATTGAAATAAAAGTAGATAAATATATAGTTATATTTTAAATATTAATTTTAAAGAAAACGAGACATGAGCAACAATTTTCCTTCTCAGAATATATTTTACACATAAAAATGAACAAATTTACAAAATTTCAAAAATATCGGAAGTGAGAGCGTTATACTGAAGTTTTACCACAACGACACTTAACCTTATAAACTGTCAAAAACTTCTTCTTCTTCTTATTTGGCTGTTGGGGCTTCCGGAGGAATTTGCCCACACACCATTAATTGTTCTGAGTGAACAGTAAGAATTAATAATTAGATATTAATGTTGGTTTTTTGCACAAAGGCAAATAATTCCTTATAAATCCTTGTGTTATTTGAGAAAACGAGGGTTGGTATATCAAGTCTTGTGTTTGGAACTGTGCATAGAATTGAAGTGATGAGTGCACCAGATGCATCGATGTGCTTAGGACAATTGAAGAATATGTGATTTAAGTCTTGAAGACAGCCACACCAGAGAGAAGGAGGAGAGGCGCCACGCCGTCATTTTTCGTAAGACGCTTTTTCTAGGCTGCTCACTAGCATCACGTACATCCATTTTACGGCCGCTTGGAACTAAGTGGCCACATCCACTTTCGATGTCGATAAAAAAGCCAGTTTTGGTTCATATCCGTGCTACATCCACAATTTTTTGGTTCGTGTCCGTGTTACATCCATATAATTGTGGATCAAAAATATATATCGAAACTTCGTGAACTTATTAATATGTTTTATTAAATGCGTGTAACGTTTTGGCATTCTAGTACATAATACGATATAAATTATTACTAAAGTATTTTTACGTATATCCGCATGTGCGCAATGAAATAAATTTTCTTAAATCAATTTTTCTTGATAAGTCTTAATTGAATATAATGTAGAAAATATCTGCAATATATTACTTTTACTTTTTTCTTATTCTTGGAACAAAGGTATCAAGCATTTAAGCAATCACGCATTTTAATCAAATTATGATTTTAATTTATAGCTTTTTATATTAATTTTTTTATATTAATTTATTTTTTACTTATTATTAATTTAATAAATTTTTTATTTATAAATTCGATTGAATGCATAGTCTTTTGAAAATAAACATATAATAGATGCGCTCCGCTTGACGCTATATTTTCGCTTCGAAGACTAATTGTAAGATTCTTCACCCTATCTAGTTAAAAATTATCCGATTTATGTCGTGTTTGATGTCGTTTTAATCGCCAAAATCTCATTAATCCATTAAGATTATTTTCAAGCTATTTAAATGCAAAATAGAAGTTTTAGTTTTCATTTCAAAAAATGTTTACATTTGTGAATTGCTATGGATGGGGAGAGCCCATTGTAAGAGACTTCGGAACTCTTTGATGATAGGTCATCTCGCTCGCTCTCTACTCGCGGTCTCGCTCTCGCTCTTACACTCGACGAGTCGCGCTAGACAGCTCGGAAAGATAAGCTGATCCGAGAATCGAGAAAAAACTAAAACTTCTATTTTGCAATTAATCGGTTTGAAAATAATTTTACTGGATTAATCAGATTTTTGCAATTAAAACGACATCAAACACGACATAAATCGGATAATTTTTAACTAGATAGGGTGAAGAATCTTACAATTAGTCTTCGAAGCGAAAATATAGCGTCAAGCGGAGCGCATCTATTATATGTTTATTTTCAAAAGACTACGCATCCAATCGAATTTATAAATAAAAAATTTATTAAATTAATAATTAAAAAATAAATTAATATAAAAAAATTAATATAAAAAGCTATAAATTATAATCATAATTTGATTAAAATGCATGATTGCTTAAATGCTTGATACCTTTGTTCCAAGAATAAGAAAAAAGTAAAAGTAATATATTGCAGATATTTTCTACATTATATTCAATTAATACCTATCAAGAAAAATTGATGTAAGAAAATTTATTTCATTGCGCACATGCGGATATACGTAAAAATACTTTAGTAATAATTTATATCGTATTATGTACTAGAATGCCAAAACGTTACACGCATTTAATAAAACATATTAATAAGTTCACGAAGTTTCGATATATATTTTTGATCCACAATTATATGGATGTAGCACGGACACGAACCAAAAAATTGTGGATGTAGCACGGATATGAACCAAAACTGGCTTTTTTATCGACATTGAAAGTGGATCTGGCCACTTAGTTCCAAGCGGCCGTAAAATGGATGTACGTGACGCTAGTGAGCGGCCTAGAAAAAGCGTCTTACGAAAAATGACAGCGTGGCGCCTCTCCTCCTCTCTGGCCACACGAACAATCGGGGGAGTCGTTTTTCTCCCAGAGGTGATCATTGGTAGCTGTATGGTGTGTTCTGATTCTTGAGATTAAAGTGATAATGGGTCGAGTTAGCCTTTCCTCAGTCTTGATGTACCATGGAGGTGACAAAATGGAGTCAATGAATTTAAAATATCTTGAGCCTTTAAAAAGGATTTCAGAACTTAATATGTGGGATGCTTTGTTTTTGTGATTTTTTTAAATTTTGAATAGAGGTTGGAATAATGGCATTTGCTAAGGAGGAAAGGATCTGGGAGGTGCAGAGATTCTTTCGCTAATATATCAGCACGTTCATTGCCGACAATTCCGCGATGGCTGGGAATCCAGATGAGTTTTGTTTCTATACCTAGACGTTTGCAGATGAAAAGTGAGTTACGTATTTGTAAAATCCAATGATGAGTTTCACCCGAAATGGTAGGATTCTCAAGGCTGGTAAGAACACTAAGAGAGTCCGAAAAGATGGCCGCACTCCTGACGTTTTTCTCAATGATAACATTCAGTACATGTGAAATAGCCAGTGCTTCCGCTTCAAAGATGGAGCAAAAATTGTTAATCCTCTCTTTAAATTCGAGGTTTAGTTTCTGAGTTTCTGAGTCAGACTCAGATTTAGATCCATCAGTAAAGAAAGAAGCGTCCATCTTTAGTGAGGAAAGGAGGAGGTCAAAGGAATCGAGGATGTTAGGATCGTTTCTAATGCGGAAACCCGATTCTGTGTCTATAATAGGATCGAAATGCCGGCTATTATAATCAAATTCCAGAAATCCTGGAAGATTGAATTGTTCACACTGTTTAAATAAATTATTATGTGTAAGAAAGTTCTCCACAATGGAGCCTAAATTTGAGGATTCGTTTTCGGGGAGTTGTGCTATATCAGATAAAGTAGGATTTAGAGGGTGGGAGGTACGTGCCACGATCTTGCAAAGAAGTTTTGCAGTTAGAAAGTACCATCTGGTTTTTAGTGGTTGTTCACCGTTTATGTCCAGGAGGACGTTGGTTGGAGTTGTTTTCATCATGTCACTGTTCTGAGTGCAGCGTATTGTAATCTGCTTACTTTTATGTATAATTGTTCGTCGAGGGAATTAAAGATTTGACAACCCCAGTCCAGCACTGATCTTATGAATCCCTTGTATATGGTTAGCAGTGTGGCAGGATGAGCGCCCCATCGGATACCAGAGATTGCCTTTTGGATGTTGATTCTAAGTATAATCCTATTTTTCAGCTGGTTGACGTGGGCTTTCCAATTTAGCTCCGGGTCTAGGTGAATCCCCAGAAAGCGAGTCGCAGTTGAGAACTGGATGTTTTCATTAAGGATTTTTAGCTTGAATTGACTTCTTTTCATAAGAATGCGCAGGTTTCGAATCTTCAATGTGGAAAATATAGTATACATGGATTTGGAAGGTGAAATGGAGAGTCCCAAGTGTTTGAAGAAGTTGTTCAGGTTATCTAAAGCTAGATTAAGTCGGTCTTTGATGAGTTCCAGATTTTCGTCAGAGGAGTAGATCGCTATATCATCCGCATATGTGAGTATCTTGACAGATTCTGGGAGAGATGTGTGAGACAAAGCAATATATAAATTAAAAAGAATTGGACTCAGTATGGAACCTTGAGGAAGGCCTCGAGTGGTTGGTCTCCTTTGGAGGTTAATACCAGCAGCGTATCCAGTAAGGTTGCGATGAGTAATTGTAGCCTTGATATATTTTATTAATTTTGTAGGTAGTCCATATTTTGTCAATAGTAATAATAATGCTTCTGGAATCACATTGTCGAAGGCCCCGACGAGGTTCAAGAATACAACTCCTGTAAATTTACTGTTGTACTGTATTCTGTTGGCCATACGAATATCCATAATGAGAGTGGCTACATTGTTCGTACAAGATAGACCTCTTCTAAAACCGAACTGGGTATTGTAAAAAATTTGGTTGTTCTCAGCCCACTACTCAAGACGTTTGTAGATCAATTTTTCGAAGACTTTGTGTAAGTTGTTGGCCAGTGAGATTGGTCTGAGGGCATTCTTCTTCCCTGGTTTCGGTATAAATACAGTGAAGTATTCATTCCATTGGTTGGGAAAGGTGTTTTTGTTAGACATAAAATTGAAGATTTTTAGTATTAGCTTGTGTAGTTCATTGGGAAATTTTTGTATTATGTTGTTTGAGATAAGGTCTGGGCCAGGGGCATATTTATTTTTTAAGGATGAAATGGCCTCTTTATATTCCATAGAAAAAAAAGGTGTGAGTAAATAATTCTTGTCCTGATTATTCCTGTACGAAAAGGAAATGTTGATACGTATGCCAGGTTCAGTGGCGTAAGTGAGTGAGTGGGTTGAAGAGGAGCAATCTTATTAAAAGCCTCTTGAAAACCTTCCTCCGAGACAATCGTTTGACAAGAGTTTCCTTGTCTTTTGTTCGAAGAAATTCGAATGTATCTCCATACTTTAGACAGTGGAGTGTCGATATTCAGGGAGGAGCAAAAATTTTGAAATGATGTTTTCTTCGTTTTTGCAAATATTTTAGCTGCATTCTTGCAAGCATCCAGGTACTTTTCCATGTTATCAGATGAGGGATGTTGTTTGAATTCCTTGAAACTACGATTTTTATCTTGAATAATATCTTCACATTCTTCGTCCCACCAGGGCGAGGGGGCTTTTTTGCGTGGTTTGTTAACTTGATGTTTAGAGGCACCTGCACGATTCAGGGCTTGATATATGAAATCAATCATTTCATTATATGTTGATACATGAAATCAATCATTTCATTATATGTTGAGATCACTATAACTTATGTGAATTTCTCTGGTAGATCTAATGCATTCTTTTTGGAAGGAGTTCCAATCAACTTTAGATATAGAGAATGAAGGTCTACCAGAATTAGGATTCTTTGAGATCTCATTGATTTTGATGGTGATTGGAAAGTGATCGCTTCCATGGTTGGCTTCAAGGATGTTCCAATTGCAATTGTAAGCTATGGTGGGAGATACCAAGGTAATGTCTAGAGATGAAGCCGATGAGAGATCCGAAGAAGCCCATGTGTAGTTTCCGTCGTTGAGACAATTAAGGTTGATGTTGGTAATGGCGTTTTCTTTTTTTCTTCCTTTTGTATCTGGTCCTTGTGTATGTTGTGACCAGAGAGTACTCTTTTCATTAATGTCCCCGCAGATGATTATTGGGTCGAAGTTGCAGCAAAATTGCAAAATTTCTTGCCAAGCAAGTGGTTCGGTGTATTGGTCATTACTGCCTCTGGGAGGGCTGTAGAGAGAACACACGTAAATGTGTTCGTCCTTCTCAATCCATATTTTTCCCAACAGCAATTCTATTCCATTTCTAGAACAGAGTTGTTCTATGCGTTCTTCTCTGATGTAGGAGAATCTGAATTCCTTACCAATAATTATCGCAACACCTCCACCTTGTCTGTTGCGGTTTGCAATCATAGTTGGCGAAAGAGGGATGTATGTGATCATCCAGCCTTGTTTCACATATGGCTGCAATGTTGATATTCAAATTGTAACGTTGCTCTTTCGCGAGTTTCGCTCGGATTCGCTCGGTCGGGATCAGGGCTCGTGAAAGGGTTTAGCAAGACAGCAGACGTGGTGTACGTTAAAAGAAAATGTTTATTAAAAATAAGTGATAGAGTGCATGTACAATGTATGTATAGTGCGTGTATAAATGTATATGTAGCGCGTGTATAAGGGTATATATAGTGTGCGTGTAGATGTATATATAGCGCGTGAATATGTGGTGTGTGTATAGTCGTATACGTAGCGCGGGTATAGATGTATATATAGTGTGTGTACAAATGTATATATAGCTCGTGTATGGATGCATATGTAGCGCGTGTATAAATGTATATATAGTGCGTGTATCTGGATTCGGTAAGTCGGTGTATCGGTGTATATTCGGTGTGTACTACGGTTTAAAGGTCCCGTCGTGTTTCTCGCCGCGTCAGCTGTTCGGGCGTGCGGGGCGCGGGAGTGCGCGGGGCGCGAGAGCGCGTGAGAGCGCGGGGCGCGAGAGAGCGCGAGACGCGAACGTATGGTTCGGCTAGGCGCGAGTTGGTTCTTGCTCGCGTATTTTATCCGTGCTTTAGTGGTAGGCTGCACTGGGAGGCAACGCTTGACGAGATCGCTCGTCGGCGGCAGAGATCTCTCTACCCGCTGAGTTTTAAGATCGTTGCAGGTGTTCGTCGGATCTTTTACCGAAAGAGTCGAGATCTCTCGACTGAGACTGAGTTCGCTCAACCTCGGTGCTTTCGGTTTAGGCTGGTTTAGGAAAACTCCCTTGCAAGATGTGCCGCGATCACACGGCGGAGACTGAGTTCGCTCAACCTCTTTTTATCTTGTCGAGAGCGTGTTCGGGATCGGATGCCAGGTACTGTACAAGTACTGAGCGAGATCTGGAACGGAGTCGTCTTTCTTGGTGTCGGATCGCCCTTTTTATACCGAACAATTACCCGTTCGGGTAATTTCGGCGAGGTTCGTTGGGCCCGATTTGTTTCGTCTAATACGAATAATTATCGATACGAGTTATTTCGACGGCGTTCCGGTGGTGCGGCAGGGACCGTTGCTCGGCGGCTTCCGTCAGGATTCGAAGCGGTTCGGAAGCGCCGAGACAACGGCCCTGGCTTTCGATATCGGCGGCCGTATAACGGCTGGATTTGGTCGCGTTATTAATTCGTTTAAAAAGGGCGCATAGCGCCGCTGCATTTGCCCGGCTGGTGGTCGCCGGGCGGCAGCCTTCCGGCGGATCGACGGCCGGGTAAAACGATTGCTCAGGGGGGATCGTTACAAAATTATCCATTAAAAATAGAAGATCAGGTATTCTTCTCTGCAAGGAGCGGCAATTCCATTGTAGTATATTAATAGAGGATTCAATCATGATGATGGTAAAATAATATTATGTTGAGAGGAAGTTTAAGTGCATAATGCATTATTAAGAAGAACGAGGCCCATTTTTTGGAGGACGTCGTGATGAATCATTTTTAACGAGGTAAATTCTTTTCTACATTCATCTATCCAGGCATTCAGGATTTCAGAGTTTGGTATAATCGAAGGGTATTCTACGGGTTGTAGACAAAAGGAGAAGGGAGTGGAGACAGTTGTAGAGTCATTTGATATGTTTATGTTATTATTATTGTTTCTATTATTATTGTTGTTGTTATTGTTGTCGTTAGCGGGACAACCAGTATTTTTTTCTTTGTTAATCTTTTTGTTATTTGATGTAGAGGATGAAGTAGAGGGAAGAGGATGATGAGAGTCGTGATGGGGGAACCGCCAAGCACTCCCCCCCCCCGGCTCCCTTTCCTCCGTCAACTTCTTTTTGTTTTTATTATTGTTATAGTTTTTTTGTTATTAGTGTAAGGGGGAAAGGAAGGGAAGGGAGGATTGGAAGAGGAGGAGGTTAGGGATGTAGGAGAGGGATGGATGAGTGTATATAATGTTGAAGGGGTCTGGTTGGAGTTGTAAGAAATGTTGGAAAAGGAATTGGGAGAACGTACCATCTCTGCGTAGGTTTTAACAGTCTGAGGAAGTATGTTTGCGTAAGATTGGTTCTGCGGAAGGTAATCCCGCAGGGTAGGCAGGGGAGTGCCAAGGGGTGGCCGAGTCCAGCCGCTCGGACAGTCCCCATCACCACCCCCCAAAAGTACCTCCGCTTCTATTTGTGAAACATTGTGATACGCCATAATTTTCTTAATTTATTTCTGTTTTATAAAAATGGGACAGGAATTAGAGGACGCTTCATGTTCAGAATTGCAGAATTTATGTCTCTTACAATTAATGCAAGAGGCCTTTTCAGAATTACAAGTATATCAGCATCATTGTGTGACGAAGAGTACTCACCACATCTAGAACACACAGCCTTGTCGTCAGGAGTACGGCAAATTTTTGTGATGTGGCCAAAGCGCTGACATTTTTGGCAACGCTTGACTCTGCACGAAAGGCTCCAAAGAGAGCCTTTTCCCCATATAGATGACACTGGGGGGGGGGGGCAGTAGCAGATCTAAAACGTATAACGTAAGAGTCAGAAATCAATGTATTCCGTTATAAAGGTGTTATCATCTTTCTTTGTATGAGTGCTTCTCTTTAAGCGATATGCTCAAAGGGTTTGGACCACATTATTTCCCAGTCAGGAGGAGGACGGATATTTTCCAACAATTCCTCCGGGGAGTCGTCATCGTCAACGCCTCTCAGGATGAACTGTCTAATGACCTTAAAATTAGGGATAAATGCTATCCATGTTTCGTCCGGAAAGGACTGACTAGCTTTGTAATTAAAAGTATCGGTAAATTTATTTGCCGTATTACCATTTGTGAAGGAGACAGAAAATTTATTCCTATCAATGGTTTTCAAGTCAAAGGCTGATTTAAAACAATCAATAAACTTCGATATTCGCTTACCGAATGCTATTGTTTTGTAGGTACCTGAGTCTGATCTGTTGTTTTTCCCTTTATTTTTTTCGTCTTTTTCTTTACTTGTTTTAGAATCCTGCACCACAGGGGAAGGGTTGAAGGAAAGAGTTGCGATTCTTTCTATATGAACAATAAAAGGAGATTTAGAATCAATCGAGTATTTATTTAAAAGGCGAGTGTCTGACAGGACACGCGGTTCTGTCGGATTTTCTTTTAGTCTGACTGTCTTTTTTGGGTAAACGCCTCGTTTTTTGAGGATGTATGTTTCCTCTTTATGATACGGCGTATTTCATTTTCTACGACCTTCGGGTCCTCAAGTGAGGGGGGTGGGGTCTTCTATAGTAGAGTCATTAGGCAGGGGAATATTCTCCGGTGTGACATCAATCACGAAGTCCATATCGTTCGGATTATCCATAATTTAGAATGAGCGCAGTATGTATTAATATATAAAGCAGTGTAAAGATGGCCGACTAATGTCGCCGGCACAAAGGCCCACACGTGTGGCACGGCTAGACGCCGATCACTTACACTCGCGAGTGGTTTTCGCACGAAAGTTTGTGTCTCTGAAGTCTGAACGACTCGTAAGCACGGCTTACAGCACTGAGGTTAATGATATTTAGACATACGCGACTAAAAAGGTTTATAATAAGAGTACTCGAAATTCACACGTCTGTACGATTCGACATCAGAACAGGAAGTCCCATTGTTTCAGTCCACCAACTGTCAAAAACGGGAGCGTCCCGTTTGACCACGTTGCTTTTGACCACAGCCAATTATATTGACCAGTGTATAGGGTTTTTTACTAGGTCTATCAGAGGGTTCTGTGGTCAAAAGCAACGTGGTCGATCTAGAGGGCCTCTAGATACGAGGGGCGCAAACTGATTGACTTGAAATTGCTGCACAAAAGAATAAAGCATGCAACAACATGGCGGTCGGTAGTTATATTAAAATTATATTATTTTATAATAGAATATATTTTATAATATAATATATTTTAATAAATAAAATAATATAAAATGTGGCAGCCTAAACGGCGCCACAAAGCGCCTAAAGGCGCGCAACCGGGAAAACGAAGCTTTCCCGCAAGCGCTCGTACAGAGCGGCAGCGGTACCGGACCGCGCCGCTACGCGGCGCAGCAACGGAATGTCTTTCCGCCGACAAAAGTCGCCGAGCGCGGCATATAAGACAGCGCGTTGCGGTCAACGACATCAGTCGCGGTTCACCGCTTGGAGTGCTTAGCACCGAGCACGAACCGTTGACTTTTTTGGCAGTCGATTTCGGCTTGCCACGAGCTTCTTCCTCACAGCCTTGAAGCCGGCAAGGAGAGAACGTCACACACGTCCACGGTCACTACCGCCGCCCACATCACCGGGCCCAGAGCGGCAAGCCGACGTCGCGGGATCGCCGGTACCAGCCAGGACAGAACGCCACGTGCAGTGGACCCTCCTGCCCTGGACGCTGGCCCGTCTCGAGCTACCACCACCGAGGCGGACGAGGCCCCCGCGGAGTCTCTTGGCGACGTGGGACGTACGAGTGAGGAGGTACACCAGTCCGAGGGAAACCTGGGAGGTCCCGCACCTGTTGTCTCCACTGCTGCCCTCGCCAACACGAACCGAGGCCAGGGCTACACAAACGGCGCAACCAGCACGTGTACATCGGGGCACCCAGGTGTCTACTACTACACCATACGTAGACCAGGCCACACAGTCAGACAGCGACTGGGAGCCGACCACCCGGACTACAGCCTCGCAGACTGAGGACACAGACCAGCCAGCTGTCCGAGAAGCCTCTCCGGGCTACACACCACCCGGGACGCCACCAACGCTGCGACGGGCACGATCAGCGCCGGCCAAGTCGCCAGGGCGACCCCGACCATCTCGGAGCCGCTGGGGACCGGCCCAGTACACTCGGGCCGAACCTGTGATTGTGTACCGCGAGCGGAGGAGACCTTGACAGCCCTTTTAAGGGCCACCAATAAATATAACAGGAGCCTCCGAGGCAAGCGGGAAACGCAAGTCAACCGCACGCTGTCGGCCAGGCCTAGACTGCAACACGCTAGGTCTGGACTTCGGCACTGTAAATCTGTACATACTGTATATCTGTACATAGCGTAGCCTGTAAATAGAATAAAGCAGCTAAAACCATAAAGCTAAGCTATCATCAACGGATCATACCTATCCTCGGCATCCATAATAAAAGCCGCCACATAAAATATGTAAATAAAATAAAAATTATAAATTCATTAAATATATTCATTATATATACTATTATATATTAATTATATATATACAGGGTGACCCATTTTAACTTAGGCAGCCAAATAACTCGAAAAATAAGCACACTACGAAAAAATGTTTAGAATCAAAATTTCGTCATTTCGAGGGGGACGTACAATGACGTTAAAATGAGCCCTCCCACCCCTCCCCCTGGGCGGTGAGGGGGGGCAAGTTTGAAATCTTAAATAGGAACCCCTATTTTTTATTGCATATTCGGAATCTTTGGCTAAAAACACATACAATTTGTCTGAAACATTTTTCTCGATTCATGATAGATGGCGCTGTAATCGACGAAATTCAATTTCTTCGATTTCTCTTACTGAGAACCCATGCTTACGATTCTGCAATAAATTAACAATAAAAATACCACGTTTTCATTGTTAATACTCGAAATTAGTCTTAAAACAAACTTCTCATTATTTTTTATTACTCATTAATTACTTCTCAAGAAACTGCTTTTAGCGTAACCTGCCCTTTAGGCAACTTGAATGGTCCAAAGTACCGAGACATTTTGGACTTTCCATCTGATGGAGTTCCTCTAAGTATCCCTCCAAAATTTTGTCCATTTAGTGCCAAAGTCACAAGTGTTTATGTATTTTTTTAACATTTATACTCTGATAAAATTTTGGTAAAATGGCAAATTATACGCCTACAGAAGTAGTCGATATTCTTATAACCTTTGGCGAATGTGGTAGAAATTACAGACTTACTGCCCGTACTTATGCGGAACGATTCCCAAATCGCCGCCATCCTACTGATCAACAAATTATAAACATTGAAAGGAGATCTCGTAATAATCCACTTCATCGCGAAAGGCGAAGGAATAGACTTCATAATAATAATGACCCTAGATTGCTCGCAGTTTTGGCTATGGTTCATCAAAATCCCCATATTAGTACCCGTCAAATAGAACGAGAACTGGGAATCCCTCAAACTACGGCACATAGATTGTTACGATCAGTCAATTACCATCCGTATCATATTACTCTGGTACAGGAATTAAGTGAGGCCGACTACGTACTCAGAGTACAATTTTGTAGATGGGCTCTTGAGATGCTAGATCAGAATCCAGATTTTTTTAGTAATGTTTGTTTCAGTGATGAAGCAACATTCATCAGCAATGGTAGTCTCAATAGGCATAATTGCCACTATTGGTCACCAGAAAATCCACATTGGTATCGTGAGGTGCTTAATCAACATCGTTGGAGTTTATATGTATGGGTAGGGATTTGCAATGGCCAAGTCATTGGACCTCATTTTTTTGAACGTCCAATTAATAGTCCAATGTATTTAGAATTCCTCGAAAATGATTTGCCAGCATACCTAGAGAATATTCCCCTTGCAGTTAGACTAAATTTATGGTATCAACAAGATGGTGCTCCTGCTCATTATGCTCGTATTGTACGGATGTTTTTGAATCAAAGGTTCCCAAATCGGTGGATAGGGCGGGGTGGACCAGTTCTGTGGCTTCCGAGATCACCGGATTTGAACCCCCTTGATTTCTTTTTATGGGGATACGTTAAAGATGCAGTGTATAGTAAAGCTCCAACGACAAAATTGAATATGATGGAAAGAATAAGAAGAGCTTGTGAAGCTATAACTCCTTTAATGCTAGAAAATGTACAACGTAACTTTCGCTGTCGATTACTGTTATCCTTAGAAAATAATGGTGCACACTTTGAGCATCTCCTCCATGCGGAGAGAGCTGATAACAATGCAATCTTGCCTTAACTGGTTGGGTCACCACACGACCTTGCCTTCACTGGCTGGGTCACTACTTGACCTTGCCTTCACTGGCTGGATCACCGCACGACCTTGCCTTCACTGGCTGGGTTACCACACGTTCAAGCACCCCGAATTGTGAGAGGCGAGGGGACTCACGTTAATCAAGCACCCCGAAGGGAACAGAAAACTGCTACGTCCACGACGTTGTTCCTGGGTTACGCTAAAAGCAGTTTCTTGAGAAGTAATTAATGAGTAATAAAAAATAATGAGAAGTTTGTTTTAAGACTAATTTCGAGTATTAACAATGAAAACGTGGTATTTTTATTGTTAATTTATTGCAGAATCGTAAGCATGGGTTCTCAGTAAGAGAAATCGAAGAAATTGAATTTCGTCGATTACAGCGCCATCTATCATGAATCGAGAAAAATGTTTCAGACAAATTGTATGTGTTTTTAGCCAAAGATTCCGAATATGTAATAAAAAATAGGGGTTCCTATTTAAGATTTCAAACTTGCCCCCCCTCATCGCCCAGGGGGAGGGGTGGGGGGGCTCATTTTAACGTCATTGTACGTCCCCCTCGAAATGACGAAATTTTGATTCTAAACATTTTTTCGTAGTGTGCTTATTTTTCGAGTTATTTGGCTGCCTAAGTTAAAATGGGTCACCCTGTATAATATATTTATATATAAATATAGATTATATATTTATATTTAATTACTTATTATTTTACACACAATATTATATTTATATTTATTTCAATATTTATATACAATATTTATGTATGTAAATATCTAATTTATTTATTTTCACTTATTATTTATTTTAACTTAAGTTAAATATATTAATTATATTAATTATATATATATTATATATTATATATTTATATAAATATATATTGAACAATATGTAAACATTTTATTTTAAAAAAACTTTTAAAAGCTTTTTTAAAAACTTTTAAAGTCTTTAACATTTTAATTTTTTTAATAATTTGGCAGCTAATTTTTTATAATACGACAACTATTTTTCTAAAGGAAGGATCATAATTATTAAAGATCACAGAGGAAACAATTATGGCCGTTGAACTTTCTTAAGGCAACTATTTACTTTTTTGGGAAGGATGAAACTTATTGGCTAAATATCTGGATCCCATGCTCATGCTGGAAAGCTGTGATGACGCAGCTTTGGAGGCATGACATTCACTTGGCTTTTCACTTTAACTTAACTCTCATTTTAATGTACCGATGAATGATTTCTTGAGAAATATTGTGGCATTGAAGATTTAAAGAAGAAGTAGGAGAAATTGTTACAGTACATACTTCTAAAGTACATATCTTCTACAGTACATATCTTCTAAAAGTTTCAGCAAGTCACACTTTAAGGTATGCAAAAAGGTCTCAATAGCCATAATTTTTTCCTCAACGCTCAAAAGTAACTCGAATACATCATTTGATACCTCAAAAAGAGCACCATCTTTAAAATTGGTCATACGATTAAATTTCCCATATCTATGTTGTTCAGAAGAGTTGTGTCTACAAGCCTGAAGACATGCATTGCACTCTCTGAATGATGGTTTCTCTTCTCGCAGCTTATTTACAATATATCCACAAACTCTATAAAATACATATTTATCATTTTCTGGGATGCTTTCAAGACCATAGAAAACTTGAGCTGAGAGACATGCAAGAATGATTTCTTCCTCTTCATCAAGAGATGGAGAATTAAGTGACCGAATATCTTCGGATATTTTCATGTTTTCTGCATCTAATAAATTCAGCAATTCAGATCGATCATCAAGATCATAGGAGGATTTAGAATTGTGCTTCATGAATTGACTAATACTGCAAGTTTTCAAACGTTGCTTGAACTGCAGTGCGGATGGATTAGGGCGCTTGTAACGAATGGCTGAAAACAAGTTCTCACAGATATCACTTGTGAAACGGCCAGGCAAGAAAAAGTTCAAACCAACTTCGTCCAAGTAAAAAGTGCTTAGGTCTAAAATGCAGAGTGTAGCAGCTTTGACTCCTGTTTGACAGGGTTTCCACTCATGACCAACTTTCATTGTTTGGAATACATCCATAGTTAAATTTAAATTACGAACTGTAGCTGCAAATGCCTCAGGATTTTTCTTCCCAAGTCCTTGAATTGGAATGCGAGCTGTCATATTTTTAAACCACGTGTAGACCATCTTAATGAACCATGCCGTTGTCCTCATCTGGTAGGTATGACAAGAAATTAAGTGCTGCAGCAACACGTGGATTAAAGATTCTGGAAGCATTTTCGACCTTCATTTTTCCAAAATGATTCATTAATAAATAATCTTCTGAAAGACCAGGTGCTAACTTCCATCGCATATTTTCTTGAAATTTGCAAAGCGTTTTCAAATGATCCAATTTAACCCAGTTAGAAGGAAGCTGGAATTCAGTAACGAATTGCTGAGCAATAAAAATTTCTTTATTGCTTCGCAGCATTTCTGCAATATTTTTATAGATGTGTACGGGATCTAGCATAATATAAAGTTTCATATTTGGATCTATTGGATGAGGTACCCAAACTTTATTAGAATGCGGACCTACATTAATACCGAAAGCTGTCCAGACGCTGCGATTTCCCATATCAGACACAATTGCTCGTACCACTAAACCAACATCATGGCACTTTTTAATAATTCCAATCAGTATTTTTTTTACTGCTTCAGCACAAAAACTATTTCCTGTCAACTCATAACAAACTGTCTGTTTCCACCTCTTAGCGACACCGCCCAATATAAATGTCATTGCCTTTGTAGCTTTGCTGCTGAAAGCGGCCTTGGAGACTTTTTCTCTTTCTTTTTCAATTAATATGGGATCATTATTAAATCGAGCTTTGTATTCTTTTCCCATTCTGGGCTTTGCTGCTGGAACAGTGCAGTATCCTATATAAGTATTAGTCGATGTGTCAAATTCAAGAGCCTCTTTTATGGACATCTCGTCGAATGATAACATGCAATGTTTATGAAGGGATGCCATGTTATTAATTTTTGCAGGCAATACTTGAAAAATTTCTTGTAATATACCAGGAGAAAATTTTAGATGCTGCATTCTGTTTTGCAAAACTCTAACGCATGGAAGAGGCATCTGAGTGCTAGAAATTAATTCATAGCCAACTGTGCTTGATGCAAAATGGATTCTCAGAGCCTTTAGGACTGTTTTATCGCTCCATTTCAAACCTCTCAGATGACCACCTTTACTAAGAGCATCTAATTGATCATTTTCAAATCTTTTTGAAGTATGGAAGCATAGATTTTTGTACCTTTTCTGTGTTTTGTGTAGCTTTTTTTCAAATTGTCTTTGTCACGTTTCATACAGTTCAAGGCATGTCTAAGCTCAGAATTTTCTTTCATAATTTTGTTAAACTTGTCTAAATTGCAAGGGTCTTCGAGATCAAGATGATTGTAAGACGGCAATTCCACCAAAGAATCAGGAATAGGAATAGTTTCTATGCTGGATATTTGATCATCTCTTGCTTCAAGACAAACTGCTAATGACGATTCAGTGTTTGTGTTTGGAGGTGAAAATAATTGTTCATCTCTTGTTTCAAGACTAGTTTTTGCTAATGATGATTCAAAGTTTGAGTTTGGAGGTGAACTTGTTACTTGATCAAATGCATTAGATCTGCTATAATAATCATGTTCTACAAATACTTTTTTCATTGGACAAAAATCAGTGTGGTCCACATTGGATTCTTTTGATGGACGTCCTCTTTTTCGTTGCAGTCTGTTTGTGGGGACACTGTTCTCCTTATCGAGAGTAGGGCAACGGCAAAACATTGTTGGAACAGCATTCTTCTTAAGTTTTGTCCTGTCGTTATTCACCCATTCGTCTGATGTGAAATGTACCTGTGAAAGGGAAACATTCGAGAGGGCTCCCCTTTTACCTACATTCCCGATTGCCAACTATTATTAATTATTATTAATTAATAATAATAAAAATAAAGATAAATAGTAATAGTAATAATATTAATAATAATAATTATTATTATTAATATTATTATTATTATATTAATATTTTATATTTACTGATTTATTAATTATAACATATTTATATTTGTATTTATATTTTTTTATATTTATTTTTATTTTTTATTTTTATTTTTATTTATTTATTTTTATTTATATTTATTTTTTAGCTTACCTGACAGAGATAGGAATTAATAGAAAATTTGTAGTTTAGCCGATAGATGTTCGAAATCCATAATTTTTGAGTTTCAGTATCAGAAGGAAACCTTTTCATAACGTAGCTGTCTGATCTATTTGAGCAGTTTAATGCACAACACAATGCCATGATCAGGAATAGTAGGAATTACAATAGGCAAGGAAAATTTGGGCTTGTGAAGGGTGTTCCTGAAATGTTAAGACGTTACTTATTTATTTAAATATTTATTTATTTATTTATTTATTTAAATATATTTATTTAAATATTTATTTATTTATTTAAATATATTTATTTAAATATTTATTTATTTATTTAAATATTTATTTAGTTATTTATTTGCTTTATAATAATATCCTTAATATAATCCTTAATAATATTTTCTTTATGTAAATATTTATTTATTTATTTGCACTTGCTTCTTAATTTATAGCGAAATATTTTATTTAGACAATAACTGGCATAATTCAATCTTTCTCGTAAGCTCGCGGTTATGGACTGACGTTATGCAAGTATGTGCTTATGAAATGAATAAAGCATGCAATCCACGCGAGCCAATCAGCACTCAGGACAACTATTGCGCCCCTCGTATCTAGAGGCCCTCTAACATATAGGGTGCATTCGTTTACGCAGTGGCTACCGCAGATGTCGTTCGTTTACTCCGTCTGCGAAAGCGACTGCAGCGCAGTTTGTCGTTCGTTTACGCAGGAATGTATCCCATCTGCGCAGCTACCTCGGAGGTTCTGCTCTGGATGCTCTGCTCGCAGTACTGCGTAAACGAACGTAAACTGCACAAAAATTTTCTGCTATATACCTTTAGTGTTCACGTTGAGCCGTTGTGCCGGTTGCCTGAAAAATTCAATATGAACTATTTTATTAAAGTTAGAAACGAAAAAGGTGGAGAACAACTCCTCCAAATCGATCCAACAAAATTCAAAGTAATGCAAGGTAAGTTATACAATGATAAAGTCTGTTAATTCGTATTTGCGATCAAACAAACTATAAATTAAATATCTTCAAAATATGTATTTTTTCTATCAATAATGAACTCTTAAAATGATACTAGTATATCAAAATATGATCTTTTTCCTATTTAAAAATTTTATTATATTTGTTCGAATATTAATTCATGCTTATTTGAAATATTTTCTTTACTTACACGAAGGGCGTTAAGAAGTTTCAAAATCCCGATACAGTTTTCCCATTGGAAGATACAATCCAAGCATCCATTCACACAGGTGCCCGTTCGGCAAATTACGTCACGTGACTAGCAAATGAGAGACGCAGTGGATGCGCTAACCGCTGCATTAACGAATGCACCCATTGAATGGACTGAGTGTTGCGATAGACAAACGCGTGCTCGCTATAGAAAGAGAGGTACTACATGGGAGTACTATTTTGTCTCTCTTCTTGCAAAACCGTCAAATCACGTTATTGCGAGAATTCTGGAGGGGGAACAAAATCACCAATGAGATGCTAGCAAAAGAGACAAACATAGTATTTTGTGACGTCCTGCCATTTTTTCGAACCCCTATTTTCAATAATAACTAAGCAACATTTTTATTTAGAAATAAGTTAACAATTATGTAATCTATTCGCGCTATTCTTAAATATTAGTTATTCTTATTATTACTTATCTGCTATCAATTGGTTATTATTCTTATCGCATACGCCTATTCTAAAAACTTAAAAATTAAATATACTTTCGGTTATAAATGGGAAATCCAAGATTTCTCCATGACAAGACCAATGAGCGAGCTTTAGTTTGAGAACTAGCGACGCGACCAATCAGGCCCAATCACTAGGCATGACTCTCACGCGCATAACGCTCTAGAACTAAGTAGCAGTTAAATTATAGAACAGACCTGCGCGCGGACTCTAACCTTTTGCGAGCTTAGGACTTAAGCAGAGAGAAGGAGGAGAGGCGCCACGCCGTCATTTTTCGTAAGACGCTTTTTCTAGGCCGCTCACTAGCGTCACGTATATCCATTTTACGGCCGCTTGAAACTAAGTGGCCACATCCACTTTCGATGTCGATAAAAAAGCCAGTTTTGGTTCATATCCGTGCTACATCCACAATTTTTTGGTTCGTGTCCGTGCTACATCCATATAATTGTGGATCAAAAATATATATCGAAACTTCGAGAACTTATTAATATGTCTAAAGGGTCTGAATAGCTTAGTTGGTTAAAGCAGTCGCCCGGCAAGCGAAAGACGCGGGTTCGACTCCCGCTTCAGCTACTTTTCGGACCTATATTTTTCTCGCCTATTTATTTACGAGATAGTTGGAGTATATCAGGGGATTCTTGTAGTCTCGTACCAAGAGACACGTCTCCCTATAAGTATTCTTCTAGCTTAACTCGTTTAAGCCATTGCTAGTTAGGTCGAATTATAAAAATATTTATCTTATTTTATTAATATGTTTTATTAAATGCGTGTAACGTTTTGGCATTCTAGTACATAATACGATATAAGTTATTACTAAAGTATTTTTACGTATATCCGCATGTGCGCAATGAAATAAATTTTCTTAAATCAATTTTTCTTGATAAGTCTTAATTGAATATAATGTAGAAAATATCTGCAATATATTACTTTTACTTTTTTCTTATTCTTGGAACAAAGGTATCAAGCATTTAAGCAATCATGCATTTTAATCTAATTATGATTTTAATTTATAGCTTTTTATATTAATTTTTTTATATTAATTTATTTTTTACTTATTATTAATTTAATAAATTTTTTATTTATAAATTCGATTGGATGCGTAGTCTTTTGAAAATAAACATATAATAGATGCGCTCCGCTTGACGCTATATTTTCGCTTCGAAGGCTAATTGTAAGATTCTTCACCCTATCTAGTTAAAAATTATCCGATTTATGTCGTGTTTGATGTCGTTTTAATCGCCAAAATCTCATTAATCCATTAAGATTATTTTCAAGCTATTTAAATGCAAAACAGAAGTTTTAGTTTTCATTTCTAAAAATGTTTACATTCGTGAATTGCTATGGATGGGGAGAGCCCATTGTAAGAGACTTCGGAACTCTTTGATGATGGTCATCTCGCTCGCTCTCTACTCGCGGTCTCGCTCTTACACTCGACGAGTCGCGCTAGACAGCTCAGAAAGATAAGCTGATCCGAGAATCGAGAAAAAACTAAAACTTCTATTTTGCAATTAATCGGTTTGAAAATAATTTTACTGGATTAATCAGATTTTTGCAATTAAAACGAAATCAAACACGACATAAATCGGATAATTTTTAACTAGATATGTAATCAAAATTTTAATTAACTATCTAGTTAAAAATTACCCGATTTATGTCGTGTTTGATTTCGTTTTAATTGCAAAAATCTGATTAATCCAGTTTTAATCCAGTTTTAATCGCCAAAATGTTATTAATCCATTAAGATTATTTTCAAACCAATTAATTGTAAAATAGAAGTTTTAGTTTTCTTTCGATTCCCCGGATCAGCTAATCTTCCCGAGCTGTCTAGCGCGCTCGTCGAGTGTAAGAGCGAGAGCGAGACCGCGAGTAGAGAGCGAGCGAGATGACCTATCATCAAAGAGTTCCGAAGTCTCTTACAATGGGCTCTCCCCAACCATAGCAATTCACAAATGTAAACATTTTTTGAAATGAAAACTAAAACTTCTGTTTTACAATTAATCGGTTCCAAAATAATCTTAATGGATTAATGAGATTTTGGCGATTAAAACGACATCAAACACGATATATATCGGGTAATTTTTAACTGAATAAGTAATTAAAATTTTGATTACATATCTAGTTAAAAATTATCCGATTTATGTCGTGTTTGATGTCGTTTTAATTGCAAAAATCTGATTAATCCAGTAAAATTATTTTCAAACCGATTAATTGCAAAATAGAAGTTTTAGTTTTCTCGATTCTCGGATCAGCTTATCTTTCCGAGCTGTCTAGCGCGACTCGTCGAGTGTAAGAGCGAGAGCGAGACCGCGAGTAGAGAGCGAGCGAGATGACCTATCATCAAAGAGTTCCGAAGTCTCTTACAATGGGCTCTCCCCATCCATAGCAATTCACAAATGTAAACATTTTTTGAAATGAAAACTAAAACTTCTGTTTTGCATTTAAACAGCTTGAAAATATTCTTAATGGATTAATGAGATTTTGGCGATTAAAACGACATCAAACACGACATAAATCGGATAATTTTTAACTAGATAGGGTGAAGAATCTTACAATTAGTCTTCGAAGCGAAAATATAGCGTCAAGCGGAGCGCATCTATTATATGTTTATTTTCAAAAGACTATGCAACCAATCGAATTTATAAATAAAAAATTTATTAAATTAATAAGTAAAAAATAAATTAATATAAAAAAATTAATATAAAAAGCTATAAATTATAATCATAATTTGATTAAAATGCATGATTGCTTAAATGCTTGATACCTTTGTTCCAAGAATAAGAAAAAAGTAAAAATAATATATTGCAGATATTTTCTACATTATATTCAATTAATACCTATCAAGAAAAATTGATTTAAGAAAATTTATTTCATTGCGCACATGCGGATATACGTAAAAATACTTTAGTAATAATTTATATCGTATTATGTACTAGAATGCCAAAACGTTACACGCATTTAATAAAACATATTAATAAGTTCACGAAGTTTCGATATATATTTTTGATCCACAATTATATGGATGTAGCACGGACACGAACCAAAAAATTGTGGATGTAGCACGGATATGAACCAAAACTGGCTTTTTTATCGACATCGAAAGTGGATGTGGTCACTTAGTTCCAAGCGGCCGTAAAATGGATGTACGTGACGCTAGTGAGCGGCCTAGAAAAAGCGTCTTACGAAAAATGACAGCGTGGCGCCTCTCCTCCTTCTCTCTGACTCGATTATATTTAATCATATATAAAATATTGTATTAAATTTAGTAAGTTACTAATATCACCATTCCGTACCATCTAGTTCACTTTCCCTAGATCCATAAGTCAAGTCCTAGCTCTCGGCGTCCCTAGGGTATAGCCGGTGTATGCAGGTTGCCCTATAAAAAATAGAGAGCTCTCTTTCTTTTTCTAACCTAGGAACAGAAGAAGAAAAAGGTCACCCAGACGTGACATTAATAAATTTTTTGGTGGCAGCGGTGGGATTGCCAAAAGGACTGACAACGATCTTCAATTGTGAAACGAAGATCTCGGAAATTTAATCCTTTTTCTCTTTTAAATAAAAATAATTTCACTAACAAATATAATTTGAGATCAACTGAGTTGTCGCTGACGAAGAGTGTAGCAACAACGATAACTGTCGCTGACGAGGAGTGTGGCAACAGTCATAACTAAGTTGAATTTCAATTATATTTTAAATCGTAAAACAAGTAGCATTTGTAATTTGAAATTGACTCAGTTGTCGCTAACGAGGAGTGTAGCAATAACAATAACTGTCGCTGACGAGGAGCGCGGCAACAGTTGTTCCGAATCAATTTTTAAACGTATTTGCGAACGTTTAAGCGAATGATATTTCTTTTTAACTTGAAGTTTGGTTAAATTGTCGCTGACGAAGAGCGTAGCAACAACGATAACTGTCGCTGACGAGGAGCGCGGCAACAGTTAATCAAAATCAAATTTCAAGTATACGTATACATTAAATTTTGTAAATGCCAAAAAGAGGCGGACGTCGAGTCCAAATTAAAAGGACTAAATTTCAAATAAAAGAAGCACTCCTTTCTTCTCAAGATCCTCTTCCTTTCCTTATAAAACTACATAATTTAGAAAATAATTTGAACGATCCTAAATCCAATACTAAAGAAGATACTAACTATAAAATAACACCGATCGAGGTCGAACATAAACACTATAATTATAAATCAATCGATCGTACTGATCCTCGTTACAAACATTATAAAATTCTCGAATTGTTTAGACCAGAAGAATTAGTTGAACAACCACACAAATCAAATTCTTCGAGTTAAACTAATTAAATACCGACACATACTTGTCTATATATATATATATATATATATCTTTATCAATTGCATCTATTTACATTTCCTTGAAGTACGTTAATTAATCCAACATGCCGAACAAAGCTCTAAGATTCCCTCCGAAACGAGCGAGAACTTAGCGCGTGCCGAATTTGAAGATTTTAGTCAAAGAATGACCGACAAGGAAGAAACATTCAGAGAATACACAAAGACATTACAAGGAAAACGAGACGAATTAAGAACCCTACGACGAAGTATCGAACAAGGTGGAGATGCATCCGTTAGTGATGATCAACTCGATTCTTTACTAAACATTTTACGCGAACCAGTTTCCACCCTGAACACTTTACCTGAACAAATAGAGAGATTAAACAGACGCATTAACGATATGCAACTTTCTAATTCAAACACTAATCAACAAACTACTCATCGTAATTCCGTTCAGGAGCCTCCCCGCAGAATTAGTCCTTTAGAATCTCCTATTCGCCTCAAGGACGTAGTCGATTCCATCCCGAAATATGACGGGCATAAAATATCCGTCTTCCATTTCACCAAAATGTGTGAACGAGCCCTAGAATTAATTCCACAATATCAAGAATATCATTTAGTACAATTAATAATTAATAAACTACAGGGACATGCTTATGCCGCAATAGAAAGGACAGAATACACAACCGTTTTCGAACTAACGCGATGATTAATAAGAATTTTCGGTTCTAATAAATCCGTAGACCAATACCGCGGTGAATTAGCTAACATTTATATGAAACCCAACGAAAACATCTTTGATTATATTGAACGAATAAAAGAATTGCGCGCCACAATAATTGACGGCGAAACTAATACTAGCGGGTATATCGACGAAATTACAAAAGATAATATCGAGCATACAGTTGTTACGAGTTTCATTAATGGCCTCCCTTCTGACCTTTTAATTCGCGTTAAATTAGAACGATCATATACGTTCGAAGACGCTTTTATATCTGCAATACAACTTTCAAAAACTTTAGAAGCTGAAAACGCGCGCAAACGACCTATGCCGTCATACAAGTCTAATACTTCTCCTCGCGCTGATTTCCCAAATAATCCTGTACCCCCCCCCCCGACCTTTTTCTAATTATACTAACTATCCTCAACAATCTACTCAACCACAACCCTCACGAAATACTGCAGCTCCTTTTATAAAACCGTTCATCCCGGGAAGACCTGGACCTAATTACCCTATTAAAAAAATTTGTCGGTACTGTAAAGCTCCCGGACATCTTATAAATGAATGCCGGAAACTCGCGTATAGACAATCCGTCGTAAATAATCCATCCACTTCACAACCTTTTAATAATAATAATAATAACGTTAATATTCCGGGGAACTCGCACGGCGTTCCGGTAACCAACGGCGTCCGTCGGAACGACATTCAAACGGGGCGCCTACCTCTTCCCCAGAATGCGATAACAATAGCATTACCTCAAAGGCCGACCCCCAACCCTTTGAACGCGTCGGACGAATAGAAGAAAAAACCAGAATCAGCCCATTACCCTCTATCACTCTTTCTTCACCTGATTTAAAAAAGAAATGTTTCTTTATGGTCGACTCTGGTTCCGGTGTCAATTTAATAAAACAAAGCCTTATTAATGAAAACATAGCTTTAAACGTCGAAGACGCTTGGCCTCTTCAAGGTATATCCTCTGAATCGGTCGATACCCTGGGCACTGTTGTCTTGCAATTACTCGACGTGCCTACTCTCTTCCATGTAGTTTCCGATACCGTCAATTTCTTTCATGACGGAATCATAGGAAATAATTTTCTAAAGAAAAGGAAATCCTGTATAAATTACAAAACTAGATGCTTACATTATGATAATATTTGCATTCCTTTTTCGGAAGAAACCTATATTCATATCGGGAAACGATCTATCTCGCCTTTTTTCGTTAACATTATTAATTCAGAAAAACAATACGGGTATATACCATTTTATATGTTAAGCAAAAACGTTTATTTCGGAGAAGCAATCGTCGCGAACATCGGCGGTAGAGCTTATTTGCCTATTATCAACACTACTGAGCATGAATATCACGTAGTAATCCCCTCTATTGAACTACAAGATTTTGACTTTGCGGATACGTTTAAAGGATCTACGATCTTAGGCGATGGCGTTGAAACCCGAGGGAATGAGACGACCAATAATCCTGACGTCGTAGAGTACGATGAAGTCCTAGAATTTAATTCTTCCGAGGAAGATAATTTCGAAAATATCACTGAAACCTTAGGGCACAAGGTGATCGATAATAATTCACTGAATTCTGAGAATAGCTCAGCCCATATCGCCCCGACTCAAGGGACTCTAGCGATCTATAATCATTCTCCTATGAATAATCCATTATATTTTAATGAAACACAAAATAACGCGGCCCCTGTAAATTTCGTTAACGAGGAAATTCCTTGCGACCGCTCATCTGCTATTATGCAGCTCTTGCGACTAGAACATTTGAACTCTAAGGAGCTAGATAATGTTGAGTCATTAATTCTTAATCATTCAGATAGATTTCATCTCCCTGACGATAATCTCGGAGCTACTAATGCTACACAGCATTTTATACCTACTATTAATGAAATGCCTGTTCATACGAAACAGTATAGATATCCTCCCGTCCACAAGGACGAAATTAATAGACAGGTTAACGAATTATTATCTAACGATTTAATCGAATATTCTACTTCTCCTTATAATTCCCCCGTGTGGATCGTACCGAAAAAACCGGATTCTCAAGGTAATAAAAAATGGCGAATGGTCATCGATTACCGCAGCCTCAATGAAAAAACTATAGGAGATACATATCCTCTCCCGAATATCACCGACATCCTCGATCAATTAGGATCTGCGAAATACTTTTCCGTTCTTGATTTAGCTTCCGGTTTCCATCAGATTTCTATGGCATCTAAAGATGCTCCGAAAACCGCATTTTCAACCCCGTACGGTCATTATCAGTTTAAAAAAATGCCATTCGGTTTGAAGAATGCCCCAGCAACTTTTCAAAGATTGATGGATAACGTTCTTTCCGGATTACAGGGTAACGAATTATTCGTGTACATGGATGATATAGTCATCTACGCTAGATCATTAAAGGAACATGAAATCAAATTTAATAAATTGATGCAGAGATTGAGAACTGCAAACTTAAAATTACAACCAGATAAATGTGAATTTTTACGCCACGAAGTAGCGTATCTCGGTCACATAATCGGAGCCGACGGAGTTAAACCAGATCCGAGTAAAATCAAATCTATAACCGAATTTCCAAGGCCTAAAAACGTTAAGAACATTAAACAATTTTTAGGATTAGCCGGATATTACAGACGATTTATTCCGCAATTTTCCAAAATCGCTAAACCGCTAACCGACTTGTTAAAGAAAAATAATACATTCGATTGGCAACAACGCCAAACCGAAGCATTTAACGTTTTGAGATTTTCCTTGTGTTCCGAACCGGTACTTCAATACCCCGATTTTTCTAAACCTTTCATTTTAACAACCGATGCATCCGGATATGCTATCGGAGGAGTACTCAGCCAAGGACAAATTGGGAAAAATTTACCTATAGCTTACACATCTCGTGTTTTAAATTCCGCCGAACAAAATTATTCTACTATCGAAAAAGAATGTTTAGCAATAGTTTATTGTACCAATCACTTTCGACCATATTTATACGGTAGAACATTCACAATAATAACCGACCATAAACCTTTAGTTTGGTTCCATTCAATTAAAGATCCCTCTTCGAGATTGTGGAAATGGAAAACAAAATTAGCTGAATACGAATATGAGATACAATATAAAAAAGGAAGTTTAAATAATAATGCTGATGCATTATCCAGGAATCCCCCTACAGATTACGTCTTACCTCTCACTTTTGCTGCCAACCGTGTCGGCGAATCATCAAACAACGCGACATCTCATTATAAATGCGAACCCAGTACATCCGCTCCTAATAATGATATAATAGATCCACCGACCGAATTTGCCCCGCCCAGTTCGCCTTCGAGAAGAACTAATGTAACTATAGAAGAATATTCTAGCGATGACGAATTTAACGATGACGATAGAACAAGTATAGATCTTGAAGAAATTAGTAATCAATATGAAGAAATATTAGACCTCAACGAAGAACGTCAAAATACAGACCAGATTTTGATAACGGAAAGCCGCGATAGTTTATTAAAACAGTCTGATAATCATGTGATTTTTATTCACGTAAATGGAACTCCCTTCGATAATGGCGCTAAAGAATATCAAGAAGCTAATTTACTGCCAAATTACGAAAATCTTACATTTGAAAGAGTAAATGTAAAGACAATCAAATCTAGAACTTTAATATCCATTCCCATAAGATTAAATAATCATTCGCGCTTAGAACCACAAACATTAAAAAATTGTGTACGCTCTCTCTTAGATGCTTTAACAGAACTAGAATTAACTACTTTTAGCATCAGCAAAACCGATTATTTTGACGACTTACCATGGAATCACGTAATAGGCCAAATCCACAAATATCTAAGGGAATTACCCATTTGTATTACCATCTGTAAAAATTTAGTTCAAGCTCCTCCCGTTGAGAGACGTGAAGCTCTCATAATTGAAAATCATTCTTCAGCTCATGGTGGCCATAAAGGCGTTGCTAAAACATATAATCGACTAAGACCTCACTATTATTGGAATACTATGAAAAAGGATATACAAACCTTCATTCAAAAATGTCGCCAATGTCAGTTGAAAAAATTAACGCGAATAAAAACAAAACAGCCCATGGTAATCACGGATACCCCCGGCGCTGCATTCGATAAAGTCGCTCTTGACATTGTAGGCCCCCTGCCGATCACCAATTCTGGAAATCAATATATATTAACCATGCAAGATCTATTAACTAAATATTCCGTAGCTGTTCCTTTAAGAGATGCTACTTCCTTATCCATAGCTAACGCACTCACTAAAAATTTTATTTGCGTGTACGGTACTCCTAAAGCCATCCTTACCGACCAAGGCACCAATTTTCTCTCTGCTTTGATACGAATTTTAACAAAAAAATTCAATATTCAACATTTTGAAACCACCGCGTATCGCCCACAATCCAACGGTTCAATCGAAAGGTCGCATCATGTGCTAATCGAATATCTAAAAACTCAGGTTTTGAGAGAAAGAGACTGGGATAATCACATTAGCATGGCAATGTTTTCATATAATACCAGTGTTCACGAAGGTACAAAGTTCCCGCCTTACGAACTAGTTTTCGGCCGAATAGCACGATTACCTTCCGCTCACATTCCAATAGACGAAAATTTAGAAACTACTTATGTAGATTATTTAACCGACTTATTTAACAGAATTAGGAACTTACAAGAAGAAGCACACGAAAATCTTATAAGCTCCAAGGAAAAAAGCAAACATTATTATGATCGAAGAACCAACCCGCAAAATTTTCAAGTAGGATCATACGTGTTTTTATTAAAAGAACCCGCGAAAGGAAAGTTTTCGGATCAATATACAGGTCCTCATGAAGTTATAGAAATCTTACCCCCGTGTAACGTCAAAATTTTAGTTAAAAACAAACCTCGAATTGTACACGTTAACAAACTAAAACTCGCCCACGTCGAACCAGGATGAAAATAATATATATATAATCTTTGGTTACAGATGTGTTGGCGTCGCCAACGAACTGTTATTCCAGGACATAAAGCATCATCACCATCCTTAATAGCATATCATCATTTACGCTTTGCTTCTTGTGCCAAGGTCCTGGGTTACTTTAAGGTGGACAACCATTCCATTATCTGCCGAAAATGCTATAGTAGATTACTATCTACCTATCACAAATCATTTTACTTTCCTTTACATCAACATTTTGTTTCGAATAAATTGCAAACAACTATTCTGTGCGAAATTTTTTCTAATTCCCTATTGACTTTGAGAACTTTACGCGAATGTAACGATTGCAGTCGAGAACATCTGCAATTTCTAAAGAAAATCGAAAAGGAAGAAGGAAATGTTAACATTCACGGAAATCCCCCAATATTATACATTAACGGCGAACGAATAGATTTTTCTAACCATTAATAAACAAAATGTGTATATCACAAAATTACAAATATAAAACACACCCACTGTTACGAATTTTTCCAAATTTATATGACATCAGGTGCCTGCTTACACTAACTTACAAATCAGAAACCGAAGATTACAAAATTTGCATGAAATGCTACAAACTGAAAAGACCGGAAAATCTTATTCTACCGGCAGACCATTTACTTGCAGACGGCAAGATGAAACCGCGTAAATGTCAAAAATGTGGCACTGAATTAGTACGCGTACGTTCTATTTTAAATTGCGACAAGTGTTTCACATCGTACGTACGATTCATGACCACTTTCAAGAAGTATCATTCTAACGATATCGCGTTCCTCTTATTTGACGTTAATGCAGATATTATCTATCTTTTTATTTATGAAAAAGATCCCGAAACGGAAGTTCAACCGGAACTTCTACTTGAAGAAACAGAATCTTGATACTTGTAAAATATCACTACTCTAACTATTATTATCTCTTTATTTTACTCCATTAGCAATACCTTAATACTTATTGATTATATTCCTCTATTCAACATATTAACCCAAAATCTATAATAAGCTATAATTTTAATTGTTATCGTTAAAAGTTTTAACATATCTTAGCACTTACAATATCATTTACACACTAACGTATTTGTTTATTAATATTCCATAACTTTAATTAATTATGTTATGCCATTCCATTAAGTATTTTAGAATTATACTAATATTATTATTAGAAATTATAATAATAAAAACGAGATGAGTTAACTAGTCACTCTCTCCTAAAGTGAGGTAACAAAAGAAAATAAAAAAAGAGAGATAAATGATTTATTTTATATATATATAGTAATATTAAAACAATAATAATTACAAAGAAGGAAACGGCGTCAGAATGCCACTCTCTGTAATATGGGAACAGAAATTATTTTTAACTGTAACTATTATACTTAGGGTACAAATTTAAATCATAACAAAAAAATAAAAGGGAGAGAAAGGGAGACTATACCTAATATTCTTACCTTCTCACTCTCTCTTCCCTTCCTTTTCTTTTCTCTGTTTCATTATCCCTAGCTCGTTGACAATTCTTCACGCTTACCTGCCACATTTCATGCCTATTCTCCAAACCACACGGTCAACGACGAAATTTTCCTGCACCCGATACACCTTCCCACCGGGTATACGAGTAGACAATACGTTGATTTATACATGTGCATATGTTAATGTCAGCATAATGACGGATTTAGACCATGTTTTATATACAATCCTTATAATATGTCAAATAACAAAGAAATTGCTAAGCAAAACTCTAGTATTATACGCAACAATAATATAATAATAATAAAATAAGGTATACGAATTATCAATATTAGTAATTATCCCAGTAAATATCACAAATTATTGGATCTAGTAAATGTCACAAGAAGATCAATTGTACATATCAGCGCGTATCTTACTGTGTTACGTTATTTAAAAATATTAAGATCCATGATTTTAATTAGGCTTGTTATCAATCGTATAGAGAAAACGCAATAAAAAAAGGGGGGGGAAGAAAAAACCTTTCGTAAATAAGTAAATTTAATATAAATTAATCATTCAATGTAACGGTCCGCTTTCGCGAGTTCGGCTCGGACTCACTCAGTCAGGATCAAGGCTCGTGAAAGGGTTAGAGAGACAACAGATGTGATGTTCGAATAGAACAAAACGTTTATTTAAATAGTAGAGTTAATAGTATGTACGAATACGAAGAGTGTCTATTTACAGTATGTAAACATCTGAGTGACGTTACAAATACGTGTTCGATCGCATGCGTAATATGTAAGTAACCTGCGAGCTGCGAACGTATGTGCGAATGATGCATATATTTAAACATTAATATAACATTATACTAAAGAATAAGAGAAATAGGGAACTAAAAGTTGTTTTAAGTAATACAAATTTATTGTTCCAAAACACAATACACAAAGATATAAAAGGAAAGTTCGGGAGTGAAGAATATAGATTGGCGCATCCGACTACCTGGAACGAAAATACAAGCATATTAGCATCTAACGAAATTTTCCTTCTTTTCTTTTCTTCTTACCAACTTTCTTCCTCCTCCATCTCAAGGTACGGCTCCAACCCGAACAATCGCCTTAGGTCGAAAATATCGTCATACTCATACGAACGAGTCTCGGCCCATTCCCTTGCTTCTGGGGTATCACCCCATAAATCATCTAGCCATTTTCGTTCCTCTCTCCTCTCCATTCTGATAAATTGCCTGTTTAGGATATTTACAAACCCCTCTATGCGTGCCTCATGCACAAACTAAATAAACAAAACCAATACATACATACATATGAAAGGAAAAAACACATTCTCCTAAGATACACGTATAAATATATATATGTAAAAGAAAAAGTATATAAAAAAGATAGCAATCCTTACCCTTGATGGGAACAGCATGGTGAGCGAACGGAAACGGAACTGAACTATTATTATCCTCGGTGCATGTACAAATTCTGTTCGGATCATCCTAATTCCTTTTCTCTCTTTCTCTTGCACAAGAATAATTAATTCCACTGGTGGTTTTACTAGGACTGTGGGAAGAAAAAATAGCAAGCTTCACAAGAGCTAAGGGAAGCGCCATGCTATTGCCCCTACTCTAGGAAGAAGGTGCGAAAACTATAAAGACCACGCCCTCCTAGATCACACTCCTCGAACTCCTCCTACATAAGGTCTCCTAGATCCACCGCCATAACGTTCATAAACCTTGTATCATAATTCATTAATAGCCGCATTAAAATTATATAATATATTAACTATAACTACAGGTCTTATAAACTATCTTTTACAAGACATAGGCTAACTTTCGTATTAAGTATTAACCAATGCAACACTATAATGCGATTTATTTTATATAAAATACAATCTGCGCAATCTATAAGTAGGGCCCATGTATATAGCTTATCACTTTTCACTATTATTATTTAGTTATTATATAAGACACTTTTACAATAGTCATTATTTATATATATATACATATATATATACCTGATTATCATAGAACAGATAGTTACAGAAAATATATGAATATGAATATATTTTCAAAAAAAAAAAACAAAAAACAACTTAAACCAAATATTAAGATACATGCATATATAATAGAATATATTTACTTTTATTGTATAATTACAGAAATGCTAATGTACTTCGCGATACTTGTATTAGTAAGCCCAATCAGTGCTCTTATTGGATTCGATTGTGGTGGACGACACTTGAACATTACCTCCGTATCGTTGCTCGATGTTGGTGAATGCAATCTTAATTTCGGGAAACCTAACTCCAGCGAAGTTTACGTCCAACTTCTGCAACTCTCAGACTATGATCATGCGGAAGTCATCCAGTGCAAAGTGGAAATATCGCGATCAATTTATTATTGCGGAATGCATTCACACGTCTCCGTAGTTCACAACGGAAAGGCCGATTACATCCATGAAACCGGATACACACGATGTTTGCGGATGTTTCAAGACGGAAGCTTCTCACTAGGAGCTAGCAACGTCATCCACGGTCTCAAAACTAACCAAACTTCGTTTCATAGCCTTACCTTGGCTGGCCGTATTAGCAATGACGGAAGTTGTAAAGGAACTCAATATTCTGATCCTTACGGCACCTGGGACGATGTCGTAGTCCAAGCTGTTGTTAAGATATCAATGAGACAATATCACGCTTCTGTACAATTAAACTCCGGAAAAATAATACTAAAATCCGGAACAGCCTGCGTGCTTAGCGACAGTTTCTGCCTCGATTCCAACGATGGATATACATACTGGAAACCAATACCTGCATCTTCCTGCAATTTTCATCAATACGACATCCTCTATGAAGGCCCAGCAACCAAAATTACAGACGATGTAACTAATCCATCGGCTCCAACCGTCTATAGCCTAACAACACAGGATATTACCTTTGCTCTTACTAAAACGAAGGAGCAACCCTTGTGCGGATGTACACTTTACTTCGTACGGAACATCCCAAGCTTTTCATCCTTGAGACCAAGAAGGGAGACACTTTTGCTCACCGAGACGTCATCCCCGTGGACAACTTGGATATTTTCGCGTATATGAATTTTAAATTCGTATACGTTGAAAAACATATCAGACAACAGATGACATCACTATACCATAACGTCGTGCAACAAAAATGCGACTTAGAAAGACAGGTAATCACTAACGCTTTGTCTTTCGCCACGATCCAACCAGACGAATTCGCATACCGACTTATGAAAGGACCAGGTTACATGGCGATCACAACTGGTGAAATCACTCACATCATTAAATGCATACCTGTGGACGTTACTATAAGAAAGACAAAGGATTGTTACTCAGAATTACCAGTGACAGTCCGCAATGCTTCCTTGTTTCTTACTCCCAAATCTCGAATAATCACCAAATTCGGGAATGAAAGGGAATGCAGCTACGAACTATCCACAATGTATCGCGTTGAAGACACTTGGATTCAGTTTGCACCTGATCCACAAGTAAGGCAACTACCTCCTCAACTATTACAACCAATGACAACATTATCCTGGGAATACTTGACGCCAGGACCTCTTGCTATCAGCGGAATATACTCTGAGCAAGACATACAGAAGCTGAGGGACCACATCATGTTTCCTGCGGAAAAACCAGCTCTCCTCAATACAATTGCTAGAGGACTCTCTGGTCACCCTGTCGACTCAGACGCAATCTCCGTGTACAATCTGCTAGACGAAGCCTCTCTCAATAAAATAGCCGAGAATGCTGCTTCTCGAGTATGGAATGGATTTGTCAAGTTTGGCTCTGCAACTGCTGGAGTATTTGGCATCCTGGTAATCGTCCGAATCGTAAAACTTCTTGTCGACACGGCTATTCATGGATACGCCTTACATACCGCCTACGGATGGAGTATGCATTTGTTCGGAGCTATCTGGAGCTCTCTTACTCATCTGTTACTCCACCTTGCACATGGACCTGTCAAAAAGAACAACAAAGACAAAGGCGACGAATCATCATCATCATCATCATCATCATCATCTTCACCCTCCGCACCGGAAGGACCACCTACATTACCTACAAGACCACCAGCGACTAACAGGTTTCCAGAACCAAATGAAAATGCTAGATCCAACATCGAACCAACAACAGTAGATATGACCCCTGATGTCAATAGATATCGAATTTTAAGAGACCGTTTAAGGGAACTCGAACAAATTCCTACGATGACATCGCAATTTGTTCTTAAATAAGGGGGGTGGTGTGACGTCCCGCCATTTTTTCGAACCCCTATTTCCAATAATAACTAAGCAACATTTTTATTTAGAAATAAGTTAACAATTATGTAATCTATTCGCGCTATTCTTAAATATTAGTTATTCTTATTATTGCTTATCTGCTATCAATTGGTTATTATTCTTATCGCATACGCCTATTCTAACTTAAAAATTAAATATACTTTTGGTTATAAATGGGAAATCCAAGATTTCCCCATGACAAGACCAATGAGCGAGCTTTAGTTTAAGAACTAGCGACGCGACCAATCAGGCGCAATCACTAGGCATGACCCTCGCGCGCATAACGCTCTAGAACTAACTAGCAGTTAAATTATAGAACAGACCTGCGCGCGGACTCTAACCTTTTGCGAGCTTAGGACTTAAGTAATATTAAATACTTCGACATAGAACTGAAGAGATATGCGTTATGCCTTTATGAAAACATGAAAATAATAACTTGTTGAAGCAATTCTTTTTACAAAATAAATAACTAATCGTTTCGACTCCACCCATGAGATAAAAATTCAACTTTAAGATAAATAACTAAACAAATAACGTAGTTGTATTATCAAAAACAAGTTATTATGGAAATGATTCCATGAATAAAAATATAATAATATATTAATCTAACCCAATGTTTTAATATCTATAATAATCTATAGTTATTAGGAAACTTTGAACTATCAACTGAGCTAACATAAAATTGCAATTATTCCTTTAACAAATATACAAGTATATATATATTTTAAATTATGAAGTCATAACGATTTATTGGAAATAACTATCTCATAAACAATTAAAATAACTAAGAATGAATTTTGAAATCTATGTTAAAACTTTTCAATTAAGCAGTTAACTAATGGTTTCGATAAACTACAGTTACGACTTCATAAATCAGTTACTTGTATAAAACGTTCTATTCTAGCTTGATAACTCATTTAAATATTACGCGCTAGTATATTTATTTAAGACACCGAAACGCTTCGCTCGTGGAACCAAAATTCACCCGTAACAAATTGCAAATAACCTCATATACGTTACCGACTCTGTAACGATGACAAATATTGATATTTAACTCTTCTTAGATTTTTCACTCAACGACCGAACTAACGATGTATTATTCGATTCCACGAACGCAAGTGTCGGCTACAAGTAAATTTAATTCTATTGTAACGTCTTGTCGTCCACGCGCCGACCACCGTCTTATTTACATTAGCCCGGAAATCAGACAATAGTACTCGCGTAGAACTCCTTTGTGCTGCCGATATCCGGTGGATGAAGTCATCCAGAGCACACGCCGACAGGTGCTCTAATTAAAAAGACATCGTAGATGTAAGAAATGTAAAATTCATCTCCCCGAAACACCCCGAATCGTTTCACACGACACCAATGTCCGATCTCAATACCTTTGTCTCGACAGTATATAAACCGCAAAATTCGAGCTCTTCAGGCAGATAGGCAGATCATCTCATATAGTCATGGTCAGATAGTCATATAGTCAAAGAACAGATCATCTCATATAGTCATAGTCGATCATTCGATCAAATTCATTCAGATCTGTTCAGAACATTTTCATCGACCATTTTTGTTTAATCTTATCATCGTAATTTACTTGCTACCTCGCGTAGTACTTATAAAATTTCTGTATACTGCATCGACACTTCTCTCATTTTGTCGGTCGTGCGTTACACCAAGACTAAGTGTACAATTCAGAAATAAAAGACATTTGTGCATACATCTGTATATTTCAATCCGGCCTGAATCGTCCATGACCGAGGTCCTCCAGGAGACGCAAAGGTTCGAAATTGCACAGAAGGCTTGGCTAAAACCTGAGATTCGTCGCAACGATACGGTAAGTAATCATAATTTCCTTAAATATCAGAATATGCCGTATCATTACGAAGATTAGGAAATCTATAAACGACTGACAACCTTTTCTATCTCTCACCGTCTCGCATTCCACATGCTTCCGGTGACACCCTTATATCCTTTACATAATAAAAAGAACCCCCTGTCAAGCACTGGCATGCAGCTGACATTTCACAGTCAGTCGTTCCTTTAGAATCGACATAAAATTATCATACGACCCTCCTTGCATCCATAATAATAATATCGATACTAAACGATATAATTAGACTTGAGAATAGAATACGTACACCTGTTGTTATTCGGACGTCGTCCAACCTTTTATTCACCCAGACGCTGTGAGCACACCCGCTGTGCCCGTGCGTCGTTCTCACCCTAATCCAAGATTCCTCTCGTTTTCGAGCACCCAAGGCTTGTGCACCGAACGACATTTCCTAAATCATCACCCAATATAATTCCTTTCGTCATCGAGCACTATCGTGCCCTTGATCGACAATTTTCCTTATACCTTTACTCTCCAATAAAAAATCGACAACAAGAAGTGAAATAAATCTTAATATTATATTGAATATAATCATTCAATACTCTTTTAACTCGGACGTGGTCCAATCTTTTATCTACCTTGTCGTCGAGCATTTCTATGCCCAGAGCGACACTCTATACCAAAGTCCCGAGATTCCTCTCGTTTTCGAGCACCCAAGGATTGTGCACCAAACAACAATTTCCAAATCATTACCATATATATATTTGCCTTCGTTTTCGAGCACCCAAGGATTGTGCACCAAACAAAAATTTCCAAATCATTACCATATATATATTTCCCTTCGTTTTCGAGCACCCAAGGATTGTGCACCGAACGACAATTTCCAAATCATTACCATATATATTTCCCTTCGTTTTCGAGCACCCAAGGATTGTGCACCGAACGACAATTTCCAAATCATTACCATATATATATTTCTCTTCGTTTTCGGGCACCCAAGGATTGTGCACCGAACGACAATTTCCAAATCATTACCATATATATATTTCCCTTCGTTTTCGAGCACCCAAGGATTGTGCACCGAACGACAATTTCCAAATCATTACCATATATATATTTCTCTTCGTTTTCGGGCACCCAAGGATTGTGCACCGAACGACAATTTCCAAATCATTACCATATATATATTTCCCTTCGTTTTCGAGCACCCAAGGATTGTGCGTCGAACAACAATTTCCAAATCATTACCATATATATATTTCCCTTCGTTTTCGAGCACCCAAGGATTGTGCACCGAACGACAATTTCCTTGCGCCCTAAATCTCTTCCTTTGAATTAAGTTTAAGATAGAATGGAAATATATGAGTTTATTTAATATCGATATTATACTCCTTATAAAAATAATTATTCTCCTCTCCCTTTCTAAGCAATCAACATCTTTTCTTTCCGCAAATTTTAATAAATTTAATCTCAATTAAGTTTTCTAATCTTCTACTTATTTCAACGGCATAAATCTGATATAAAATTAGATCTAAGTATATTGAATAAAGTATACGAAATAATAGCATATAAAATACATATATATATATATATATATCTCATACATTAATTCATTATTAACCTCAAACGCTTTTTCTTAAATTTAATATACTATTTCTATATCATCGCATGATATTTCTTTTAATTAATTTGCTTGTCGTGATCAATTGCATAAAGCTTCATATTATTCTTCCGCGATTCTTGTAGATGTACAACCAACAATATAAAAAAGCTCTCCGAAAGAAACGGAATCACAGAGCTGGAAGAAAGACGCGTGCCAACCGTGCAGCTTCCCATTTGTGTTGGCTTAACCGACAAGCTCTTAAATCAAAACTTAGAATCAAATCTATCGAAGAAATTTCTTTGACTTCAGAAACAATAGCACGCTTAAAATCGTCAGTGACTAACATATTCCACTTTGAAACTTGTGCTAAAAATCCAGAAACCGAGCGTTGTATTAATTCTGAACCATCACAGCCATTCTTAATCGATCATCTAACTCCCGGAACTTCCCAAGAAGATAATAAACCGAAACAATTGTCAAACCGCCGACACTAAATAATTTAACGAGCGTATCTATTAATTCGTCTGAATCATTCCCAGAATTGGATCAAAATATAAATTTTCCAAGGGAAAACGTAATTAATTACGAAGATTCATTGCTTAAAGATTTAATATCTCAATTAAGAACTCAACTACCAGAAAATTATTTCGTCATTGATGAATATGGGAGTTATTTAAACTTTTAAGAAATCGCTGACTTTAAGTTATTATAAGTACAATTGTGTAACGATTATCAATGAATAAAATCTCTAAATTAATCATTTACGAATATATTGCGATAATTCAAATGAAGCCTAGAATTACCGACGAAGAAGCCGAAGCTATAAATTTTATTCTAAATTTATTAATCAGATTACTTTCTGAGATTATCGACGATCAATTAGACATAGACGAGTTAATTTCTTTCCTGGAAAACATTGAAAAACCTTAAAATATATGTACCCAAAATACACTTAAATTATACTAAATCTTATACTCGATTATATTTAATCATATATAAAATATTGTATTAAATTTAGTAAGTTACTAATATCACCATTCCGTACCATTTAGTTCACTTTCCCTAGATCCATAAGTCAAGTCAGAGAGAAGGAGGAGAGGCGCCACGCCGTCATTTTTCGTAAGACGCTTTTTCTAGGCCGCTCACTAGCGTCACGTACATCCATTTTACGGCCGCTTGGAACGAAGTGGCCACATCCACTTTCGATGTCGATAAAAAAGCCAGTTTTGGTTCATATCCGTGCTACATCCACAATTTTTTGGTTCGTGTCCGTGCTACATCCATATAATTGTGGATCAAAAATATATATCGAAACTTCGTGAACTTATTAATATGTTTTATTAAATGCGTGTAACGTTTCGGCATTCTAGTACATAATACGATATAAATTATTACTAAAGTTATTATTACTAAATTTTTACGTATATCCGCATGTGCGAAATGAAATAAATTTTCTTAAATCAATTTTTCTTGATAAGTCTTAATTGAATATAATGTAGAAAATATCTGCAATATATTACTTTTACTTTTTTCTTATTCTTGGAACAAAGGTATCAAGCATTTAAGCAATCATGCATTTTAATCTAATTATGATTTTAATTTATAGCTTTTTATATTAATTTTTTTATATTAATTTATTTTTTACTTATTATTAATATAATAAATTTTTTATTTATAAATTCGATTGGATGCGTAGTCTTTTGAAAATAAACATATAATAGATGCACTCCGCTTGACGCTATATTTTCGCTTCGAAGACTAATTATAAGATTCTTCACCCTATCTAGTTAAAAATTCTTCACCCTATCTAGTTAAAAATTATCCGATTTATGTCGTGTTTGATGTCGTTTTAATCGCCAAAATCTCATTAATCCATTAAGATTATTTTCAAGCTGTTTAAATGAAAAATAGAAGTTTTAGTTTTCATTTCAAAAAATGTTTACATTCGTGAATTGCTATGGTTGGGGAGAGCCCATTGTAAGAGACTTCGGAACTCTTTGATGATAGGTCATCTCGCTCGCTCTCTACTCGCGGTCTCGCTCTCGCTCTTACACTCGACGAGCGCGCTAGACAGCTCGGAAAGATAAGCTGATCCGGGAA
>OX424448.1:16340355-16422081 GCA_949152495.1 Lasius fuliginosus | reverse complement strand
GTAAACCTATGTGTAATTGTACAATCATAGACCTCGTCAATGATTGAAAGCATTGGTCGATATGGATGGACCTCGCATCGCGCAAAAAATTACAAACCCATGTGGAACTGTGTCTGATCGAACATGTGTCCGTTTGCAATCATCGTGTGTCCGTTTGCAACCGCCGTGTGTCCATTTCTTGTGTCTGATTGGGTCTGTGTCCGATTGCAACCACCGTGTGTCCGTTTCTTATTGTATGCGATTAGACCTGTGTCCAATTCATTCAACCTGCTGTGTCCGATTTATTCTGTGCGTAACTGAGACCTATCCAAAAATAACATTGATCAAATAATGTATTTAATCATTTCTCTTTCGTTAAGCATCGCAGAAAAACATGGTTCAGAACTTTTCGACTCATATTTCATTCAGAAATAGCGCTATATAATTCGTGGGCGTGAATTATGATACACCCTGTATTCACACACGCGCGCGCGCATAAATTATGCATGAAGACTTATTAATAAATTAATGTATATATCATGTGTACCAACTTAGTATTTATTTGCAGATATTTGCCGGATTATGAAACTCTCATAGAACAACTTGTGAAATTGCATACCTATGCAGCTTTACCTTCCGTGCTTTTGATAGACGATTTGGATAATTACTTCACTGACGAAACTATTAAAAATGACTCAGTTATGCACATTGCCAGAACTTGTGCTCTAATATTCCATTCAATGAAATCGTGTTCACGAATTTTAAAAATGAATGTAAGTGAAAAATTATATATACGCAATACAAACAAATTTATACTTTGTCAAGTCAGAGAGCCTTTATTTAAAAATAAGTATGTTTCAAAAGTGTCAAAAAGTACAGTAATTTTGCAATACTATACACAAATTATACTGTACACATGTTTATTGAAATTATGGTTTATTATTGTAACAATATTTTTCTCACCAATTTTTACTTTTTCTGTATTAATTATGGAAAAATTTCAGTAAAGGAATTTTAGATCAAATCTCTTATTAAAGTCTATTTAAAATATAGGATAAAAGAAGGTTTCACAGTGTTTTTATTCAAGTGAATTTAATTAAATTGTTTTCTATTATCTAAAAAAAATTTTTTTGTAGTTTTTTAACAATTATTTGGTTAGTTAAAATAAACACTTAATGTTATTTTGGAAAAATTAAAATATTTGAATTATTTTAATTTTCGGATTTTAGCTGTTTATATGTATGAAAAAAAAATATATTATTTGAGCATATAATAATAGTATCCACCCATATCGACCGGTGCTTTCAGTGTGTGTCGAGGTCAATAATTGTACAATTACACATAGGTCTGCAACTTTCCACACGAAGCGAAATTCACTTCACCTCGTCGATAGAAACTGTGTCCGATCAAACCTGTGTCCGATCGGGACAGTGTGCGATCGGGAAATATCGTTGTGTCTGATTGATAATATGCGCAATCGGGACTCATTCGTTAACAATTATGATGTATAGTAATATATTGTCTCATATTTGTGGTTGCATTGAATATGAAATGCATAAATTATCTATTTTTTATAACTTATTTTTTTAATGTAATTATATTTTACATTTAACTATTTTGTTGTTAATTAATTTAATCTGTAACGCGCGTGCGCGGTTTAATTTTTCAACTAAACTTTAAAATTTATGCATGGTCTATAATTATTTGGTAGAACTATGATAATTTACATTATATACTATTTATAATTATTATATCTCATTTATAATTATTCCCTAACAGCACATGTAGATACTGAGAATGTTCGGAGGATATCGCAAAAGTATATTACATATATTCTCAGAGCATTCGAGATACGTACTATGATGTACTGAATATGTACTAAGAATGCTCTAATGTCCTTCTATTTTAGTTCCTAGTATATACTGAGAAGATCTTATGGTATATACCAAGGATATTTATAGAATGTTAACGGTATATCTCCAGTATGTTACCGATATATCATGCATATATATAACAAAATATTTTTACTTATTCGGACAGAAATTGTCCGAATAAGTGAAAATCGGACATTTATCTGTCCGATTTTCCAAAAATCAGTTCAATATCTGAATTCCTCTGTACGGGAATCGTATTAGAAATTAAACTGATAGAAAAATGTTATTAACCGCATTTTGCAGGCTTTATATATCCTCATGACAAGAACTCGAATACGGGTATAGAAAATGAATAATGCGCCGCATAGCGGTAAGCAAATAAACTACACTATTTTAATAATAGTAAATGAAGTATATACTGTGCTTTCCAACTTTGGCTGCTTTCCTTTTAGGGAACACAGTCGACACTTTTGACACAAATCGACACACGACGCTTTCCATTTAGAATTTGATTCAAACTCAATCGACACTATTCGACTCTACTCGGGAGGAGAGTTGGAATGTGCTTTTGATCGAAGAACGCATCCGTTCCCAGTATTTCGCGATAGAATCTTTGAATCTAGTACTTATCCTTATTAAGGTTGAATTGTTTGTGCAATAAAAAATAAACAATAAAAAATAAAAATAAACTCTATTTTTATAATATATTTCGAGTGATAAAAATATTTATATACAGTATAATATATTATACATACATTTATAAAACTTGAAAACACGTTTGATAAGTTTTACGATAAATCTTGTAAGGTTAGGTATTAAAAGTTCAGTGCACACTGTGTATCCGTTTCTGTGTATCGCGTTCCATTTAACTGTGACAAACTGTGCTCGAGTGTGTTAACCTGCGTCGATTTGTGTCTCCTAAAAGGAAAGCAACCTATGTTTTGAATGTAAAGTTGACTGAAAGATAAATGAAAAGTTTCACGTGAAATTACATGATCGACCCCCTGAGCTAGAGTAATCGCATGTAAAAAAGTTTTTCTACATACATTTAATAAATAATTTAAATTTCGTCCGAAATGTAAGAAACATAATTATTTATACTTATTTATTACACAATTCACATTTCTACAAAATATTAAACGTGATTTATGACGTTGTATTTACATTTTGGACGTAATTCACATAATCTGTGTGCGATATCCTCAGAATATCCCTAGAATATTACGTATATATTCGGGATATTCGGGATGAATTCCAAAATATATGCAGAATCTATGATATGAATGCAAAATGTGATATTCTGTGTGCAATATCCTCAGAATATCCTCAGAATATACAAAATGTTCGTAGCCCATTATATATTGCTTACGATAGTATATTCTCAGAATGTTACGTATATATATGGGAGATTCCGTATGAATTCAGAATATACGGAGAATATTATGTGCTGTTAGGGTTATATTATAGTATAATTATTTTTTGTACATATATTTATACAAGAAAAGTACCTTTTTCCGATTTTGAGCTTTGGATATGTTGTAGCATGAGTTAAAAGAAGAAATACATAATTCTTTATTTATTTTTTAAGCATGTTAACGGTTTAGAGCATCTTCTTGAAGAAAATCGATTTTTATGTTTCTGAATTAATATTGTAAAACGGTGAAAAATATAAAAACAATTCAAAAATTTTTTTACTTGTAATGTATACTTTCATAATGATTTTCATTTAGATTATGAGAAAATGTCAAATTTATTAAAATATCTTTTTTCTTTTACTATTTCGAGAATTTTGAAATTTTTCTAAAAACAAAAATTAAAAAGCATTTTATGCAAATTCAACCATATAATAAAATTATTTCTTGAAAAAAATATTTTTGAAAAATGGAATATGAACACTTTTACTCGTGCACGCCATCTGTATTCGTCTTTTATCTATATTCTCTACTTGATAACTTTAAAAACCTTTTTTCTCTTTTATCTTACTTTATAATTTATTTGCTTGAAATACGAGGTAAGATAAATATTTAGTATGGCATGATGAAAATAATTAGTATGATATCAAAGATTATTGTTTAGAAGATTAATTTTTGAACTCAAAGAAATAAACAAAGTCGCTTGTGTTTCACTTGCACATGCATTATCGTATTTTTTATACATTAATGCAGCAAGATATCTTAATTGTAAAGACAAAAACGTATTAATAGAGAATATCAATGGATGCAAGTTATTCTTTTTATTAATTTCATTTTTGTCAATCAACATTTATAGAACCATTTTATAACTTTCTCATCATTGCCAATTATCTTACCTCATAAACAAGAAATATGTTTACTAATAAATATGTTTACTAATAAATATGTTTACTAATAAACGGTAAAACTTTACAAAAAACTTTACAAAAGGGGACTCAGCCCCAATGATCTTGACCTTGACATATGTTGTCAAGAGATCACTGTCCTAAGTATCCTCCAAAATGTTTCAAGCGTCGCTCGTTGTTTATTAAAAAGTTAACAAAAAAATTTCCACAAATGATATGTAATTTTCAGACATCATGTACGTTTTATAAAATGTATTCTTAGCAGATTTATTTATTTATGTGTAATAAATCGAATGGGCGGGGGAGAGGCAAAGCCCCTGCCCCTGCACCCGCACTCCGAAAAAAGAACTAACTTAACCCAATCCATTTCTTAGAGGTGAAGCATTGTTCGGGGTAAATAGTTCTTCGAGAATTTTACCATTTAATGTTTAAGGAAATATATCATGCATATACGTCGAAGAATTATTTTAAGAAATAACGGGAGGAGTTCACTAGGTAAAACTTTACAAACACAGATCCACTCTCAATGGTCTAGTTTCCACCGAAGCATTAATTCGCACCTAGTGCGGCGTAGAACCAAATTTAAGTCGATGGAAATGCGACTGACTGCGCTCATTTCACTCTCGCTTCGATCTGTAAGCTTTATCGGAGTGGCAGCGAATTGACACAAAATTTAGTCGGTGGAAACGGTTGAAAGTAGATAGTGCCAACCTCTTTTCATTATTCATAACAGTTATTGCAATGATTAATTATATGTAATACGTTTAACTGATGATTCAACAAAATTATTTTAATATCCATTTTCTTTTTACTCAACTAATTGTGTGTGTACTGTATGTATTCTTCAGAGGTTATGTTTGTTTACATTCAATAAGCAAAAGTTAAGTTGGCTCTACTGAAATATCAATCTTTCTCGCTTCTACTATACTTCCAGTGGAAACAGTACGTTAAATTCAATGCGCACCGAAGCAGAATCGGATTGAAGACCGGTGGAAACTAGACCAATGATCTTGATCTCGAACGCGTGGGCGGGAGAGGGGCGGAAAAAATTTGTACGTTCGTGCGTGTGCGTGCGCGTGCGCGCGCGCGTGTATTATATATACATACTATAATAGCTTTTCTTTCTTTCAACCTTAATTGCAAATTTTTTAAAATTGTGACGTGATGGAATAATTTGAAAATCTCAGAATCGTATTCAGCGTTTATAAAACTACAGAAAGTGTTTTTTGAGTTTTGTTTTTGTTTAATTATGTAATCAGCGATTTCAAATAATTTTAGCTACTGAGTTTTATGTCAGTTTAAAAATTTTCCTTTCTATCATCAAGAACGTTATAACGGCTCAGTGTGCCCTTCTAAAAATTAATAATCGGTAAAAGATTCTATCACATCTTCGCTTTCTATGCCATTATTCAAAATTTACTATTCGAAGTATTATGGTATTTTTACTAGAAAAGATTAAATTTTTGTTCTGTTTAAAGAATATGTATAAAAATATATGTATACAGTATAATATTTCACAAATAATTCTTTATATTTATTTTGATTTTTTATTCTTTATTTTGATAAAATCTAGTTTTATTATTTATTATAGGCTTATGTATGTGCATGGACCAATTCGAGTCTCACCAATAATTTCCTTCAAACAATCTACTTTCGCAATATCTGGAATTTGACAGAAGAAGAAGATGGAAAAATAATAGTGGAAAGAGTTGCTATTGGATTATCATTGAAGCCATCATATAAATATCATAAATTCGAAGATGGAATGCGCGCTCTTCAACAAATATTCGATTTCGTGGAAGCTTAGTGATGTTTTTTTTTAATAAATAAATAAATTTATTTGTCAATAATAGTTTTTATTTCTTTCCTTTGCGTTCCTTAGAAAAAATAGTATAAAAATGAAACAAAAAAAATTTTCTAAAAATGATTATACCGAGTGTCTTGGAAAAGATGGGCAATCTCTCGAAGACATGACAGAGCAGATAAAAATATAATCTCTTAATCTTCTTATATCAAATTTTTTCCTAAAATACATCTTTGCTGAGATATTGTATTTAAAACTAGGATTTGAAAAGCATTTTTTCTTTTAAACTTTTACTGCTCTGCAGATTTTGATAATTTATAATAATTATTTTCATATTAAATAAAGGTCTTTAAAGTAGTGTGATCGATTTTTTGATTCCAATCAGTTAGAGGCGGACCACTTTTAAGTATTTTAATCTACAAAACTTTGAAGCTGGTGGATCTTTTTTATTTTTATAAATTTTTTTAGATTCTCCATATTTTTTGGTAAATAAAATATTGTTGTTTTATTTCAGAAAAATTAATTATTTTCAAGAAAAACATTTGATCGATAGAAAATAAACTTTTATTCAGACAATAGAGTAATGATTTTGAATGATATAAAATTAATTGTATATGCCTCTATAACGAGATTTTCGGGATATTCCAAGGATTCGGTTCGTCTTAGGAGTTGGGACTCCGAGTGTCAAGGAACGATAGATCAGAGTTCCGTGTCACAATACTTTATTTTTACAGCTTATGTGTACAATGGCTTCGATTCGGTGTTTCGTAGTATTACAGACGTTTCACTTGCATTTTGTCACTGTTTACTTTTTAGGAATACGGCCCCGAGATACTTGTTACATGCGTTTATATTGACCGAAAGTGGGTTAGTTTTTTCGGTCACCCACGTTACACTGCACTAGTGCATATTGAAGGCCACTATACATGAAACATCTTAATGCAAAATACGAGCACTTTGACTATAAAATAATTAATGATTATTTTATTAATTATATATTTTATTTATTTAATAATAATATCATTATTGGACACTTAAAATGTTTATATTATGCTTTTACATTTAAATAACTTCATGTATAGCAGCTTTTAGTGTGTACCAGTGCAGTGTAGTGTGAGTGACCGAATTCGCTATTAATTGTGTATATGCAACGATTTGCATGGTTTGCATTTATTCGGTTTCGGGGCGCGCGCGGTGGTTTATGAAATGCTGACTTGCTCTACGTTCTTTTTGAGATTTTTAGGTCGTAATTGCGTTAGCAGATTACGACATGTATTATAAAACTTATTGAAACGAAACAGATTTAGCCAAATTAGAAAAAAATGATAATATAATATGCTCATCTTCTCAAACGCTCTCCTGTATGCGATGAATTGATGACAGCTGCACGCGCGCGTCGTAATATTCTAGAATTATTTTTTATCAAAATCCTATCGAGCAATTTTATAATTTTAGCTAAATCTATTTTGTTTCATTAAGTTCTAATATATCGCAATTTCGTCATTAAAAATCGCGACTCTACTGTCTCGATACATTAATTTTTGTGATAGTAATTGATAGCTTTCTCGATTAGATAATGAGGATTGATGATGAATGTTGCAAGTACCTATCAAAGTTAAACTTATTTGCAACATCCACAATGATACATACACAACTGAGATATATATACGAGGTGTGATCAAAAAGTATCGAGACTCGTTGTGTATCTCGGCTAATTTCGGTGGTGGAGATTTGTCTCTGCGCGCAAATCTTATCTTTTTCTTTTTCGATGGGAAATCCTGCATTGGACACCCTTTTCCTCGGGATCCGGGTAGTGTCGGACTCTTACCGACTAAACCCCACCGGTGGCATCCTAACGCCTATTGAGAATCCCCTGGGAAACGCTCTCGCATTACTTCCAGGGGAATCCCAGGCGGAGCGCTAAGAGAGCGCGCTTCAAACATAACCGAACACATTGGAGCGAAGCAGCGCCACATGCAATGCTGCCCGCCTCGCCCACCTTGGAGAGACGCAGTACAATCGCACGCATAGAACCCCCCGGTCTATGCCACCTGCGAGGCACCAAGATGGGTTATAACAAAACTAACTGCATATATATGTATATATATGTATACATATATACATATACAGGGTGACCCATTTTAACTTAGGCAGCCAAATAACTCGAAAAATAAGCACACTACGAAAAAATGTTTAGAATCAAAATTTCGTCATTTCGAGGGGGACGTACAATGACGTTAAAATGAGCCCTCCCCCCCTCCCCCTGGGCGGTGAGGGGGGGCAAGTTTGAAATCTTAAATAGGAACCCCTATTTTTTATTGCATATTCGGAATCTTTGGCTAAAAACACATACAATTTGTCTGAAACATTTTTCTCGATTCATGATAGATGGCGCTGTAATCGACGAAATTCAATTTCTTCGATTTCTCTTACTGAGAACCCATGCTTACGATTCTGCAATAAATTAACAATAAAAATACCACGTTTTCATTGTTAATACTCGAAATTAGTCTTAAAACAAACTTCTCATTATTTTTTATTACTCATTAATTACTTCTCAAGAAACTGCTTTTAGCGTAACCTGCCCTTTAGGCAACTTGAATGGTCCAAAGTACCGAGACATTTTGGACTTTCCATCTGATGGAGTTCCTCTAAGTATCCCTCCAAAATTTTGTCCATTTAGTGCCAAAGTCACAAGTGTTTATGTATTTTTTTAACATTTGTACTCTGATAAAATTTTGGTAAAATGGCAAATTATACGCCTACAGAAGTAGTCGATATTCTTATAACCTTTGGCGAATGTGGTAGAAATTACAGACTTACTGCCCGTACTTATGCGGAGCGATTCCCAAATCGCCGCCATCCTACTGATCAACAAATTATAAACATTGAAAGGAGATCTCGTAATAATCCACTTCATCGCGAAAGGCGAAGGAATAGACTTCATAATAATAATGACCCTAGATTGCTCGCAGTTTTGGCTATGGTTCATCAAAATCCCCATATTAGTACCCGTCAAATAGAACGAGAACTGGGAATCCCTCAAACTACGGCACATAGATTGTTACGATCAGTCAATTACCATCCGTATCATATTACTCTGGTACAGGAATTAAGTGAGGCCGACTACGTACTCAGAGTACAATTTTGTAGATGGGCTCCTGAGATGCTAGATCAGAATCCAGATTTTTTTGTAATGTTTGTTTCAGTGATGAAGCAACATTCATCAGCAATGGTAGTCTCAATAGGCATAATTGCCACTATTGGTCACCAGAAAATCCACATTGGTATCGTGAGGTGCTTAATCAACATCGTTGGAGTTTATATGTATGGGTAGGCATTTGCAATGGCCAAGTCATTGGACCTCATTTTTTTGAACGTCCAATTAATAGTCCAATGTATTTAGAATTCCTCGAAAATGATTTGCCAGCATACCTAGAGAATGTTCCCCTTGCAGTTAGACTAAATTTATGGTATCAACAAGATGGTGCTCCTGCTCATTATGCTCGTATTGTACGGACGCTTTTGAATCAAAGGTTCCCAAATCGGTGGATAGGGCGGGGTGGACCAGTTCTGTGGCCTCCGAGATCACCGGATTTGAACCCCCTTGATTTCTTTTTATGGGGATACGTTAAAGATGCAGTGTATAGTAAAGCTCCAACGACAAGATTAAATATGATGGAAAGAATAAGAAGAGCTTGTGAAGCTATAACTCCTTTAATGCTAGAAAATGTACAACGTAACTTTCGCTGTCGATTACTGTTATCCTTAGAAAATAATGGTGCACACTTTGAGCATCTCCTCCATGCGGAGAGAGCTGATAACAATGCAATCTTGCCTTAACTGGTTGGGTCACCACACGACCTTGCCTTCACTGGCTGGGTCACTACTTGACCTTGCCTTAACTGGTTGGGTGACCACACGACCTTGCCTTTACTGGCTGGGTCACTACTTGATCTTGCCTTAACTGGTTGGGTCACCACACGACCTTGCCTTCACTGGCTGGGTCACTACTTGACCTTGCCTTAACTGGTTGGGTGACCACACGACCTTGCCTTCACTGGCTGGGTCACTACTTGATCTTGCCTTAACTGGTTGGGTCACCACACGACCTTGCCTTCACTGGCTGGGTCACTACTTGACCTTGCCTTAACTGGTTGGGTCACCACACGACCTTGCCTTCACTGGCTGGATCACCACACGACCTTGCCTTCACTGGCTGGATCACCACACGACCTTGCCTTCACTGGCTGGGTTACCACACGTTCAAGCACCCCGAATTTTGAGAGGCGAGGGGACTCACGTTAATCAAGCACCCCGAAGGGAACAGAAAACTGCTACGTCCACGACGTTTTTCCTGGGTTACGCTAAAAGCAGTTTCTTGAGAAGTAATTAATGAGTAATAAAAAATAATGAGAAGTTTGTTTTAAGACTAATTTCGAGTATTAACAATGAAAACGTGGTATTTTTATTGTTAATTTATTGCAGAATCGTAAGCATGGGTTCTCAGTAAGAGAAATCGAAGAAATTGAATTTCGTCGATTACAGCGCCATCTATCATGAATCGAGAAAAATGTTTCAGACAAATTGTATGTGTTTTTAGCCAGAGATTCCGAATATGCAATAAAAAATAGGGGTTCCTATTTAAGATTTCAAACTTGCCCCCCTTCATCGCCCAGGGGGAGGGGTGGGGGGGGGCTCATTTTAACGTCATTGTACGTCCCCCTCGAAATGACGAAATTTTGATTCTAAACATTTTTTCGTAGTGTGCTTATTTTTCGAGTTATTTGGCTGCCTAAGTTAAAATGGGTCGCCCTGTATATACATATATACATATATACAGGGTGTCTCACAACCTCCGTACAATACTTAGTTAGCGTGTTCTAGAGGTAAAATAGAGTCATAAATTCTAATACAAAAATTTTGAAACTGCAATAGTTTTTGAGTTATAAGCGATGAAAGTTTGCCAATGATATCGCATAGAATTCGCGCGCTCAGGCCCGTAATTACACATACACGCGTACCGATCTGTTATTGATTTTTCAAGTTAGGTGATATTGATTTTTACTGCACAGCTGATTTTATTTTGTCGTTCCCTATATACAATGTGTGTTACACATATATCGTACATTATGGTGACAGGCTAATATTAACAAATTATAAATAACGGAAAACATTTAATTCTTAAATAATTTAAGTAATGAATAATTATTAAATAAAAATTAATGTATATATAAATCTTAATAAAAATAATTATAAATATTTATAATTATTATTTTTAATTTTTATTTAATAATTAAATTCATTAATTAAATTATTTAAGAATTAAATGTTTTCCGTTATTTATAATTTGTTAATATTAGCCTGTCACCATAATGTACGATATACGTGTAACACACATTGTATAGAGGAAACGACAAAATAAAATCAGCTGTGCAGTAAAAATCAATATCACCTAACTTGAAAAAATCAATAACAGATGATAGATCGGCAAGCGTGTATGTGTAATTACGGACCTGAGCGCGCGAATTCTATGCGATATCATTGGCAAACTTTCATCGTTTTTAACTCAAAAATTATTGCAGCCTCAAAATTTTTGTATTAGAATTTTTGATTCTATTTTACCTCTAGAACACGCTAACAAAGTATTGTACGGAGATTGTGAGACACCCTGTATATACATATATACAAGAAAAACCAAAGGAAAACCAAAGCAAGAGAAACTATTGCGAGAAAAACAAAACTAGACTAGACTAGACTACATCTGGAATAAAAGCAGTAAATAAGTGAATGAAGTGAAATAAACTTATTGTCAAGTAGGAGAGGGAGGAACGTAGGAGTGAGCAGAGATCTCTCCTTCCCATTCCCTCTCCCTTATTTCTTTCTTTTTTATAACACTACTTGCGGAAAGTGAAAACGCAAACCACTTCTCTTGAGATTGTAGAATAGTCCTAATAATAGTCTTCAAGTCCATTTGCTCCAATTCCAGTTTATTTAATAGTTGAGTCCTTTCTTCGATCCAGGCCGGACATATAAAAATCGTGTGTTCTGCAGTATCGTCGTCACAATGACAGTGTAAGCAATTTGAGGTGGCTCGCTTACGCATCCTATGCAGATAGTGGCCGAAACACTCATGACCTGTAACTAGCTGGGTAAAATGAAAAGACATATTACCAAACCTGTGGCCATTTCGCCAGACACGGTAGCACGGCCTCTCTAGTGATGGCACCAGGGGCACCAGGCCGATTCAGCAAAGTAACCCATTAGCGGCCAGGATCGCCCTTTCCTGTCTCTTGATTTCCATCACGCTCTCCTTGGACCACTCGTTTCTGACTCTGAGGTCAAATACGCGCGAGCACACTCTTCGCCTCATGGAGGCTTCTAAAGTCCACGGTTGCATGCGTGCCAACAGTGCGGCGACATCGAAAGATAATGTTCGATACGCCGCAACTACCCTGATTGCCACAGACCTTTGCAATCTAATAATAGGCCGCAGTATTTTGGAGAGAGCCGAAGACAGAGCGTTGCTTCAAATGGGAGCAGCGTATGTGAAAACAGATGTTATCACTCTGGCATACAGTAATCTCTTCTCCTCAATGGGACCTCGAAGATTCGACATCAAGCGGAAAAGAGCCCGAAATACCTTGGCCGCATTCGACTCGACGTAAGCAAAGTGGTCCGCGAATGACCATTTGTTGTCGATGATAATCCCCAAATATTTCATTGATGTAGTAGTCTTAACATATGTATCATCGACGATTACAATGAGCATAGTATGGGGTTTGTTTTTCCCATAAAAGAACACTGCCTCAGTCTTATTCGCAGCGATGGTAAGCCCTAACTCCTTGATCCTACGCACAATTCGAGCCAACATGATATTAGCACGTAAAGCCGCATCGAAAGCCCCAGCTACCGTGGCCACTATCAAAGTGTCGTCCGCGTAGCATATAGTGCAGCATCCATCTTTTTGTTCCAGCCGTAAGATAGAGTCAAATGCAATATTCCATAAAAGAGGTCCCAGGACAGAGCCCTGGGGAATCCCTGCTTGCACTTTCCTCTGCACCACATGACCATCGCGCACTTTATACAGTATAGATCTATTAGAGAGGTAATCGTGGATGATAGATCTTAGGTAATCAGGAAATCTCTTTCTCTTCAATACATCTTTAATTACACTCCAAGGGATGGAGTTAAAAGCATTTGATATATCCAGACCCACAGCATTGGCAATTCCACCTCTTGATATAGACGCTCTGATAAAACTACGCATCTTAAATAGCGCATCCACCGTTGAACGATGTCTCCGGAACCCGTATTGACAATCAGAGAGATCGGATTCAGGATTGCTCTCCATCCAATTCAAGATTCTATCCGCAATAAGCCTTTCGAATGCTTTCCTTACCTCGTCTAACAATAAGAGACAAATGGGTCTCGCTTTAATAGGCATATTCTCAGATGTAGTACCCTTTGGAATCAATACCAAATTAGCTCTTTTCCAGGATTCAGGAAAGAGACCTTCCTTAAGGCATAAAGAAAAACACTGAGCCATCCACTTAACGATGATATGCGGAGCTTTCTTCCAGGCACTTGATTTCACACAGTTGGGACTCAATGCAACGTTTCTGGAGGCCCCCTTCTTGATCACTTCGTCAACCTCTGATATGGAGACAGTCTACTCTTCGTTCCAATCAAATTCGGGTCGAGACACAGAAGCGCCTACTGTGACCCGTGCAGGAAAGAGTGAAACCAACAACTTTTCCAGCTCACAAGGGTACAAAGTCTCCGTAAGACGATTCAGAACAATCTTATATGGTAAATCCCAAGGATCCCCATTAATGGTAAGTATAAGGTCATTCCAGGCACATTTCTTAGCTCTCTTAATTTCTAATCTAAGATTCTTTTTCGCGGTTTTATATTCTTTCTCTCTAGCACAAATAACATCTACATCACCTTTACGCCTAGCGCAAATTTTACCTGTAGTTTCTGCTCTTTATAGCACAAAGGCCAACCTTGAGTCACGATGAGTCAGTAACAGTTCGAGCACCCCTCGAACCAACACTTGCACTGGGCCTTTAAAAGAGAACTTTATTGTTTATTGGTATAAACTTTCAATCGCCTTCAAAGTACTTTCCTTGGGCATCTATAAATTTATGCCAGCGATTCTTCCATTGTTCAAAACATTTTTTAAATGTATTTTTTGGAATGCTCTTTAGATGACTCGTCGTATTTCTCTCAGCGCGCAAAATGGCGGAAGAGAAAGAACAGCGTGTGTGCATAAAATCTTGTGTAAAACTCGGAAAACTGCTTAAAGAATTTATGAGTCGCGCACGTGTATTTGAGTGGTTTAAAAGGTTTAAAGAAGGTCGAATCTCCGTTAAAAGCGATCCGCGATCTGGACGCCCTTCAACGAGCAGAAACAAAGATTTTATCGTTCGTGTAAGAGAATTAATACGTGAAAGTCGACAATTAACAGTGCGTGAAATTGCCAAAGAGATAGGCAGATTCGACGATGTGAACACAATAGGGAAAAATGCGATGAGTTATCTAAAGAGCATTCCGAAAAATGCATTTAAAAAATGTTTCTAACAATGGAAGAATCACTGGTATAAATGTATAAATGCCCAAGGAGAGTACTTTGAAGGCGATTGAAAGTTTATATCAATAAACAATAAAGTTCTCTTTTTACACAACCAGTCTCGATACTTTTTGATCACACCTCGTATTGTCAAACAAATCAAATATGTAAATGAATAATACAAATAATACAAAGTTGTCGACTGGCAAAGAAAAAAAAATAATCAAAGGTTTAATATGTAATAGAGAGCGGCTGTTAGTGTGTCTGGTCGCCGCTAGAAAGACACTGAAAAACAAAAAGGCGACACGGTTAGGTCGCTTTCGAAAGGACAGGGTATTGCTTTCAAGAGTATGTTTATGTGAGAGAGATGTTAGTGTATGTATGATGTGCGAGTGCTGAGAATGTGTGAGTAGGTCTGTAACTTTAAAAATTTTTATGGAAAATTTGAAACATCCCGCCCGCCTTCTCTAGTCCCTTCTTCCTGGAAGAGTACAATATTGATTTTCCCGATGGGTCTAGATAAAGTAGAGGTAGCTGTTTTGACTTGCACTACGCGAATTAGCCCATCCGCCCCGGATTGAATTTTGACGACACGCGCCAGTGGCCACTCATAAGGTGGTTGAAAGTTAGATCTTATAAATCACCCTGACTTCAGGCAATTGAATGCGCCATTTAGGTCGATGTTACAACTCGTGAAGATTCTCTGACGACCATCGGCTCCGGAAATGCTTATACATTTGTCTGAGCAGCTGCCAACGAAACGGTATGGGTACCGTGAGATCGAATGTGGATGCTTCAGGTATCGTGAACGTTGGTGATCTAATAAGAAAATGCGCTGGAGTTAGCGCCTCGAGATCCGTGAGATCGTCAATCAATGGCTGCAAGGGCCTCAAATTTAGGCAGGCCTCGATCTAAAAAAACAGTGTTATCTTTTCAAAAGTGAACCAAGACTTGCTTTACGCGAGGTTTCTGTTCTTGCTGAGCTGGCCTTAGGACACCTGCGTTATTCTTTGACAGATGTACCGCCCCAGTCAAACTCCCCGCCTGGCAGTGTCCTCGAATCGGATCACGCGGGAGTACTAACAGCGATCGATCGAGGCCTCACGCCACTCTAACACGTTTGGCTCTAGAACACCGTGACCGCTGGGGCGCGAAGCCTTCGGGCACGCGCTCCGCCTAACCAAGTAAGTAAGGAAACGTTGAAAGTAGTGGTATTTCACCGGCGATGTTGTCATCTCCCACTTATGCTACACTTCTCATGTCTCTTTACAGTGCCAGATTAGAGTCAAGCTCAACAGAGTCTTCTTTCCCCGCTAATTTTTCCAAGCCCTTCCAAGCGTTCCCTTGGTAGTGGTTTCGCTAGACAGTAGAGGGAGCGTCCACGTTAATATTGACCACGGTCCCGATTGACCGCGGTCCCGATTGACCACGGTCCCGATTGACCACGTTGATATTGACCACAGTCCCGATTGACCACGTTGATATTGATCACGGTCCCGATTGATCACGATCCCGATTGACCACAGTCCCGATTGATCACGGTTCCACATGGGTTTGTGAAGTCTACCCATATCGACCGGTACTTTCAGTATGTAACAAGGTCAATAATTGTACAATTACCATAGGTTTGCAACTTTCCGCATGAAGCAAAGTTTATTTCACTTCGTTGATAGAAACTGTGTCCGATCGGGACTGTGGTCAATCGGAACCGTGATCAATATCAACGTGATCAATTGGGACTGTTGTCAATCGGGACCGTGATCAATATCAACGTGGTCATTCGGGACTGTGATCAATCGATAACGTGGTCAATATCAACGTGATCAATTGCAATATGGTCAATCTCAACGTGATCAATCGAGACCGTGGTCAAACGTGATGCCACTCGACAGTAGATAGAGACATTTATTTTAAGAGACGCCGCTACAAGCAATCCGACTCATGCTACCTCGCCCATTCAGACATACGCAACAACTTACCCATTCTCCTGCGGTCCCGTTCGCCTGCAATCTTGTGGATTTAGGGACACCACCAGCCAGACTCGGTGATTGCCCCATGCACTACCTTTTCGTCGTTAATGTATTAATACATTTCCAACTGGCAATCCGGTTGTGGAGCCGAAGTCCCCGACTCCAACACCAAACCCCGGGGGCCAAAACATCACGGAGGCAATATGTACAATGCGTGCGTGTGACCGGTGAGGTGTAAGTATACAAGAGTATAAACGTGAGCGTGAATACGGGTGCAAGTAAGTATAGCGCACGATAATCGGATCGGACAGTGCTGGGCTATATATGCCTTTATTGTATGCCCGATAATACAAGTGTTTGCGTGAGAATGCAAGCTTCGGATGCGGTGCTTTAAAGTACGGAGAATAGTTACGGCACTCGGTACGCGCAGGGTAACGGCGGTCTGTTGTGACGCGTTTTTGTCCGTGCGGCGATTTAAATGCCGAGCGCGTCTAGTAGACGCGAAAGCGCGCGGGACGCGAGAGCGTGAGATCCGCGTTAATTTGCGTTAAGTTGCGTAATTAATGCCGGTGTTAGGCTTTGTATGGATGTGCAAGGATGCGACGACCGACGAGAGCACCCGTCAGCGGCAGGGAACTCCCTATCCGTTGAAACTCGTCGTCGCAAGGTCTGTAAGGATTCTCGAAATGCCGAGAGCGCTCGGCGGAGACCAGGTGCGCCCGATCCCCGTAAGTTCAATGTTCAGTTCGAAGGAGGCTTTTTGTAGGAGATGCCGAAAACTCTCGGCGGAGGCTGGGTGCGCCCAACCCCGTTTTCTCTCTCTTTAGAGAAACAGTGCAGGTTTCGGAGTGTCAGGCACCGTACAGGCAACGCTCTGAACAAATCTGTAACCGGAGTGATCTTCTATCGGTCGGACCGCTCTCTTTATACTCCGAAAATTACCCGTTCGGATAATTTCGGTAGTAATCGCGGGGCCCGATTTTTCTCGCTAATGTGAGTAATTATCCCGGACGGATTCGGCGGCGTTCGGTCGGCACCGTCGCTCGGCGCTTTCCATCAGGACTCGGAGCGACTTCGGAAAGCCGAGCGATGGCCCTGTATACGAGGGGTGCCAGCGGCATGTAACGGCCCCGAATCCGTCGTGACGATATGTTTAAAAAAGGGCGCATCGCGCCGCTGCCCCTTGGTACCTCGGCTGGTGGTCGCCGGGCGGCAGCTTTCCGGCGGATCGGCGGCTGGGTAACGATCAGGGGGTGGATCATTACGTAATAATTAAATAAATAAATAATCAAAGTGTGTAAAATGACAGGAATTATGAGTTATCTTCAAAAAGGACCGTGGAAAAATGGAATTTCCTCCAGAGTACCTGGATTGAAACAGCGATCGGGTAATCACGTCCTAGAATGAACAAGGTCATAGTATTGGAAGGACTTTCTATAAGCACTTACCGTAGTTCCTCGTGGTTTATAAAACCAGGGCCCATACAGAATATGTTTTCGGATAGAGGAAAGTCGAGAGGGAGAAATTGCGCTAGGAGCCAGTTGTGGAACCAGTATTTAATTTTTCCTCGCGATTATTCGATTCAGTCTGGTGAGAATAAGATTCCTCACCGCGAGCGTTCGACTCTTCGAAATCACATGATTTCTCTTTGAAGTCCCATGATTACTATTCACAATTGTATAATCCCTCGTCGAGATGGTGCTCTTTTTCTTTAAAGTCATGGCGGTTTTTTCCTTTGAGGTGACGCTAACATTTAAGTTTCGACCTTTGTGGCGCTTGGTTGGTGTGTTCGGGCCTTAGAACATATATAAATAAAAGGGGAATTGCTTATATCTTTCGTGAAACGAGCCTGTGTCAAACATCAGTGTGAGAGAGAAAGATAAGATCGTCGTTGCCATGGTTATCTACTGTTAGTTTGACAAGAGAAGAGTAAGAGTGACGTAATAACCCTCCCCTAACGATAACCATGAAAAAATTATGGCAATGACATCTGCGCATGCGCATTGCGGGCGATTGGGAGTCACTATCTTTGTCTCTCGCACCAATGTTGTACACACTCAATTCCCCTTCTATTTATATATGTTCTAAGGCTCGGACGATGAATTGTCAAGTCAGTTCGGACATTGTGCAATACTTCCGAGCAACCGCGCGACCAGATATTTCTTTCCTCAATAGTTAGAACCGGATGGAGAATTGTCGCGATCAACCGTCGTGGGGATCGCTGAAGTCATTGAAGGTTGTATGCACTCTTTAGCTTGATTTACTTGCTGATTATGATCCAATCCAACCGTATAGGATTAATCAATAAACTCTCATTAGAGGAAAAGAATCTGCGCTTCGCTAACCACGCCTGGTAGCCCATTTTTCGTTAGTTAAATATTTAAACCCTGAGAATAGCGTAAAGGAGATTAATGAGAAGTAGTAAGAGCAACGAAGGAGAGCAATTAATCAGTTACAAGTTAATTAGTTAATTAGTTGCAAGAACAAAAAATTTAACCAACAGTGAAGAGATTGACAGAAATCAAGGAATAATTAAGTAATAAAATATATAAATTTGTACTTTTTTCGACTCATTACTTATTGTGTGCGTTGGTATAATTGAAGGAGAATACTTGGTCCGCTCGAGTTGTGGCGCTGATGGTGCAAAGGATGGATTTCTCTCCGCTGTATAAACTGCTGTATTTATCACTCACTGGTTGAATCATTGAGTTTCACAAAATATTTGATACACAACGAAAGAGGCTTCCGATGCCGGTTAGTTTAAGATACCGAAGATGCGGAGAATAAATCACTGTTCAACTTCTTGCATTCCAGAAAAAACTATTATAAGCTATTCACGCATACAGTTAAAATTGTTCTTATAATAAAGAGCGATTGTTAAAGTTAATCGAAATGCGATCGGAGGAAGAACTATAGTAGACTGATTGCTGGAGGGATATTTTCGCGTATATTAGGCTTCTTGCTCCTCCTCTCCATTAAATAGTTAGAATCTTTTCATAAATCGAATTTTTTAATGACTCCTATGATTCTGGAGGTGTCTTTTTTGATACAGGAGATTTAAAAAGTTTCGGTATTGGTGGAGACTTTTGTTTTAGGAACTAGATTTCAGCCAATGGAAAGCTTGCTGCAATTGAATGAGGTTGACACTTTTATTACCCCTCGAGTTTATCCCAACGCAGATATCGCATAAAAGTGATGTGTCAGGCGAGCACGTGTCAAATTATCCTTTGTTCCATTACAGTCCATAGTCGTCTCTAAGTTATTGGTTTGGTTTTTGGTAGCGATTTTATTCTCTATGAGAGGCTGTCAACCGTTGTTTAGAATTCTCAAGTCCGCCTGTCAGCCAATGGTCCTTTTGAGTTAATATTTTTTATCCGTCTGTTTATTGTGTTAGCTATGCTACGTAGCGTACACTACGCATGTTTCTATTTCCGCGGCTTTGTTTATCGTTTCTCAAGGATTTGTCTTGCCTGTCGATATCAGTTGGTTTATTTATAGAGTACAGAGAGGTTTTAAAGTTTAGTGTACTATGAAAGAAAGAATCGTGAAGGCCACAGGATGGAACAAATATATTGTAAGCAGATTTTGATAAATTATGATAATAATACGGATTATTTGTTTCGGTGAGTGTACATCTACATCTAAAGGAATATATCACTTTTCTGGTCGATCCAATATACTTTTGAGTTCATACAAATATGAAAAAAATAAAATCAACATTGTTGAACTTATCAAAAGTATCAGGCAAAATATCAGGAAAGTATAATAACGCAAGAGGAGACTCTAAAATTCTAAGAAGTTTAATTCTAAAAAATTTCAAGTTTAAGGATCTATTGTAAATATTAGAGCTTACAAAAATGGCTAAAATAATAAAAAATATAATTAGATAAGAGGTGGCAACATAAAAAAATAAAATTTCAAGAATTCCAGCAAGTGATTTATATTTTAATAGCGAAAATGATGATCGTTTCTTTATAAAATTACAAACTTACAAAATTTATTATCATATCATGTTGCTAATCGTCATCGCTGAGAAACTGATCTAGTGGATTTGGACCTAATCTTTTTGGTTGAATTGTTGATGTTCTCTCGGGATCATCGGCTGAAACATTCATACATAACAACATTTAAATTTATAATTATTACGGAATAGAGAGAAATATATAATAAGTATGTAGATTTAAATTAACATGTTTTGAAAGATACATATATAATACACATATACAATACGCCCACATACACAAAATCTGATAATAAAAAAATGCTAGCATTAATTAGATAAAATCTATTTATAAATATAACGATGCACTGTGGATACATTTAGTACAACTGCTTACTGAGTTACTCACAAGCGTTTATTAGCGCTTCAGATTTTGTGGATGCGAACGCTCCCTATGTTGCTCACAGTGAGTGCAATTTTATGTCGCTTGCCATCACTCACTATTGTTCACTCTGCTCTATTCCCGCTTAACTATGAAAAAAGTAAGTTATTCATTATTGCAAACAATAATACAAATAAATATATTAAGCGTTTAAATACTATTTTATATTTAAAAAATTATATTTATAATATTTTTTTAGTTTCTTAATATTTTTTAAAAAATTAAACAAATCACACTACTTATTTCTAAATAGATTTACAAAAATGATAATATCGACCAATTTTTCCCAAAACAAAAATACATAAACATTGCAAAGTATAGCGAAAATAGTAAAAGGAAAGTTGTAGAAGGATATTTCAATAAGAGAAAAAGTAAACTTAAAGTATTGTGTTTTTGCTCATATTTCGTTTTTATGCTGCTTACCTCGAATTATTTTTATTGATATTTTTTCGTTTTACTAATATTTTATTTACTGATATTTTAATATATTTAATAATATGTTATTATTATTTTATGTTATTAGTATTTTATAATTATAGTGTTTACTTTTAGCTTTAGGCATACTTCTCAGTCACAGGGCATTATGATCCGAACCACAGTCCATGCCAGGGCTATCATACTGCTCGGTCCTTCTCCGAGGACTAAGGGGATCTTTTTGAAAATCACCTCTCGAAAAAATAGCCACAACTATTTTAATTCACATCACCTCTTGCGAGCTTTCTATTTCGATGGCTCTTCTTAGGTGATGCGTTGCTATGTTTTATTGAGCACTCTCTTAACTTAACTTAGATAAGATCGCTTGATTTCGTCCATAACTCGTTCTTATAATTTCTCCACCACTTCTCGTATTCCTTCTCAGCCGTGGTTTTTGTCTCCGGCGTGGTATTCGACTCGCTCATACATATTACGATCAACCGATTGTATATTCTTCCTCACGGTTAGTACACGCTAATCATTAGCGCAATGATTAAACGTGTGTTTCGCATTTTATACATACAATTGAGCTTCATCATTGGATATGATAACCCTATTCTAGCAACAAAGGATACCGCTCAGATATTATGTGATCAGATGTGGATTAGAGTCGCTTCAGCATAATTGAAAACGTTTGATTATAAATGCGCTTACATATATTTTTATTTATAAAAAAGAGTAAAAAATTATAATAATATGTATAAGTTACAGTGCCGTAACTTATTAGCCTGCGTTGCGCCCGGTGTGAGCTCAACGTTTTGCGCCCTTCCATCCTTCCCAAATATCTATAATAAAAAAACTTAACATATTGGGACTTCCGTTTCCGTTATTATTGTTAACAGTCGAAAGAAATTGGTGTGAGTTTTCCACAGACATCTATATGTATACTAGACCGCTAACTCCCTTATATACTGTACGAAAAAATGGACCCCAAAAAGTATGTACTACAGAGGCGAGGCACTGCACATCTGCGCATGTGCAGTGTAAGTGGTAAAGAAGAGGAGTGTGCTGTATATGTGATGTGTGTGTAGCACACATGTAGCACGAGAGTGGCACGTGACATATATTGCTTGAAATTTAACCAATCAGATGTGATTGCCATACCACTTACGCAACGCATGTGCATGATTATGTACATACTTTTTGGAGTCATGTATTTTGGCGAAGTTAGCAGTCTAGTATACATATAGATGTCTGTGGAGTTTTCTGAGAGCGAGGGAGAGAGAATTCAGAGAGGAAGGTGGAGAGAGTGAGACGAAGGTAATAGAGTGGAGTGAGTGGTGTGAGAAGTGTGAAGAGAGTGAGGGGGTAAGAGAGGTAAGGATAAAACGAGTGAAAAGAGGGTGAAATGTTAGATGAGTTAGCGGTTATAAAGATTGACAAGGGTAGTGGCGGGGGAGCGGAGCGGGTCCTAGGGAAAAGTAGTTACGTCGGGGACAGAGAGAGGAAGCGAGTGTAGAGAGGTAGGGAAGAGAAGCGATAGGTTGCGTAGGCAGATAAGTGGGCATAGGAAGATTAGAGATAGGAAAGTGAAGATGGGATCGAAAGGAGACAGATTAATAGAGAGAAGGGGAAGCATGGGAACGATTGAGGAATTGCTTAAAAGGAAGAGAGTTAACAGAGGAGAAGGAAATGAAAAAAGGGGAAAAAAGAAGATAAAGAAGAAGAGGAATGGGCATTCCAAAGTACTAAAAAATTATTACGTTCGCCGAAGGGAGGATGTGATGAGGACTGGAGAGGATGGTGTAGGGAATTATAAAGAGAAATAATGACAGGGATGAGACCTGAAAGAGGAAATTATGGAGGAAATAAAGGAAGTGATTAGAGGGCAGGAAGAAATCAGGGAGGAAGTAAGAAAAATGAAAGTAGAGATGGGGGAGAGGGAAAAGAGATGGGAGTTAGAAAAGACGGAAATGAGAGGAAAAATAGAGAAAATAGAAGGAGAGATGAAGAGATTAGTGACAGAGAAGGAGAGAGAAAGAAAGGAAGGGATTAAAATAGAGGCAAGGAAGAAAGAGGAGAGAGAAAGAGAAACAGAGGAGATGAGGGAGATTTTGAGAACGATAAAATGGAGGTTAGAGAGAAAGGAGGAGGAGGAAAGGAAAGGAAGCATTATAATAAAAGGAATTAAGGAAGAGAGGGGGGAGTTAAAAGAAGAAGTGGCAAAGTTATTTAGGAAGATAGAGGTAGAAGCGCCAGGGATGGCGTTAATAAAAATAGGTAATATGGATATTAAAAAAGAGATAATGGAGAAAAGGAAAAGATTAAAAGGGAGGGAGGAAAGGATAGAGGACGATTTGACATGGAGAGAAAGGACAATGATGTGGAACTTAGAATTAATTGCGAGAAAAGAAGAAAGAGAAGGTAAAAGATCTTGGATAAAATATGGAAGAATAAGGATTGAGGGAAAGTGGTGGTGATGAGATGGAATAGAAGAAGTGCTAAAGGAGGAAGGATTAGAGGGAGGGATGGGAACGGAGGCAAGAAGGAGAGAAGGAGAAAGAGAGGCGGAAAACGAGACAGAGAAGAAAACAAAAAATGAGAAAGAGGGAATGGGGTAGAGGAAGGGTAGGAGATAGGAGACGAGAGAGCGGGAAGGAGGATAGAGAGAAGGAGAGGGGGAAGAAAGGAGAATGGAGAATAGGGAGGAAGAATAAGAGAGAAGAGATGAAAAGATAGAAGGTAGCGTTTTGGAATGTGGCAGGGATGGGAAATAAGGACAAGGGATTTTGGAAAAGATTAGAGGAATGGGATGTCACGGTATTGGTGAAAACGTGGACAGTAAGGAATGGGAGAAAATAAAGGGGAAATTACCAAAGAGATATAGATGGGAGGTGTAATACGTGAGTAGGAAAAGCAAGAAAGGAAGAGCAATGGGAGGAATGATAATGGGTATAAGAAGAGGTAAAGAGATAGAAATAGGGGAAATAGAGTTCGTAGAAGAAGGGATGATCACGAACACGTTAAAGGTAGGAGAAGAGAGATGGAGGATGATAGGGGTGTATGTGAGGGAGGATATGGAAAAGAAATTGACAAGGTTAGAAAGATGGATGGAGGTAACGAGGAAGAAGGGGTGAGGGTGATGATAGGGGGAGATTCTAATGCAAAAACAGGAGAAGAGGGAGGAAGGGTATGATTAGAGAAGATGAGATGGAACAAGGAGAAAGAAGATCAAGGGACAAGAAAATTAATAAGGAAGGAAAAATATTAATTAGAGAATTAGAAGAAACGGGATGGAGTATTTTTAATGGAAATATGAAGGGAGATGAAATTGGGGAATTTACTTATACAGGTAGCAGAGGAAATACAGTAATAGACTATATATTAGAAAATGAAGAGACGAGGGAGAAAGTGAAAAAATTGGTGGTGGGGGAGGATGTGAATTCGGATCATCACCCGATAATCTGTTGGGTTAGAGGAGAGTATGAGGAAAAAAAGAGAAATAGATATCAAAAGGTGCGGAGAGAAGTATGGAATGAAGAGGGAAGGGAGAAAATCATGAAAGAGTTAGGGATAGTAGAAGAGGGAGGGCAAGAAAGGGGGGTGGAAAAAGAGATAAAAAGAATGAATAGAAAGGTGAAAGAAGCATTAGGGGTGAGTGAGAGAGAGGAAAGTGGAAAAGGGAAGAAACAGAGGGAATGGTGGGATGAGGAATGCGTGGAGAAGAAAAAAGAGATAAGAGAAAATTTGAGAAGGTAGAGGAAAGGAGAGGGAGAGGTATAGAGCGGCGAAGAGGGAATACAAGGAATTATGTAAAAAGAAAAAGAAAGAAGAAGGAGAAAGACTGATGAGGGAAGTAGGAGAGGCGAGGACAGAAAGCAAAGTATGGGAGATTGTAAATAAGGAACGTAGGAAGAGAAAGGGAATAAATGAGGGAATACATATGAAAGAATGGAAAGAATATTTCATGGGACTGTTGGGAGGGATAGGAGAAAGGGTTATAAGAAGGATGGACAGGAAAGAAAGGAAGGAAATCAAGGAAGAGTTAAAATGGGAGGAGGTGAAAAAAGTAATAGAGGGTTTAAAAATAAACAAGGCCGACAAACATCTGGCCGGACTCTTACAAATTATATTTCTTATTAATGTTCTTATATTACTCTTTTCATTTATTATCTTTTCATTTATATTATTCTTTCTTACTTGCTATTTAATATATTATGTTCTTTTCCAATTTATTCACGCGTGTCAATTTAATAGTGCCTCTCTCGATTCTCTCCCATCCCGTCCGCACGGACCATCCACTCTACCAATTCCGTTACTTGAGTAGCCGCGTAATCTTCCATCGCGATTATTGACCGATCTAGTATTTGCGATTTACAAGGGGAACCCACGGTCTGGGAAATGAAATTCGGGATGAGGCTTCGTGTGGAAATAGTAGTGCCCAAAACACATACCATGCTTAAGCCATAGGACCCCATAGGCCGCCAGTTCCGAGAAAAAGCGCCTCAAACTTTGTGTAGCAATTTATATACCTAAAAGTTTTCTCCATTGCCAAGCGGCTCGGTGGCCGAAGCGGTAGCGGGCCAGCGTGTTAAGCAGAGGTTCCGTGTTCGAACCTCTGCTCGTGAACTTTTTTTTCATAAATTCTTTTTGCATTTTATTTTTAAATTTGTTCAATATTATAATAATAATTATGCAAATATTTATTATTATTACAATTTTATTATCATTATTATTAATTACGTTAATATCATAATCGCAAGAATTATAATGAAAATATTATTTTCATTTATTATCATTGTTCGGCGAGGGTGTAATTTTCTCGCCGTGGCGAAACTGCGACGGCGATATAGCTATTTAGTGAACTGCCGCGAGAGGCAGTTCACTAAATAGCAAAAAGCGATCAATGCATGCAAAGCAAAAGCGACTCACCGTATGCTGAGACGATTCCTGGATTTCCTTTGGATAATCCGTCAATAGTTTGGATAGATTTGGATAGATTTGGTTTGGATTGATCCGCATGCAGGCGATTAGTTGGCAGAGAGATATAACGGGCAAAGCGTACAAGATATTCTAGCTTCAAGCAGGATCGCAAGCAACGGACGTTCGACAGCTTTGAAATATAGACGGCGAGTGCCGTGTCTGTAAAGAGAGCACGCGGCAGTCACATGTTCCCCAAATATTTTTAGAGATGTCCTCGATGATTGACGGATAGCAGCACATTACGGTGAGCCGCGAATATAAAGGTGCTTTGCCGTCAACCAACGAGATTATCGACATAATTCAATTCAAATAATTAATTCAATTAAACTACTAAGCAAAAAAAAGCGACACAAATAATAAACTCGAAAACTAATACTGTTCTTAAATTCTAATAAACTATTTACAATAATTGAGTTTTGGTGAGCGCCGAACATACCGCCCACCAAAAATGCGCAGTATTTTTACGAAAGCTTCGCATTTGAGCTGTCCGTTGGCAACGGACAGAGCTTCACCAGTGGCCGCGTGAGTATGCCTTCAACCGTTCGCACCGTAGCTACTCGAGATATTCCATCGCGACCCGGGTGTAATTGCGTGATTCGACCTCGCTTCCATTGCAATGGAGGCGCATTAGCCTCTTAAACCAGCACCAACGCAACCTCAGCGAGTGGCGTGACTTGTTTTAACCACTTGGGGCGTTGTTGAAGCGTCTGGAGATATTCCATTCTCCGCCGCTGCCAAAAATCTTGGAGCATTCTTTGAAGAAGCTGCCATCGATCGAGCTGCCTCATCGGCGTAATCGAGAAATCAGGACCAGGCAGAGCTACGAGCGGTTCGGTCGTAAGGAAGTGTCCTGGCGACAGGACCTCGAGATCGTTCGGATCTGCGCTCAAAGGACACAGCAGTCTCGAGTTGAGTACAGCTTCGATCTGAGAGAGCACGGTTTGATACTCTTCGACTGTAAGCACTTGTTCACCGACGACTCGGTGAAGATGAGTCTTAAACGACTTAATTCCAGCCTCCCATAGGCTCCCGAAGTGAGGCGCGGAAGGAGGGTTGAATGACTACCGAATCCTTTCCATCTCTGAGGCCTGCTCCATATGCTTGGCTAATTCTCGTTAAGCGCCTATAAAATTTCTCCCGCAATCACTGAAGATAAGGGAGCAACGACCTCTACGAGCTATGAAGCGTCGTAGTGCGGAAAGAAAGGCATCCGTGGACAACGAAAACGCCACCTCTAGATGTAGTGCCTTGACGGCGAAGCAAACAAACACGCAGCATAGATCTTGAAAGAATGAATTCTGCGGGCCTTTCGAGGAGTGACCATGAACGGACCAGCAAAATCGACTCCCGTAACAGAGAAAGGCTTGACCTGGTTAACTCTCTCTATAGGCAAACTAGCCATTGGTGGTTGTACGACACGAGGGTTGGCTCTAAAACATTGATAACATCGCGAGAGGCAGCGCTTGATAGCGCGTTGTAAGCCCGAAACCCAGAACCTCTGACAGAGCAAGTACTGTAACGCTCGTCGACTTGGATGAATATTCTGACGATGAATGTGCTCAATAAGCAAATCGGTGAGCCGATGCAGGATGTCGTGATTCGTTACGGCAGCTGAGCGTTGGACAGTCTACCGCCCACCCTGAGAAGTCCCTGCGGATCGAGGAATGGCGCGAGTTTACGAATCTCCTTAGAGATTCTTGTGCGTCTGCGTAGGTTGGCTAGATCCTGAGCGAAGCAGTCGGCTTGAATCACCTTAACGAGGACAAGCAAGGCAGAATACTCCTCTGATTGATCGACAGCTAGAGTGGCAGGCACCGACTTCTGCCGAGATTTATTTGAGAAAGCGCAAACAATACGACACTATGCGACAAATCTTAGAAAGCGACGAGAATCTGTGAAATAGCCTATCAAACTTGTGCGGAGGGTCAGTAGAAAGGAATGCTGTTGTTGAAGCAGCCTCCGTTTCGACCGGCGCAACCAATTCAACCGAATGAGTGCTCGAGTGGTTACGAGGGTCGAAGTCCTTCAGCCAGTCAGGTCCCGCCCACCATAAGCGAGAGTCCACGAGCTCGCGAGAAAACAACCCGCGTGAACAGTGATCTGCCGGGTTAGACTTAGTCCCGACACGACCCCACGAAATGTCGACGACATTGTCTTGAATGCACACAACACGATTACGAACAAAGGTTTCTAGCTTATGTGGAGACGATCGAATCCAAGCTAAGACGATCATGGAGTCCGACCAAGCGTAGAATGCGTCGACAGCATACGAGTTCTCTAAAGTGAGGCGGACAAACCGTAGAAGGTTCGACAAAAGAAGAGCTCCACACAGTTCTAGCCTAGGCAGCGAAAGAGACTTGAGGGGAGCGACCTTCGATTTTGCCGCAAGTAGTTGAGTGTACCTGGCATCTCGCATAACAATGCGCAAGTAAATAACGGCTCCGTAGCCTCGCTCGCTCGCGTCACAGTAGCCGTGCAGTTCCACGTGAACGACGTCTCGATAGGCGAGAGATCTGGGCACGCGAACGGAGTCTATTTCTGGCAATTCGCGTTTGTCACGTTCCCACTGTTGGCAGATCTTGTTGGGAGGCTTCTCGTCCCAGTCTAGACCTAGCGTCCACAACCGTTGTATTAGCAACTTCGCCGCGAAAGTAAGTGGCGCTAGGAAGCCCAACGGATCGAAAACACGAGCCATCTCCGACAGAATGATGCGTTTTGTGCAATCACGATTGAGAGGCCGCACTCGAAAGCCGAATTCGTCATCGCGAGCATGCCAATAGAGACCGAGTACCTTGATAGAATCGTCGTCAAGAGAGCCAAAAGAAAGCATCGACCTGCTGCAGTGTTTGGACGGGATATCTGCCAATACCGACAAGTGGCTACTAGCCCACTTCCGTAACTCAAATCCGGCATCCTGCAGCAGGCTACGCAACTGTCCCGTTAGTTTACGCGCCTCATCTACACAACCGAGACTCGCCACGATATCATCGTAGAGTGACGACCGCAAAATACGTGAAGCCAGCGGATGGCTGTGTCTCCCTTCTTCCGCAAGCTGCATCAGGCACCGAATCACTAAATACGGCGAGGGCGCGACACCGAAAGTCACCGTTGTTAATCGATAGTCCGCAATGGGTTCGTCCTCCGAGAAGCGCCACACGATTCTTTGATAATCACGCTGAAGGGGCTCTATCAAAATCTGACGGAACATTTGCTTAATATCCGTGGTGACTGCTATCGCTCCGAGTCGAAAGCGGAGTAAAATTGCGACAATATCTTGCTGGAGCCTCGGTCCGCTTAGTATTGTCTGATTGAGTGACAGTCCGTTGGTCGCTTGCGCCGATACGTCGAACACGACTATCAATTTGGTTGACTCGAGTTTCGAGTTTTATCACGCCATGATGAGGCAAATAGTAAATCGGTCCGTCAGCGGGAAACGGTTGAGATACTAGCTCCATGTGACCGCAATCAAGATAGTCTCGCATGAAGGCTTGATATTGCTTTTGATAATCTAAACCTCTCCGGAATCGGCGTTCTAACGATCGAAACCGATTTAATGCGATTGGACGCGAGTCAACGAAGCGAGGCGGTTCTTCCGCGAACGGATACGACACGACAAAACGCCCGGAAGAATCGCGACGAGTGGTTTCAGAAAAGATGGATTCGCAACGCTTGTCCTCGGCAGACAACGCAACGCTGTTCGGGACCTCTTCCACGGACCAAAAGCGACGAATGGACGCGTCAAGGGTCCCAAGCGTAGTGATGAACGAATGCACGGGCTCGGCGCGCGAAGTCGAGACAGCTCCCATGAGCACCCAACCGAATATGGTATTGAACGCGTCCGGTTCGCCCGATTTACCCTTTCGGTGACCGTCGCGCATAATCGACACGAAATTTTCGGCGCCTAATAGGATATCTATAGAGCCAGGTTGATAGTATTCGGGATCTGTAAGAGGCAGCCCCTTGAGATGCGGCCATTCTCACAATTTCGCACGTAAATTAGGTAGCGGCGACGAAATCTTTGTTAAGATGGTGGCTTCCAAGGGCAACCGAAGATCGCTGCGACCCTTAACGCGAAGAATTAACGAGGTTCGACCCTTGGTGTTTGCGGCTTTGGTATCGTTGATACCTAAAACGATAGAACGACAAGGAATATGAGGCCACTTCGCTGAACGCAGCCTTCCGTCACAAAATTTGATTGACGCGCTATCCAAGAGGACTCGCACGGGAAAGAAGTGCCCGGAGGCATCTGTCATTTCGGCTTGAACTGTGGAGAGCAAAACAACTGAATTAGAGCGCGAGATGGTAGTCATTGATATCACCGACGCTTCAGAAGAAGGCGCCGTGGTGACGTTCGACGAGGCGACATCCTTGGTGGACGACGAGGCGTACGTCTCTTTCTGCGCACTTGAGTCGCCCTTTGGAGCGAAATGCAACAACGAGTGATGTAACTCATTGCATTTGCGGCAACGCCATTGTGAAAGACAGCTACTTGCCCGATGTCCTGCCTTGAGGCAGTTAAGACACAGTCGTAGTTGTCGAGCCCTCGCATACCTGTCCTTCTCCGTAAGCTTGAGGAAGGCAGGGCATTTGACGAGGAGATGCGATTGGTTGCACTGTAGGCACGAGACTTCGTTTGTCACGAACGTGGATGTGGTAGATGATTTCGCCGAAGGATTCTTAGAAGGCTTGTCGCTAGATTTCTTAGGCGGAGGCTCGATAGACAGCGAAGCAAAAACTCGACAATACTCGTTCAAGAACTTTACGAGCTGCTTAAAACGAGGTATTTCCGTCTTACGATGCTCTGCCTCGAATTTCTCGCGTAACGGAGGCGTAAGTTTTCCAAGCAAAACATTCAGGAGAATGAAATCCTTCAAATCTACTGAGAATTCCATTAACTCTAAGGCGCGGAGATTCTCATTAAAGGTATCGAGCAATTTGCGTAGTGATTCAGCGGAATCCACCTTCAGTTGTTTCGCGCCCGCGATTGAGTTCCAATAATGTGAAGCCAACTTGCGCTTGTTTTTATATCTGCTGACCAACGTGTCGTAAGCGATCGGGTAGTTATCATCCGACAATGGCAGGTTGCTTATGGCGCTGAGCGCGTCGTCACTCAGCAAAGAAATCAGATACTGAAACTTCTCTGTATTCGTGAGCAGTGAATTACTATGAATGGACATATTAAACAACGCGAAGAAAGATGGCCAAAGAGCAAGCTCTCCAGAAAACGGCGGCATCGAAATATTTGGCAGTTTAAAATTTGATGTGGGAGTCGTCCCTCTCGGAACGACGGTCGAAGGAGCGTACTTTCGATAAATCGATTTGATCTGGTAACGCGCTTTATCAAATTTCGCTCGGATTTCATCCTCTGTCTTAAATTCAGAAGATCCGTCTTGAATTATCTTCAAGTGCATCGCTTCGAAGTCTTGCGCAATACGCTCTACATCTACGTAGCATTCAAGAAGAATCGCCCTCTCTACCTCGTCTGAGGAAGCCTTTAAAGCGATGGCATGAATTTCCGACATCCGCTGTACGCACAACTCACGTTTAGCCCTTATAGCCTTATCCATCTCGATTGACGAATAAAGTGAGAGCAAACCGAATTAAAATGCACTAATCAATGCGAGAGTTAACGACAACGAGAGGTTGACAGCCGTCGGGCCAATCAAGATCGATAGACAAAGCGACACCGCACTAAAGTAACGAGCTGCGTTCCACTGACAAGCGAAAGCGAGATAGATTCACAATTTCGAGAAAGAAGGAAAAGAAAAGACAAGAGAAAAAAAATTATTTCTGACTATTGTTTAAGACGAACGCGCGACAAGAAGTACGTCCATGTACGGTGCAAGCGGCAAAAACACTCTCACGCGTCACGATAATCGAGGGCGGAGCAAGAGAGTGAAAACTATTACACACAACAAAACAAAAAAATAGAAAGGAGAAAAGAGGAAAACCTCTTACAATTAATTAACGCAAGAAGACACAAAAAATGTTAAATTAATATTAATTAACGCAAAAGAAAAAATATTAAATTGATAACAATTGTGAAAGCAGCAAGTTTTCATAAACGTTAATATTGCATAAACAATCAAAATGTGCAAAATCAAAGGCGCATAAATCATATACAATAAGTTGTTAAAGTACGAACATAATTATACATAAATATTGATCGCACGCTCATATAGAATATCGCTCAACAATGTTGAAATAAACGGCTTAATGTGTCCGCAAATATCGACAATCAAAATAACCGAAATATCGGTAGACCGAGTTTATGTTTTCGAGAACGATTGCTCGACTCAAGGTGAAAAAAAAAACCCGCGAGACAAACAAGAGACAAGCAAGTCACGATCGCTGTGTTAAAAAATGTCGTTATAATTTGCAAATGTTAGCAAGATTAAAATTTTACAGAAAATTGTACTTTAATGCAAACTAGATCAATTATAACGAAATCGACACAAGTGCGGCACGGCTAAGACGAACCGAATGCCATCTGCCGTGTGCAAATAAATGAACAAAATTTTGAAATTAATTATTCACAATTAATTAAGTATTATCCGGCTCGAAGGACCATTGTTCGGCGAGGGTAATTTTCTCGCCGTGACGATAATTGTTGCGAAACTGCGACGGCGATATAGCAACTAACTGCCGCGAGAGGCAGTTCACTAAATAGCAAAAAAGCGATCAAGGCATTCAAAGCAAAATCGACTCACCGTATGCTGAGACGATTCCTGGGTCTCCTTTGGATAATCCGTCAATAGTTTGGATAGTGATCCGCATGCAGGCGATTAGTTGGCAGAGAGATATAGCAGGCAAAGCGTACAAGATATTCTAGCTTCAAGCAGGATCGCAAGCAACGGACGTTCGACAGCTTTGAAATATAGACGGCGAGTGCCGTGTCTGCAAAGAGAGCACGCGGCAGTCACATGTTCCCCAAATATTTTTGGAGGTGTCCTCGATGATTGACGGATGGCAGCACGTTACGGTGAGCCGCGAATATAAAGGTGCGTTGCCAGATCGCCGTCAACCAGCGAGATTATCGATATAATTCAATTCAAATAAGTAATTCAATTAAACTACAAGCAAAAAAAGCGACACAAATAATAAACTCGAAAACTAATACTATTCTTAAATTCTAATAAACTATTTACAATAATTGAGTTTTGGTGAGCGCCGAACAATCATTATTATTAATTACGTTAATATCATAATTGCAAGAATTATAACGAAAATAATATTTTCGTTATAATTCTTGCGATTATGATATTAACGTAATTAATAATAATGATAATAAATGAAAATAATATTTTCGTTATAATTCTTGCAATTATGATATTAACGTAATTAATAATAATGATAATAAATGAAAATAATATTTTCGTTATAATTCTTGCGATTATGATATTAATGTAATTAATAATAATGATAATAAAATTGTAATAATAATAAATATTTGCATAATTATTATTATAATATTAAACAAATTTAAAAATAAAATGCAAAAAAAATTTATTATTTATGAAAAAAAAAGTTCACGAGCAGAGATTCGAACACGGAACCTCTGTCTTAAGCTACCGCTTCGGCCACCGGGCCGCTTGGCAATGAAAACTTTTAGGTATATAAATTGCTACATAAAGTTTGAGGCGCTTTTTCTCGGAACTGGCGGCCTATGGGGTTCTATGGCTTAAGCATGGTATGAGTTTCGGGCACTACTATTACCACACAAAGCCTCATCCCGAATTTCATTTCCCAGACCGTGAGTTCCCCTTGTTAGATAACCTTTTTGTGCGGCGCGGATTCTCGCGCCTGGCGCCCAATTCTTTATATCGTGTTGTTGCCTAATCTAATGGTCGGTTTTCTCGGGTATCGCGCCGAAGGTGTGCCGTAGGTCACCGTCAACGACCCCTGGAAAACTATCAGTCATAATTATATCTAAAATTATTCACGGTCACAATATGTACATATATAAAATATCCAATTACATTATTGTTTTGCTATACGTCTATATAATACAATCTATATATTCTTTACGTTTACAGTAAAAATAATATTTATGACAATTGATCACACACCATTTACATCTATTTATGAATTTCGAAACCGAAAAAAGTTATATTAGTTATATATTATCAATTCATATTATAAAATATGCATGATGGCGGAAAAACTAAATTACTTCGACGTATAATTTAAGAATAAAATTCACAATTTTTGCTTTAGTAGGAAAAGCTTTTTTTATAAATATAGACAAGCTTATATAAATATACATTTATTGTTTATAAAAATATGAATGTTATTTTTGTACTGTACGTCGAAATAAAGTATTTTATTTGTATGCCATATATGCATGTTTTGATAAAAGATCAAACTTTCTTTTCGATTTGCAAATTAATAAATAGCTATCAATTGTGATTAATTGTCAAAGGATCATTTTTGCTGCAAATTTTGTCCGATTTGACATGGAATTGCCGACATATAGAATTGTGTTATATAGGTGTATTTATACAAAATGATAAAATAAGAAGCTAGTTGCGTTTTTAATGTATACTATAAAATTAAAATGCATGCACGAAAAAGAAATTAAATTTATTTTAATAATTAATTTATTTATTTACGCAGAGAGAGAGAGGGAAGACCAGAAAGAATAAAAGCGACGTGAGTGAATGAAAGTGTCATAGTGAGCGAATGGAGACACGAATGATATGTGAGCAGCATGTGAGGAAGAGGAAAATACGATACAAGGAATTAGCGAGATAGCGTCGTGTAAGTGCGTAAGCTTCTCACCGTACGGACTCGGGTTCAAATCCGAGTAGACGTTATAGCTTTTTTTCGCAAATGTGCGATAAAATCTATCGTGATACTCAAGAGTTCAGAGAAAAGATACCTCAACATCTAACTTGTAAATTATAATCGGAGAGACGAAATAAATATTTTAGTTGCGTATTCCCGGTAATACTGTCGGTAATATCGTCAATTTTTTAGTTACGTTATGGGGATGCCGGACTGACTGTTTTACCGACCGAAAACTATTTTTTTTCGCACGCTAATCTTTTTATTGGTTGAATAGAATAATAGATGCTTTTCCACGATTAAAGTACACATAGCAACAAAGTGCAGAATGTCCGATTTTATGTTAATTTTATGTTAATAACACGTATTTATGTTATTTATGTTAATACACGTATGCACGAAAATTTTGTGCACGCTAATCTCTTTCACTAAACTTCTAAACTCATTTCTAAAATAAGATAAATATTTTTATAATTCGACCTAACTAGCAATGGCTTAAACGAGTTTAGACCGAAAGGATCTGAATAGCTTAGATGGTTAAAGCAGTCGCCCGGCAAGCGAAAGACGCGGGTTCGACTCCCGCTTCAGCGACTTTTCGGACCTATATTTTTCTCGCCTATTTATTTACGAGATAGTTGTATGATATCAGGGGATTCTTGTAGTCTCGTACCAAGAGACACGTCTCCCTATGAGTATTCTTCTAAACTTAACTCGTTTAAGCCATTGCTAGTTAGGTCGAATTATAAAAATATTTATCTTATTTAATTAATGACTAGCGACATTAAAAATTATTAATTAGTCATTTCTAAAAGTTCACCTATGTATATTCCTTCATGCAATTCCGAGTCGGGACTGATCTTATTTTGTACGTACAAACTGCAAACTTTTATATTAAGCAATATATTGTTTCGACCTGATGCGTGACACACACACAGGTAAAGTTAAATTTTTATTATTATATTCATAATTTTTATAAATATATAATTTGTAATGTAAGTAACGTAATGTAATATTTTATAAGTATATAAGAGTATATATGTAATTCACTATATATAAAAAAAAATGTAAAAATTTTGGGCAGGAAAACTGCCAAAATTGAACACAAAAGTAACAATATTTTGTACAGATTGCGATGATCAACTTCACTTTTGTTAGTGCTTTGTTATAGCCCGAAAGGCTATAAGTCAATTTTAATATAATATAGAATATAATTTTAAACGGAAGTAAAAGAACGTTGACCGCGCGAAATGCTTACGCAGCGTGCCACACGCGGAAACGAAGAACTTGCGAAAGTGCAAGCGAAGAGCTTCGACTTTGAACCTGCTTCGCTTGCACTTGGACTTTGGTCGCGCACCCGAAATATTAGAGCTTATCCAGACACCCCCTCCGAATCATAATCCGAATTATAATCAAAAAAGGAGGGAATAAAAGGCCCGTCGCAACCTCGCGCCGGGCAGTCGCAAAATTGTAACAACAGTTGCGAGATATGAGGAGTCGCCGATAATCATTGCAATCGCTAATCACTTTTGATCCTAACGGAGCCAGTCGCGATACTTTATCGTGTAAGTCAGACGCGAGTTAAATCATATTCGATACGAATCGATATAAAATACATATAACTTTGCACGACGCAGTAGTTATAACTTTGGCGCAACAATAGCGAGATAGTGACTGTGAATCAGCTTGAATAATCACGCACTGAGTGTATGTTTTATCTGTTTATTTGAATAAAATTTGACTTATTGGACGGAAAAGTGGTGATAATTGAGTATAAAGTTCAACGAGCCCCTTGGCGCCTCGGAATCCTAATTCCAAATCCGGCAATGATCCCAAATTTACCCAGTGCCTCCTACGCCAGGCAAAACATTTAATAATGTCCACCGCAATATTTAATTTCTGTATTAATAAAACTAAAAATTATTAACGATAAAAATAGTTTCGTTCGCCAGGAATGTTAAAACAAAGGTTATAAATTTAATCTGACAACACTGGCTTAAGTGTGATAGTTGTTAATATATATTTAACGTTTCGACCATGCGGGATGTGGTCCTTTTCACAATTAGAACAACCTAGAAAGGCCAATATAAATAAAGTTAGACAATTTATATAAAATGACAAAAACAACAAACTAGAAACTTACAAGAATTACAACATTTTATCTTCAGGATGCGAGTGTAAATTATAAATTCGGAGAATATTCACTTATGTCAAATAAATAAAGGCGAGTACAGTTTATGTCAAACTGCCTCGACAGAGCGATCTTTACTAAGATATATCTTGAAAAACAATTGTTTCCCTGATAACCTCATTAAAAAACATGTCACTGATAGAGTCTATAAGTTACAACACTCGACGTGTAATGAAAATCAAGGTACAAATGAGGTCTCGACTATAAACTCCAAGGAAAATTACATCATCATTCCATATTGTAATCGTTATTCTAATGATATTTATCGGTTTTTAAGAAAAAAGAAATTTAATGTAATATTTACAATCCCCAAAAAATTAAATTGCTTGATAAAAAGTGGCAAGGACATTCTAGATATTAATAAGCAAACTGGCGTAGTTTATTGTATTAAATGTAAGATGTGTGATTCGATTTATGTAGGACAGACAAAAAGACATCTCGGTATAAGGATTAATGAACATCGACGCAATATCAAGAATTCATCGAGTAATTTTTCTGTTGTTAGTGAGCACAGACTTAATTTTGACCATGAATTCGATTAGTCTAATCCTTCTGTCCTGCACAAAGAAAATCACAGAAAGAAAAGAGAAATCGCCGAAATGTTCTTTATTAAGAAATTAAATTCAACGATTAATTTACAAAAAGACACGGAAAATTTCAGCACAACGTATGATTGTTTGTTTAGAAGTTAATGTGACCTTTTATATACTTTGTCTTTCGCCTTCGTTACATCTTAGTAAAGATCGCTCTGTCGAGGCAGTTTGACATAAACTGTACTCGCCTTTATTTATTTGACATAAGTGAATTTTCTCCGAATTTATAATTTACACTCGCATCCTGAAGATAAAATGTTGTAATTTTTGTAAGTTTCTAGTTTGTTGTTTTTGTCATTTTATATAAATTGTCTAACTTTATTTATATTGGCCTTTCTAAGTTGTTCTAATTGTATTTTGAAAAGGACCACATCCCGCATGGTCGAAACGTTAAATATATATTAACAACTATCACACTTAAGCCAGTGTTGTCAGATTAAATTTATAACCTTTGTTAAAAATTATTAATTGTTGAATAGCGCACTTCTTACTTTACATTGTTATCTAATTATTTTTATTAGAAATGTTTTATTCGATGGCATCCATTTGTTGCAAACATTTTAAAAAATTTGATAGCATCAGTGACCACCAAGGCGCCACTGAAAAGATAAGCGCCGATCACCGATGACCACTATGGCAGTCAACGTGTTAAATTATGAAAAAATTTCACATAATTATGATATTTTGTACCATCCTATAATTGGACTATTCACTGAAGATATTCACTATTGCATCATAGAAGCATTAATTAAAAACCGACAGCTACTGTATATCGAGAGCTGCTTATAATTAAGAAAATAATAATAAATTTAAATATTTTATCATACTGAAATAGCAATACTCTACCAATTCTTGACTAATTCTTTTCTAAACTAACAGTAAAAGAACATAGAATGGTAGCTTCTACGTAGTAATTTTTATGTTAATATAGGTCAGTTGTATCAAGAACATATCTCAAAGTTATGTCAAAGATTATATTATATTAAAGTAGTTTGGTTATGAGATAGAATAAAAGACGTTTGTTGTTTCTTAATTAAATAAAACTTTAACTATACAGGATGGGCAGTTTTAATGTCCCACCCTAAATATCTCTTTTCTACGCCTTTTATAAAAAAATGTTTCGCACAAAAGTTGTTTGATTTTAAGGAGGACAGCGATATCAATTTGTTTACAGATGACGCCACACTTTCGAGAAATTCACTAATTATCATTTTTTTAAATGGAAATCGATCTTTTTTTTTCAACAAAAGTTGTAGGTCTTGTCGAGATAATCCAACCGTAAATAATTAGTTTTCTTGATTTTTTATGAGTTACACAATTTTTTAATTTTGGAATATTTGTGTTCCGCAAACATGTCCAGAAGTGCTTTCTGCTCAAATTAAATTTTATTTTGTGTTTTTTTGGTAGTGACATTCAATGGTTATTGCATAATAGTATTAAATCACTTTAATGAGATCAAAATGGATTACTCACTGCGAGAGATAGTAGATATGATGAAAGTGGTAGGGTTGTGTGGAAATAATTTCAGAGCTGCTGAAAGGGAATATACTCGTATATCTAGGAAAGTGCATCTAGGGAGACCTCACATCTGTTTTATAGGTACCTCTCGACATGTTTGCGGAACACTAATATTCCAAAATTAAAAAATTGTGTAACTCATAAAAAAATAAAAAAAAAACCTTAACTAATACACATGGTTGGATTGGTCTCGACGAGAACTACAACTTTTGTTAAAAAGAAAATTGTTTCTATTTGAAAAAGTGATGATTAGTGAATTTCTCGAAAGTGGCGCCATCTGTAAACAAATTGATATTGCTGTCTTCTGTCCCCTTTAATATGAAATGACTTTTGTGCGAAACATTTTTTGTAAAAGGCGTAGAAAAAAAGATATTTAAGGTGGGACATTAAAATAGCCTATCCTGTATAAATAAGAATAAATCAAAAATAAAAAATATATTACCTGTTGTTGGATGTTGAGCATTAAGACAGCTGAGCCATTCTGTCATACTGATCCTTCTATCATTGTTGATGTCACAGTATCTCGGTAATTTTTTGCCGCATCTCCGAAGCTGCCTACTATTTGCCACCATTGTGCGAAAACTTTTCCATTCCTTCTTTTCTAAAACCTATAAAATATGATAATTACATGAGTTAATTTTTCTAATGTAACTACCTTAATTTTTAAGTTGGTTATCGTTCTATTAGACGTTTATTTATTTTTTTACATATATTTTTCTTTTTATATGGGTAAAATCCAAAGCTATTATCCACTGTGATTTTCTCTAGAACGTTGAAGATAAAATTAGAAGGCAAATATTTTATGCACTAATTTGATACAGTGGAATTCAATTAAAATTTAAAACTTTCTTTGAAAAACGTTCCAAACATGACACGATGATGATTCGGACAGATAGAATGGGAGATACCATTATTCCTTTGAACGTTATGTATTTAGAATATTTCCACGGTTATTAGATTGTCAATTTGCTTGTAGCATATTTATAGTTCAAGTATTGATGATGGAGTGATTCATTTTGTCAACAATAAAATGATTCATAAGGTATATTATTTCAGAAGTCAATCTTATGTTTTTCAAATCTCTATAAAAGAAGAAGTCCTGATTGACTGACTCATCAACGCCCAGCTCAAACCGTTTAACCTAGGAACGTGAAATTTGGAAGGTACATTGTTTTTATGACGTAGGCACCCACTAAGGAAAAATTTTTGAAAATTCCGTCCTTAAGGGGATGAAAAGGGAGGTGAATTTTTTGAGGATACCTATATCTCAAAAACCGAAGATGTTACAGACGTGAAAATTGGTATTTAGATTCTTCTTTAAAAATAAAGAAACACGTGTTTTACCATTTTCCGAAAATTTAGTTAAGGGAGATGAAAATGGGGGGTGAATTTTTTATAAGGATACCTATATCTCAAAAACCGAAGATGTTAGAAAAGTAAAAATTTACATTTTAAATCTTTATTATAAAGTAAGTTTGCGTGCCAAATTTCTTGCTCCTAACGTCAGTAGTTCTCAAGATATGGATATCAGTAAAAACGTGCGTACCGAGCGCGCGAAGCGCGCGAGGAACAAACGCCAGCTAGTAACTTACACTATGATCAAAAAGTTCCGGGAATTTGTTTTCTTTGATTATCGAGGCGTTGTTCATTATGAGTACCTGCCAACGGGTCAAACAATCAATAAGGAGTATTATCTGGGCATAATGAGGCGTTTGAGAGATGCTGTGCGTAGAAAACGACCGGAATTATGGAAAAACAATTCTTGGATTTTGCACCATGATAACGCTCCCTCTCACAAAGCACGCATTTTGGCCGACTATTTGACCAAACACGCAGTAAATACCATCCAACAAGCACCGTATTCTCCGGATATGGCACCCTGCGATTTTTTCCTGTTCTCAAAACTTAAATTACCGCTTCGTGGAAAAAGATTTTCGAGCATAGATGAAATAAAAGAAAATGCGACGAGGGAATTGAAAGCCATTCCTTCATCGGACTATGAAAAGTGTATGGATGAATGGGTTAAGCGTTGGCATATGTGCATCGCTTCAGATGGATGCTACTTTGAAGGCGATAAAATAAATGTACCCGAAAATTAACAAAAAATCTGTTTTATTTACCAATTCCCGGAACTTTTTGATCATAGTGTATATTTCTAAAAAATAGTTACAATATTAAAATATGATATTAAAATAAAAAGAAAGAAAGATCGGGCTAAATGAGAGCCAAGCGCGGTAATCGGTGCGTAATTAAATTATAATTAATGATTCTTTATTGAAATCTTTTCGTACGTTTCGGTCCTATAATTGGACCATCTTCAGCATCTGTCAAATTATTACAAATGAACAATATGTTATGAACGGGAAAATATTATTACAAAGACGGTCAGACGATTTATGTATGAAATAATGGAGTGTACATACATGATGTCATTAAGGCATGCGGTTTTTAAATGGCGCACAGCAACTCATTCGACTTGTTTTTGGGTGAATTTGTGTCTCGTTCCGGTTCTAGCCGTGAAGGACGCATTCAAATGGTTAGAAGCTATTAGATCCATTATGGTAGTGATACCTTGGTTGAATGCTCAATTAGTGTGGTGTACGGCGATATTCATGAACTAGTTAGATTTTTGGAACTTACTGTTTAAGTCGAAGGAATTACCACGAGCTACAATAGTCAATTCGCAACTGTCAAATGTTTTTAACTGAAAGATGTCATCGACTGTATGACATTGTTTAGTAATGTTGACGCAGACGATCGATGAAACATTGGATGTAAACATTAGCCGGTTCGAAAGAGTACAATGTTAAATAAATTTAAATCTTCGATGGATTCTCTATTCTTTTTTAAAAAAAAATTTCAATAAAGAAACATTAATTATAATTTAATTGCGCACCGATTACCGCGCTTGGCTCTCATTTAGCCCGTTCTTCCTTTCTTTTATTTCTGAAAAGCTTTCAGTATAAGTTTCAGATGTATCAGCGTGCTCAAAATAATGTTGCGTCTTAGTTGTTTTGTAATTGTAAGCGTACAGAGTAATATATTAAATAAAATTCTCAAACCATCAATTCATGAATCAACATATATACAGGGTGTATCCTAAAAAGTGGGAATTGCAATGGTGGATTCAGGACACAAAAATAAGGAAAAAAGTTCATATAAACATATGTCTGATATGATCTTGTTTTCAAGTTATAGCTTCTTTTATTTTTCAACAGAATTAAGATAGTTAAGGTTACAGGAAGTGCTCAAAATGACTACCTCTAACTTCAATACAGGCTTCAACACGTCTTAACATAGATTGTCTGACTTTTTCAAAAATTCCGGGTATTGCTCGAATTTCCCGGCAACTATCTTCAACACGTTGACAAAGTATCTCGACGTTGTCAATGGATGTTCTGTAAACAATGGATTTTAGATGCCCCCACAAGTAATAATCGAGTGGTCTGGAGAGCGAGCTGGCCAGGCATTAGGACCAGCACGGCCTATCCATCTACCAGGAAACCGAAAATAAAACAGGCTGTAACTCGGAAACAAGGTCATATCGAACATATGTTTGTATGAACTTTTTCTCTTATTTTTATGTCCTGAATCCACCATTGCAATACTTTCCACTTTTTAGGATACACCCTGTATACAGGATGTCCCGGTAAAGGTGGGCAATCTCTCGTGGACATGTAGAATAGGTAAAAGTAATCCCATAAGTTCCTATAAAATTTTTTTCTATAACGCATCTTTATCGAGATACTTGTCTTTAAAGTTCAAATTTGAAAAGCATTTTTCTTAAATAACTTTTATACACACTGTAGTTTTTAATAATTTGTAATAATTATTTTTATATTAAGTAAAAGTCTCTAAAATAACGTGATAAATTTCTTGATATCATGTCGCAGAGCCAGGGGCGGATCACGTTTAAGCCTTCTAATCTACAAAACTTTTCACGAAACGTTTTACTTATTTTTAAGTATTTTTTTAGATTCTCCACATCTTTTTCTAAAAAAAAAGATACTCTTGCTTCATTTTGTAAGAGTTAATTGTTTTCGAGAAAAACGCATTTAAACGATACAAAGTAAACTTTTATTCAGATAATAGAACAATGATTTTGAATGATACGAAATTGCATTGATTGTGTTCAAACGTATTGAACACATTATTCATCATTGTGAACAAATAAGAAATGATCCTGGGATATTATAGCGAGTGCAGCAATCATCAATCCGTCGTGCACGAGATTGGGGAGAAGTCATATCGAGCATTTTTTATAATTTCGGCTAAATCTATTTCGTTTCAAATCTTGTCTAAGTGGAGGTGCCCTTGAGATTTCAAGATGACCTTCGTCTTTTTAAATGGAACCACCATAATTTTTTGATATAAATCGATTCCTCGCAATATTTGGCATAAAAGTTATAAGGGTAGGATGGCCAAAAAGTGAATAGTTTACGAGATATTTTATACTTTAATTTGACAAAATTTTACACAAACTATGAAAGATCTCGTAAAATATTCATTTTTCGATGATCTTACCTCAGTACTTTTATGCGCAAAATAATGAAAGGAATCAATTAATGTAAAGAAAACACAGTTATTTTTAAGAAAAAGTATGTAATTTACAACTAGCAACTAAGAAATGGGACATCCTATATATTTGTTCTTTAGTATCATCTAAATTATAGGACACTTTAAATTAATGGAATATTGTGCAAATATTATAAATATCGAAGTTTGAATATAATAATATTTTACATCTATTATAATATGTGACTATTAATTTAAAAAAATATATGATTACACATATTACATATGATTATATTACATATGATTACATATGATTACTTTTTGTTGAGTATATATTCTCATATACCTTATTTTTATTCTTATCAAGCATCACAAAATGCCACGTAGCTATCCTTTCTTGCTTAGAAGCTTGCCACTTAGCGGTAGTTTCATCAGAATCAGTGTTGGATGCTGTCATTTTTTCTTGCATTAGGTCCATTAGATCCCGAAGAAATAGTTGTTTTTTTAGCTCTGGACATCCTATTAAAATAAATAAATTAATGTTAGCCAATATATGATAAATACATGTCAATTATGACAAAGATAAATATTGTCATATATTTCCATTTATATAATCCACATTTCAACCATGCATTTGTATTTAATCTATTCAGATATATAAATACGTCAGGTCCATTCAAATTCACGAAAGAGTTTTTGTCTTTGTGTATAATTGTTCGTGATATGTTCTTATAAAATTAACTTAATTAATTGAGCAGTGTATGGATCAAACATGTATTTATAGAATGTTTAATGGATGGAGTCTCAGCAGCCTCTTTTATTTTTTCTCCATCTTATTTAGCAAACAATAAAGATCAATTTAATGTGGAAACACTTTCATTTCATTTTATAGAATATAATTCTCAATATAGTCAATCTTATAGAGTATAGTCGACATTCAGACAAGTAATCATCCAAGTAATAAACAGGGATATATGTAGTGGAGGATGGCACGAGCTCAAACACACTCATAGCAATTATCTATCCGTGGCAGAGACACTAACGTATCTGTGTGGGGCATTTGCATATTTTTTAACCCTTCAAATAATTGCTAGAAAATGATATTTGCGGACTAGAAAAATATGTGAGGTGCGAGTGGTTGAATCGAACCCAAGTCTTCCGCTTTCCGCCTTCGCAACTATTCTTACCACAGAGCTTTATTCAGACTTCACACTTTAAGCCATTTCTAATACAGTAATACAGTATACGACTCCAGAGCGATGTTGGAATCTCGCTTAATGGATGCAATGCCAACTGTCATAGAGAAATGTACGTTCGTGAGCAGAATGTATACGGATAGACAAATATAAAGCCAGAATTTCGGCGCGTAAAAGCTCTATACGCATAGCGAGTCTCATCGAGTATAACCGGGGTTTCACATTGATTTGTTATAACTTGGCTATACTTATAAGTTCGGCTCATGGATTGATAAGCAATGAGCTATAATAAGCCATATAGGTACCACAGCGGTTGTCGTGACTCACTTATACTTGTTATTTGTAGTTCGCGGTTTGAAAAAATATTTCTAATTCGAAAAATAAGTAACGCGCGCGAAAGGAACGTAATTGCCTTTGCAGCTATGCATAATATATATGTATATTTTAAATAATATCGTTTTTGAAAAGTCTTAAGAAATGCAAAAAATGTAGTGTTTAACATTTCTTAACAGAAATCGCGACATAAATAACATTCATATATGCATGCATGCGTACATACATACATATATGCATACACATAACGTGAACGCGCAGGCACCGCACGCGCGCACACACACACACATACACATAATATGTCCTATTTTATTGAATATGCTAATCACTCGAAAACTATGCGTTATCAAGAGAGATGTTTCAGACAAAAGTTTTATTATTTCATATATGATAGTGCTATTGTAGTTTTATTTTGACGTAGACGCATCATGATCTTTCAAGATCAGCTGGAAGTTTTTAAATGAGAATCCGCATTTTTTATTGTATGTTCTTATAATTGATTTTGAGGCATTTTTCAGATTGTATAAATAAATCCTTTTTTTGGTCAAGAATTCCCTGAGTTATAAGTTAAAAGTTTGAGTCGACTTTACCCAAAGTGTACCACGTGGAGGTTACCCTGCAGTCAAATTTATACTTCTTGTGTGTGTTTCACAACAGAGATAAAGATCCCACACGGTTTGTTACTCCCATAGTATTTAATGCCTCCAAATCCTCTCTGCTATATATGTTGTAACGATTCACCTTCCCGACGCCGCGAATCAGGCTCGCCGGTGCCAAGATTCCGCAGAGGGGAAGACTCAAACTCGCTTTCCTTCAGTATAAGAGGTCTTTATTCTAAACTGAGAATATTATACAGTGCACGAGCCGGTTCATGTGTGCAAGCAGGCTCTCTTGGTTAGTTACAAGTAGGGCGCGGTAATTTGCTTGAGAATACTTGAGAACACGGCGGTGCAGAACGCTATATACAAACGAAGGCGCCGTGCTTACTATCTACAAGCGGAGGCGCAATACTTACGAACTAGGCGGTACAAATGCAGACTATATGTACAGGACTATATGTACAAGCGGAGGCACAGTGCTTAATGATTAGGCGGTGCGAATATCAGAACTTCAAGGGGAGGCGCGGTGCTTAACAACTACAAGCGGAAACGCAGTACTTAACAACTAATTCTGGACACAGTAACTTTTAGACACAGCATATATATATTGTTACGCTCGCGCGGCGAAGCTGCTCCCGCGGCACTTTGTCTTACTTCCGCACTCGCGCATTCACACTCTTGGTTCTCGCGGCGAAAAGAAATTACACCCGGATAGGAGGAATACACTAATTTATTACAGATTCTGTACAATGCAGAGTGCGATCAAGCACGTCAATCCGAGCCAAAAACTCAGGGTTGAATCTCTCGGGCGTTGTTGATAAACAACCCGCGTTGCCAAGGAGAGCGCTTCGCAGCTTTTACGGCTATGACGTACCGGGCGTCCAACGCGGGCATAAAAATATACAGGGTGTCCCATTTTAAAGTTTACAGTGCTATATCACGCGAACTGATGATTTTATTAAAAAATGTTTCAAATAGAACTTACTCTGTTTCAAGGGGGACATTTTATTATGGACACAAGTCCTATCTAGGTGGAGGTTTCTCCGAGATTTCAAGGTGATCTTTGTTTTTTTTTAATGGAACTACCCTAATTTTTTTATATAAATAGATTCCTCGCAATTTTTGACATAAATAGTTATAAGGATGGGATAGGATAGCCAAAAAGTAATTAGTTTACGAGATATTTTATACAGAAACGGTGTCCAATCGAGCCTGTGTCCAAACGGGACTCACTCTAATAAAACGGTGCGCAAAAGAAAAGTGTGCAAAAAATTGTCTAATTAAATGGTGCGCGAAAGAACGGTGTGCAAAAGAAAAGTGTGCAAAAGAACAGTGTCCAAATAAACGGTGCGCAAAAGAACGATGCGCAAAAGAACAGTGTCCAAATAAACGGTGCGCAAAAGTCCAATTTTAAATACGTAAATGTAAAAATATTAACAATAAATTTTAAAATAAATTTACAAATTATGTGTATATGTATATATGCTGTGTCTAAAAGCTACTGTGTCCAAAATTAATGTGCTTAAATGCACTGTGTCCAAATGAACGGTGCGCAACGTATTGTGTCCAATTGCACTGTGCCCAATTGCAACGTGTCTAATTGTATGGTGTCTAAATGGACCCCTCCCGTCGTCTTATATACAGGGCGCGAGTCGACTGGTCTCCCACTTACGTTGTAGCGCGTGGCGCGTGGGGGTGGCTCCTAATGCGTGAGATATAAAGATATGCATAAGAGAAGTCTTCCAAAATGTTCCACATCATACTCTGACGACAACAATTGAGAATTTCTATCGTAGACTAGCTGTATGCATTAATAAGAACGGAGAATATTGAATATCTTTTCTGCAGTAAATCTCTATATATAAAAAAAGAAGTCCCTCCCCTGACTGACTGACTGACTCATCAACGCCCAGCTCAAACCGTTTAACCTAGGAAATTTGGAAGGTACATTGTTTTTATGACGTAGGCATCCACTAAGGAAGGATTTTTGGAAATTCCGTCCCTAAAGGGGTGAAAAGGGGGAGTGAATTTTTTTATAAGGATACCTATATCTCAAAAACCGAAGATGTTACAGACGTGAAAATTGGTATTTAGATTCTTCTTTAAAAATAAAGAAACACGCGTTTTACCATTTTCCAAAAATCCAGTTAAGGAGGATGAAAAGGAGGGTAAATTTTTTTAAAAGGATACCTATATCTCAAAAACCGAAGATGTTAGAAAAGTAAAAATTTACATTTTAAATCTTCATTATAAAATAAGTTTACATACCAAATTTCTTGCTCCTAACGTCAGTAGTTCTCAAGATATAGATATCAGTAAAAACGTACTGAGCGCACGAAGCGCGCGAAAAACAAACGCCAGCTAGTAAACACATACATACAGCAGAGAGAGTTTGGAATCATTAAATGTTATGGAAATGACAAATCATGGGCTTTTTATCTCTGTTGTGACACACACGCGCGCGCGCACACACACACACACATACTGTTCGCGAGTGCAATGTGTGAGAGCGAAAGGAGCATTTTGAAAGTATCTGGATTACGAGGAAACTTATTTTAAATGTACACTACACGTAAAGTACACAAAAAAATTACTTTAATTTTACACACAAAAGAGGTCAAGATATTTACAATAAATGTACAAAAAAAGAAAATAAGAGTTCGGATTTTTAATCGAGTTAAATCGCGAAACGCGATTAAGACTCAAGCACTTCGCAATTAAGTCTTTAAAGCGGAGATTTACTGCGGTTTATCAAAAGCGATTTTACTTCTGCGGTTTATTTCTGCGGATTGACTGAGCGGTGTTGCGAGCGAAAGCTGACAGGGAGTGGCCACCGGTGAGCGCATTTTTTAGCCTTGTTACAAAGGGGGCTATCTTTTAGCTAGTCGCCAATGAATTTGGAGAAATTTGAAAGATTTTAAGGTGACCCCGAGGCGCCGCGCTTAATTGGCTGCCGACGAGTCCTCCGAATTAAGTACGCACCTGGCATGCGCGAGGTGCGCGTCAGCGTGCGTAGTTGATAATAATCGAAGATCTACGCGATGCCTTCGCGCATGCTTGTTCGATTACGATTAATCGATTGACGACTTGAGACAGTTGGCGATATTTCTATTGCACATGTTTTTATAATGCGAAAAAAACTAACGTTTCTGATATTTTCTGACTTTCAAGACGACATAACAATTTGCAGAAAGTTCGAGAGTTTAACAAAGGAGAAAGGTTGTCGTTATTATGCGTGCTAAACAAACGGCGAATTTGCCGTTTGAGCACAAAAACGCGAGAAATGATTAGGAATCGCGATCAATTAATTGCGCCTGCATCGCAAGCGTGACTATGCGATATCAAACACACTATAACGGAGCGTATTAGCTCCCGTTACTCATCTCACGGGCTGCACATCAGTCCGCAGAAGTTCTGGCGGCTATGGCGCCTCTAAACGCCGACACTGATGTACCGTCCCCACCGTTAGTCGCTAGTTGATAAACATTTTTTATATAGCCCCACATATAAAAGTTTATCGGAGTGAGGTCTGCTAATTTTGGGTGCCATGAAATGTGACCTCCTCTATCAATCCAGTGACAAAAATAATGTTATCTAGGTCCTAACAACACAAGCGTTGTATGCAAGAGCACCATCATGCTGCAATCACACTCTCTGTCTTATATGCAAATCGACATTTTCTAAAAATGTCGGTAGTTCATATTCAAGAAAATGTAAATAAATTTGGTCACTGACATTTACTTCGAAGAAAAATGGATTGAATTATATGATCATTGATAATGCCACACTATACATTAAAACTCCAATAATGTTAGTGATCCATTTGTTGGAACCAATGAGGGTTTTTAACATACCAATAATGAAAATTATAATGTACAAAGTACTAAAAGAAAAATTAACTACCGCACCGGTATTAAAATATCCAGATTTCACGCAGGAATTTATAGCAACGACCGATGCATCAGATTACGCAATCGGAGCAATATTATTACAAGGAAAAATAGGGCAGGATCAACCCATAGTCTACGCTAGTCGAGTATTATCTCGAGCGGAACAAAACTATAATACAACTGAGAAAGAATTACTAGTAATAGTATGAGCAGTTAAATACTTTCGACTATATTTATATGGAACGAAATTTACAATAGTGACTGATCATAAGTCTCTAGTATCGTTATTAAATGTTGCGGATCCTGGATCGCGATTAATGCGATGGCGTTTAAAATTAAAAGAATACGATTATGTCATCGTGCATAAGGCAGGTCAAGCAAATAGAAACGCTGACGCGCTAAGCCGACACGTGGCTGAAGTCAACAAGGTCGAAGAAGAAGAGACCAATGACACGGATACCGCAAGACGATATACCGAGAAAGAAAAACGACGTACATTATATAAATATCACGATGCACCCATAGGACATCAAGGAATAGAACGAACAATCAATAGAATCCGACTAACACATAACTAACGAGGATTAACAAAAGATGTTGAGAACTACATAGCGAAATGTGAACTATGTCAGAAAAATAAACTAACGCGAAAAATTAAAGAGCCTTTAGTTATAACAGACACCGCGGACAAGCTGTTCAAAAAATATGCATTAGACATCGTGGGACCTTTAACAATTACTAATAATGAAAATAAATCTATTTTAACGTTCCAAGATAGTCTAACGAAATTTAACAAAGCGATATCCATAAAAAATCAAGAAACCGCAACCATTGCAAAAGAATTCACGGCAAAAATGATTTTTGAATACGGTATTCCGGAAAAAAATTTAACAGATCAACGAACGAATTTCTTAAGCGAAATATTTAAAAATACGTATAAATTCTTAAAAATCGAAAAGATTCAAACAACAACGTACCACCAAGAAAATAACGGAGCGCTGGAACGATTGCACCGTATTCTAACCGAATATCTCCGACACTGTATCAACGCCGATCAAACGGATTGGGACGAATGGATTCCCTACGCAATGTTCACGTATAATACTACCCCGCACACGCCAACAGGATTTACGCCATTCGAATTAATATACGGGCACCGAGCTACCGACGACACTGTCGCAACCGCCAAAGCCCACATATACATACGATGATTACGCGCAAGAATTGAAAGAAAAACTACGAGCCTCACAACAAGTCGCAAAAGAACACCTCAAAAACGAAAAAATAAAAGCAAAAGAAAACTACGATAAGAAAACGAAAAACGCCACGTTTAAGGTAGGAGAAAAAGTCCTCTTACACGACGAAACCATGCGCCGAGGATGTTCGAGAAAACTCGACTCCCTGTGGATAGGACTCTACATGATCACCGAGAAGAATTCGGACGTGAATTATACTATAAAAATGAAAAGAAAAACTATACGCGTACAAGTAAATAGATTAAAAGCGTTTATCGAAAATTAAACCGAAAAACCGATAGGAGGAACGCGATGGGGAAGAAAGAAAGAAGAAAAATAAAGTAAAAGAAAAAGAGAAAATAAGAAAAAATATAAAAAATATAAAAAAACCTACCTTATTAAGGCTAACCCCGTCCGTGTCCATGATCGAGCGCACGAAAATGGGCCTCGGTCTCGACAATAATTTCTGCAATCGAACGACCTTGCCCATATCCAGGGGTCTGACTCAAGGCAACTGCTCGCTCGAGCCACCCGGCTCGACCACGACCAGGTCCAACCAAGTCAAGAAGAAGCTGCGGACGGAGACCACGAGCCCAACCCGGAGCGCGGACGGGAGGCCGATCAATCACTAAATCCGGAACCGCGAGAGTCTCAATCTCACGTAGAAGAGTCTGAGAAGAGGTGCGAGCTCGTCCCGAAAAGAACGGGCGAAATGATCGAATATGTCTGATTCCTCCAACTTCGGAAACCGAGCACGCACAACCACTTGAGCCTCACTAAAATGTAACTCGTGAGAGTTCGGAGCCATCACAAATACACACACAAAAAAGCACCCCAACTCAGTAAACGCGACCGAACCACCAGAAGAAAAATAAATCGCCACGACGTCTGAAGACAGACTGACAAGAAGAGAGAACAGAAAACCTGAGAAAGGCTAGAAAAAAGAGGTAGCAAAAAAATTAACTGCATATGGAGATGTATTCAGCGAAAAGAAAAAATACACCACAAAAAAGTTCTAAGAAATATATAATATAATACGAAGCCCTCTGTATTACAGAAGTCTAATTGCATGGAGTACTTGTACGAAGACTGAACTTGACACCCGTGAACCATTCCTGATAGCGAAATTTGCACCCGAACCAGGAATATACTTCGAAAAAATCGGACAAATGAATCAAGCGGAATCAACATGGAAGATGGTAATCACAGTGGATGTCAAAGCGATGGACCAACGATACCAGCAACTGCAAGGATACATAAAGCAGACAGAAGATCTGTGTTATAACAAACCCCCCATAGGAAAAATGAGAGAAAGTGTCAACATTTATTCCAAATAATGAAAAAATAGAATAAGCAATTGGCAACATTGTTAAACCGACTGCAGACCGCATATCAAATGCCGAAGAATGTAAGAAGAGGATTGCTCGATGGAATAGACACCGTAGCAAAAACGTTATTCGGAATTATGGATGCCGATGATAAAAAGAAAATTGCCGAACAAATAAACCTACTGCAAAATCAGCAGCAAACGCTACAGCATGCGGCAAAGTACTAAATAAAAATTTTAAATACCACAATCGCCCACGTAGACAACCTAGAAAAAATCCTCCAGGAAAACGAAGAAAGATTCCGGAACATTACGATAAGAAAGAAGGACCAAAGAATAAGATACGGGCAATGAAGAATGAATTTAGACGAGCACTTCCTTACGATAGAAGCGATAATAGCGGATCTGACACACGACACGGAAGATATAATAGAGCATCATACAAACGTGAAGAAAAGAATTATAAACGTTAGACTGATACCGATAGAAAGCATAGTAGCAAATTTAAAAGACATCACAATTACCGTAGGGTTTATATTAGGTAACCAAAAAAGTTCATGCGGATTTTCGTATTAAAAATTAAACAAGTGCAGAAATTTTTATAAAATGTTTTATTCATTAAAATAATCATTTCCGCAATCAATAATCCTTTCCCAACGAGGTACAAGTTTGTAAACCCCGCTTATATAAAAAACGTTGCGTCTTTAGAAATAAAAAACTTAGCAACCTCCGCTTCAATCTCTGTTTTATTCCGAAACTGTTTGTTTCGAATGTGATTGTCTAAAATCAAGAAAAGGTGATAATCGCTTGGAGAAATGTCAGGAGAATATGGAGGATGAGATAGTATCTCCCATTCTAAAGCACAAATTTTCTCACGAGTAAGAATCGCAGTATGAGGTCTTGCGTTGTCCTGCAAGAAAAACACTTTCGATTAACTAGTCCTGACTGTGTCCTGGATGAAACGAATTATTTTATCACTCACGTTAAACATTTGAGAAAGTGACACATGACACTTTCGAATGATTTTCAATAGCGACACTAATTTTTCATCATCAATAATGGAAAGTGAACGTGGTGCATCTTCCAGTGATCCATCTCCAGAAGCAAATTTTTTTTAAAACCATTTCTATGCAGTACGTTCTCTTACTACATCTTTTCCAAATGCCAAACATATCTTATGAGAGGCTTCTGCAGCCTTTGAACCGGGTTTAAATTTATAAAGCAAAGAAGCCCAAATTACACCAGATTAAACTGACATTTTAAAAGGGTTCAAAGTCATAGGCAAAGAGTAGACCCCAAATCAGAGTGCACCGATTGATTAATGCGTATATATGCCTTATGACGCACATAAAAATTTACACTCTGCAAACCACTACAAGATAAAATAACTTCTTGTAGCAAACTGCATGCGAAAACCGCACAAACTTTTTTTGTTACCTAATACTTCCCATTCTGCATCGCCGCAGAAAACTGGGCGAATATTGAAAAATTTATAACGATCAGCGCGTATAACGATAACTCGAATATATATATATATACAATTATAAAATTCTCATTAACTATATACCCCGCGTACGATATATTAAAAGTAATGCCGTTACCAACATTCGATTACGGAAATGTATTTACATTCGTAGAAGTAAATCAACAATTAATAGCGATAGATACGGAAAGTAGAACGTATATCACAATTACACAAGAAAATCTAAATCAATCTGTATTAGGGATAAAAAACAATATATTTGCGAACAAAACCACCCCGTATATCACGTAGATAATAATTCATTATGCGAAGTACAAATATACTTACAATTAACAGGCCATAAAACAAATTGTAAAAATCGACACATAATTTCGAATACGACAATATGGATAGCGCTGAGTAACCAAAATTCGTGGTTATACTCAATAAAAAATGAGCAACATAATAGTATTGTGCAAAGGACACAAGACAGAAAGAATAGAAATCAACAGAACGGGAACAATAACGTTGACAGATAACTGCAAACTGACAACGCCCGACATGACGATTAAAACGAGAAAATAAAAAATAACATCGTATATACAAATGCACGTACCGGAATATAATCTAACGTTCTCACGAGACAAACAAACGAACGAAAACACAGACGATATTCAATTAGCAAAACTTAGAAAAACTATACAAAAACCAAACGAATTAATGGACTTGAGTAAAACTTTAGACGAAATAGACAAACAATTAGACAACGGCAATTTTACGACATAAATATGTGACATATCCAATAATTTCAAGTTTCTCAGAAACCATAATAATAATTATTATAATAGCAATAATATATGCAATATATAGCAATAATATATGCAATAAGACGAAATAAAAATAAAAAGGAAAAACGATTGAACTTAACATAAACCTAATGAGTAAACCTAAACATATACAAGAACACATTTATAGCACAACGAGCAACATACCAATAACGGAAATAGAAGCCAACGCGACAACAAGCAAAAACAGCGACACGGCGATACTATACTAACAACTGTTAGACATAAGAAAGCATTGTAAAAAAATAACGAGAAATTATTATTGTAAATTACTTAAGAGACGAAAACTCGTGTTAGGAATAACGTTTCCTTTTTTCAAAGGAGGAGGAATGTCGTAACCCGACCAAGCTATAAAATATTAAAGTAAAATATTATAAAACAGTAAGAAAAAGAGATTAAGGAAGAAATGAAGTAATCAAGTTTAAGTAACACAGATTAAGCAGAATAAATTAAGGAACAATTAGTTAAAGAAGAAATATAGAATAAAAGAAGACGTGACCAAAGACAAATAAGTCACGTTCCGGGTCAAGTTCCGAGAAGCTGACTAAGCAGCTGACAGGAACGGAGCACGAGATGTGACTCCGGGCAGGGTCACCACACTCCTTCCTTCCCGAATAATTATATAGAGTATATATAGAGCGATCGCGAGAAGACAGACGGATCGCTACCGAAATCAAGAGTACAGTACGTATCGCGTTCGTATATTATACCCACGAAGTCTCGACTAAGTAACAAGTGTACAGTAGTGTTAGTGAATAAAAGTCTCTTTTACGACAAAGTATGGAGTGTCTTTACTAACAATAAGTGGATCCTAATCCTTTGGGCGAACAAATCCCGAAAAGTCCCTTCCCTACGGACACAACACACCTTAGATTATCATCCCATAAAATGCTACCTAAATAGTCATTTATAGCTACTTAATTAGCCTACTTAAAATTCTATTTCCATTCAAAAACTAGTGGGAGAGATGATCTCGTTGTCATGAGCAAGGAAATATCACAATGGCCGGATAATACCGATCACACATACATCAAGGCTAACAGGCTGATAACACCGACATATTACGTAATGTGGAAAACACAAGATCTAATATATTATAATTTACATTAACAATATCATTGTGCTGATAAAAATAAAACTTATTAAAAAAGTGCATAAAAGTATTTGCCTGCTCTGACATATGGCAATAATGATTAATATTACATTGAAGATGATCATCATTATTATGCCAATATGTGTGAGATAAATTATGATCTCCGACAATTAAAATGTCAGCATTAGGTGACATAGTTATCACTTCTTCAACAGAAAAACAGTGAGACTCATAAGCAGAAGAATCCGAAGCCTGGGGCAAATAAACAGTGCCAATGATTATGTATTTATGATCTAGTCAAATATTAACAAAAAGTTATTTAACACATGTCGCCGTCACCTTTAGAGCATGATTAAGTATACAATTACAAATTGCAATTAATACGCCACCTATATACAAATAATCACTATTAATAAAAATTTTATCTAAACAAAATACATTAAAATTATTAAATTAAAGTCTAATTCTACATTTGTATAATGCTGTAATCTGTAATCATTTAATGTCTCTATTAAAATAATAATATCAAATTCTTCTGAGAGGATATAGCACAACGCAGATCACATAATTTCGTCCTTAAATCGCGAACATTCTGGTAATAAACTAAAGGGGAATGAATCACATTGAATTTTGATTAGTGTCAATAGGTCCTAAGCATTCCGCTTTTGTAACGAATAGTCTTATTAATTTCGCCCGCATCCTTTAGAATTTTTAATTAGAACTCCTTGAGGTGCTTTCTCTGCTTTAAAATTTGGCCTGAGAAATTCTTACTGGACCAGAATACCGTAATTTATTCCGCAAAATTATCAAGACATCCTGTTTGGAGGGTAGAGAAACTCGTAGTGGTCTAGAATGTCCTCGACATTTTTTACCTAATCTCATAATTCTTATGCTAGAAGCCTTGTCAGGTTAGATTTTTCGGATAATATCCTTAACAAGATCGGTATCGACACAGTTGTCACCTTTAGGCTCATAAAGTTGTCAAAAATCCTCTAATTCCTCGATAATATCCTCCTCCAGTGACAAAGAGGAGACTGACGGTTGAGATCCAATCAACATGTTTTCAAGTTGATCGATTCTCTGACAAAATATGAATGTCATCTCGTAATTTTGTCCATGTCAGATATAACTCACACATTTTTCTTCGGAAATTAGCAAATTTCGAACATATCTCCTGGCTACTGTTAAGAAGAGTGCTATTTTGGCATCTAAACATTGAGATACGTTGGGCGACTTTTTACAATCAATTGACCATTTAATTAAGAATGTCTAGTATGGGGCATAGGCAGAGATGCAATATTGCAAGTGCCGCACACAATAGGCTTATCCACCACCGTGCCACAACCCTTGCAAGTCTTCCTTTCGTCCATAATGTTAAAAATAATTGTCAAAAGATAACAGACGGTTATAAAGAGGAAGATCTCGAATCCAAGTAAAAACAGTTAGAACAAAAAAAAACACGTCTGTTCTCTACTGAGATGTCAGATTTAGACTTGAATTATAAATATACTTGTGCTAGTAATAAGATGCAATTATACTTTTAAACAACGAATGACAAGTGTATTTTATGTTCGACATTTTATGAATATGTTTGTGTATAGAGATAGCAATAAGATGCGATTGTACTTTTATACAATAAATAACAAGTTTGTTTTATGTTTGATAATAAATACTAGAAGATTTCAAAGAGTGTCATTTGTTTTTTCATAAACTATATATTATATATCCGGCTCTTAAAAAATATTCAGACAATTTAAGACGTCGCTGTTATACGCGACGGATAGCGGCGATGCGGCTGGAGAAACCGCCACTCGTTATCTTCGCGCTAGAGACTAAATGGAATATGCGTTTATGCTAACTCTTATGTCAGTACGTCTTGTCTGTCATTATGTAACGTATCGACATGTTTACAATCATCAAAGTGAAATATTATCATCGTTCGATCTATGTATCATTTCATACTCAGGTACGTTGTATATTTTTGCAGTGCACGCTTTGCTCTATACATATATACTTATATAAATACATATATACTTATATAAAAATTGTAGTTCCTCAGTGACATCCAAATAAGCGGCTTCGTAAATATCGAGTGTCGTTGTTGGACGCGTACTGTACGGCGCCAACGACAATGAGAGCTGAGAGAATTATGGGGCGACACCGAGGTCCGACAGTATCAGGCAGTTAACGGTTGGATGTACACTAATATATTTTGAGACAACTATTCGGGATGTGCGTATTATGGCGAGGACGAATGGTGAAATAAGTATTAATTTTTCTTCGTAATATGTCCACATTTGATATTAATATAATTACAATTATGTAAATGTCTTTCTTGTTTCAGTAACGGAGTGTGTTGCCGAATTTTTTATATTATATATTTTTTAATATTATACAATCCATCATGTATATTTAAATATATATATATATATATACAGGGTGTCCGGAGTCAACCGCATCACCCGTCGTGTGCAGGTAGAGGCAGTTAAACTGAGTAGGAAAGTCCTATACTATTTTACGATTTTCGCAATAATTAATAAGAAATTAAATAAAAAAGAGCGGCCAATCCGTGCGAGTAAAAGCGCGCGGCGAGAAGAGACCTCCTACTGTTTACGTGATTCTTGTCGCGCGGCGAAAATAAAAGCCTAATGTTTACGCGATTGCTACGCACGCGACAAAGCGGGGAGGAACACTCTACAAAGGACAATGGATAAATACGAGCAATGCATAACGCTGGACCCCCGCGTGGGCTGTCTCTTCTCGCCGCGCGCTTGAACTCGCGCGTATTGGCCGATCTTGTTTAATTTATTTCTCATTAATTATTGCGAAGGTCGCAAAACGGTAAAGGACTTTCTTACTCGGTTTAACCTGCTCTATCAGCACACGACGGGTGATGCGATTGACTCCGGACACCCTGTATATATACAGGGTGTCCGGTAATAATCGCCCCACCCGTCGTGTGCAGGTAGAGCAGGTTAAACCGAGTAAGAAAGTCCTGTACCGTTTTGCAATCTTCGCAATAATTAATGAGAAATAAATTAAACAAGATCAGCCAATCCGCGCGAGTAAAAGCGCGCGGCGAGAAGAGACAACCCACGCGGGGGTCCAGCGTTATGCATTGCTCGTATTTATCCATTGTCCTTTGTAGAGTGCTCCTCCCCGCTTTGTCGCGTGCGTAGCAACCGCGTAAACATTAGGCTTTTATTTTCGTCGCGCGACAGGAATCACGTAAACAGTAGGAGGTCTCTTTTCGCCGCGCGCTTTTACTCGCACGGATTGGCCGCTCTTTTTTTATTTAATTTCTTATTAATTATTGCGAAAATCGCAAAACGGTACAAGACTTTCCTACTCAGTTTAACTGCCTCTACCTGCACGTGGGGCGATTATTACCGGACACCCTGTATATATACATATATTTATTAAACATACATCAAGTATACATATAAAATATAATGCACTTATAAAAATAAGAAATATGTCAATAACTTGTAGTATACTTGGCTGCCCAACCTATATATTCTGCCGAATTAGATACTGCCCTTGCATCAGTACCGTTGTTAGAGGTCTAGTATAATATATAGAAGTATATGATTTAGCCACATGCATGTTTAACAAAGGGTTCCACCCACTTTTGGAAATATTTACTCTAATCAACATTTAATGGCTGTAATAATTGGACCGGAGACAAGAATGTTTTTTAATGCAGGTTGAATAATGCATCGATTAATCCGAGCGGCGAGCGTCTGAAGCGTCAATGGAGACTCGTACTTCTCGTATATTACAATTATATAAACAAAATGAGCATTTTGAAGTAGAGAGAGTTTGTTGTATGGCTCTGGTATCGCCAATTAAAAAGGTACACTTTCATTTTTTACATTATATCTATACTTAAAATTATGAACACATTTTTCTCGAAATTATGTTTTCTTCGTCGGTTGACATGATTTCTCAGAAAGCATTGAACCAATTTGTTTGTAAATATAAAATACATGTTTGTTTATGATCCTTACTAGTATTATCGCGATATCTTAAATTAAATATTTTTTCATAACAATCAAAGTCAAAATTTTTAGTGAAAAATTGATACTTATTGTTTAAAACTATGCCAAACTAAAGTCGCAATATTTTATTTTTATTCTGGCACGAACCACAGCTACACTTATAATAACTAAAAATCTTTATCATTTTCTTGTTTTAGAGTAGGATTGTCGGAATCATATCAACCAGTAACACATATTTTTTACTTTTTTAAAATTATAAAACAAAAAAATAAGATATTTCTGAAAATTGATTTTTAAAAATTTATTACTATTATTTAAATATAAATAAATGTGTGTAAAATTTTAAAATATATATAATTTTTTTTTTATAAATTCCCCAAAACAAGCTAATTTTACGTGCTTTAGATTAGAATACTCCTTCACTTGAAAAAATTCATAAATAATTGTCTAAAAAATGAATTTTTTTAATTACCTTTTATAGGTCTACTGGGAGTCGGGACTGGATTACAATTTGGCGTGCGATTCTTCGAAGATGTTCCTGGTATTGGCTTACCCGTATCTTGATATACACACCAGCAATAACCAGAATAGCATTGAACTCGATGATACCTTCCATCAGACGTGCATTGTGGTAAGTAAAATTTTGCTTCCGAATTGTGCTTTTGATCTTCCAATACTGATCTTCTATCTGACATGCAATCATTTGCTGCAAAAAATTAATAAATAATATTTAATGAACAAAAATTTATATCCAAGTTAGAAATAGAGATGTCTCTTATGGAGGTGACAGATAACAGACTAAACCATTGTACGTGTGGGCGCCGTCAACGAATACGTTTACCAAAAGTATACTCAAACAACAAATACCCTAAACAAGTGAGTTATATTTGAGACCTGCCGAGTACGAATCGGATGCTCACTACACGAGGCAACGCTCATCACTCTATGTACTTATTAGTTGTAATAACATTGTGCATTGCTTGTAATAATTCCAATTAATTATTATATTATATGAAATAATAAAAAAAGGATCAAACAGTTATAAAAACATAATACTCAAAAGAATAAGCAAATAATATCCATCTAACAAACAAAATTTGATAATAAAATGTGCAAACTTATGACATAAACGCTAGTATATACAGGGTGTCCGGTAATAATCGCCTCACCCGTTGTGTGCAAGCAGATCGAATTAAACCGAGTAGGAAAGTCCTCTACCATTTTACGATCTTCGCAATAATTAATGAGAAATTAAGTAAAAAAGATCGACCAATCCGCGCGAGTACAAGCGCGCGGCGAGAAGAGACAGCCCACGCGGGAGCCAGAGTTATGCGCCGCTCGTATTATAGTCATTATCCTTTGTAGAGCGCCACTCCCACCGCTTCGCCGCGCGCCTAGTATGTAATAGTGGGAAGTCTCTTCTCACGCGCTTAAATCGTTCCTAAATTTTTAACTTTTTTCTTTAGATTAATAATAGGATCCACTAATATACGTAGATATTTACGGGATATGTACAGATCAAACCATTAAATAACAATAAATATTCCAATTACCGGAGCCAGCTCTACTGACTTGACTTTGTCAAGATTATTACCATAAGTGACCTTTAAAAGGTTTCAGCCATTATTTATTAAATCCATGCAAAGTAAAGTTTGAATATAAACTGATAATAAAAAATTCAATATTGAACACAATTTACATAAATATTACTACCGATACTACATAGTTACATAGATACACAGGTTTTAATAGAATGTTTCAAACTCTCAAAATTTGAAAAGTGGATATAGTATGAATGTATAGGCAAACAAGGCAGGTCCATCTTACATCGCCCAATACTTTTAGTATAAAAGAGATTTATGATTATATAATTCAACCTAAGTTTCTCCAATTTTTCAGTAAGTTTATTTCACATTGCTCAATATTTTAAAGGTGAAACGAAGTTTATAATTATGCAGACGTGTGATGTATATACAGATATACAAAGTGTCCCAAAGCATCCGTACCAACGCTCGTGAGGAGATAGAACGGTTCGAAATGAACAAAAAAGTCCCATACCATTTTGCTAAATTCGCAATAGTTATTGCGTTATTAATTAAAATATCTGAGCTAATGAACGCGTGGAAAGCGGTAGGCCGGAATCAGTAGGCATATAAGATGGCTTATTTGTTTACATCTCTTAGCAACAAATATCACACGTCGCTCGCCGCTCGTTGCGTGACTCCACCTCTCGCTCAGATGATGCTTCCGTTTCTAAGAGACGTAGACAAGTAAGCTATTTTACATGCCTACCGATTCCGGCCTACCGCTTTCCACGCGCTCATTAGCTCAGATATTTTAATTAATAACGCAATAACTATTGCGAATTTAGCAAAATGGTATAGGACTTTTTTACTCATCTCGAACCGTTCTACCTTCTCACAAACGTTGGCACGGGTGTTTTGGGACACCCTGTATATACAAGGTGTCTGGTAATACTGTATCACTTATCGTGTACATGTAGAGCGTGTTAAACTGAGTAGGAAAATCCTCTACCATTTTGCGATCTTCGCAATAATTAATGAGTAATTAAGTAAAAGAGATCGGATATTCCGCACGAAGACAAGCGCGCCGCGAGAAAAGACAGCCTAGTGTTACACGGTTACTACCCAGTCAGCAAAGTCTGTTCGAACAGATTTTGCCAAACGTCTGCTACAAATTTTTGTCAGCAGAAAGACTGCAGATTGTATACAAAATCTGTTATATCAGATAATGATAGCAGAATGTCAGCAGAAATATTACAAAACCTGCTGACATAATTTGACAGCAGATCAGTAGCAGAAACCGAGCAGGATTTGCACAGAATTATCATAGCAGATTGACAGCAGAAACCGAGCAGGATCTGCGCAACGCAGTTTGATGTCAGATTGGCGGCAGAAACCGAGCAAGATCTGCGCGCGCGCAATCTGATGGCAGATTGGTAGCAGAAATCGAGCAGGGCCTGCTAACATAGCTTGACATCAGATTGTCGGCAGAAACCGAGCAGAACCTGCAGCTTTTAGCCTTATATAATTTATTAAAATAGTGTAGTTTATTCGCTTACCGCTATGCGGCGCATTATTCACTTTCTATACCCGTATTCGAGTTCTTGTCATTAGCGTATATAAAGCCTGCAAAATGCGGTTAATAACATATGTAATTATTTCTATCAGTTTAATTTCTGATACGATTTCCGTACAGGGGAATTCAGATATTGAACTGATTTTTGAAAAATCGGATAGATAAATGTCCGATTTTCACTTATTCGGACAGAAATTGTCCGAATATAAAATATTTCGTTATTATCTACTTAAGATATAAAATAGAAATTAACTTCCATATAAATAAAATCTTTAATTTTATAAATTAAATTACTTAAACTTTCCTATATATATTACATTAATATATGTTATTAATATTATATATTTATGTTATTAATACAAACGTCAGACAATGACGTTCCGTGAATGTGACTATTGTATACCTCATTTATTATCTTTTAGTAAGCGAAATAAGCAATGTAAATTAATGAAGCATTTAAATGCCGCTATTCTATTTAAATTAAGACGGCAGGTCCTGCTCGGTTTCTGCCGACAATCTGCTGCCAGTTTATGTGCGCAGGCTCTGCGCAGTTTCTGCTGCCAATCTGACATCAAACTGCGTTGCGCAGGTCCTACTCGATTTCTGCCGCCAATCTGCTCACATTGCCTGTCAGCAGGCTCTGTCGACAGAACACGAGCTTAATGCGGACGCAGATGGCTATGGTTTTGATGTAGGATTTTGATCAAATTTTCTGCCAATCTGCGCGCATGCTACTAACATTTTGCTTACTGGGTAGGCACGCGGCGAAGCGGTGGAAGGGGCGTTCTACAAAGGATACACACACAATAGCTATGTACGAGTGATGGATAACGCTGAACCCCCGCGTGGGCTGTCTCTTCTCGCCGCGCGCTTGTACTCGCGCGGATTGGCTGATCTTTTTTACTTAATTTCTCATTAATTATTGCGAAGATCACAAAACAGTAAAGGACTTTCCTATTCAGTTTAACGCGCTCTACATGCACACAAAAGGTGATACGGTTATTATCAGACACCCTGTATAGATTTGATATGAAACGAGGTTTATAACTTAATACAGGTTTGCAACTTTTATGTAAAGCGGGGTTCACCTTATATTATTCGGTGCTTTTACAATTAGTGCGAAAGGACATCTATAATTATAGATTATATTACAAGGATTTGCAATTTTTAATGCAAAATGAAATTCGTAAAAGATAGACAGAAGTGCTGTATCTCCCAGGATACAACGGGATGTCAAGGGTTCTTGCCTTAGGAATTAAGACTCCGAATTTCAGAAGAACAGAATCACTCCGTGATTTGTGCAACTTGAATAATTTTATTTGTAGAAGCTTACGTGTGCAGTTTCGCTTTTGTCCAATCTTCTAACGTAATACAGAATTTCTGACGGAATCTTACTAACACGTAATATCACAGAGACTATTGAACAGCCTCGATGCATTCGTTACTTCTATTTTTATTTCGATAAGTGGGTTAAATTTTGAACAAGAAAAAGGAGCGATATCCGTTAGAAATATAAGTTTAAATATTTGCGATGTATGCTATGAGTACATGAATGGTGCCATCTGTACAATCTTTTCTTTTGTTTTTTTTTTTCTTTAATTTGGCGCTAGGGCCCTTTCCATTTTATCCATCTTCTGGCCGCGTCGGCGCTCGTGCATCTGGCTCTTCGTTTCTGCTCAAGCATACACACATGTACGCCATTACTGATTGCGCAGTTTTTTTTGTGCCATTTTTGTACTTTTAGTGATATTAATAAACGATCTCATTTTCAATCAGTTTTTTTCCCTATTATTTGAGAGAAGACGCAATATAATCCTCTGAATTAAAAAAAATGTCCTCAAATTTGCAACAAAATACATTTATTAATTGTAGTTTTTGGAGTGCGTTTGTAGATTTTCGAAATACTGACGTTATTTCGACATTTCAAACGACTGCGTTTGCTTTACTCTACTCTTATAGTTTTCGATATGTAGTAATACTTTTGGGTTATAACAAAAGTAAACCTCTAACATATGTAGCACAAAATTGTATCTCATATGGAACTTTTTTTATGTGAAACTATATTAGTATATATTTCGTTTTGCACTGGAAGCAAAGAGCGCTGTGGAATGGACCTCGCCTTGTGTGGAAAGTTGTAAATCCATGTAAAGTTCCTTGATTATTTATATATTTACTTTTGAATTTATAGATTTTTGAACATTTTATATAAAGGTCTGTATGTTTAGCTAAGTTTTTATATGTAATAATACCTATATAAACTGTGAATATTTAATTTTTTGTTGTGAGTTTATCTTGCTTTGTATATGTTTATAAACTTTTTAATAAACAACAAGGACAATGGCTAAAATTTTTTGGAGGTTATTCAGGATCATGACCTTGATATCATAGACAGTGCGTCTACAAAGTTTTAGGACTACATCAATTAAAAATAATAAATCTCAAAAAAGTACCGTAATCCCTATCTAGTCTTCAACATAATACTCTCCTAGTGCTATACATTGATTGGCACGGTCGTAGCTTCTGGATACCTCTATGGAATTCTTGTACTGGAATACTGTGTAGATCACTCGTCATGTTTTTCTGGCTGAGATGGAATGAGTCCCTTTAATTGCGATTTCACTTTTTGAGAACAGAAAATAATCAGCAAGTGCCAAATCTGGCGAATAAGGAGGGTGGCTAAGAACTGTAACATCCCAGTCAGCAAAGTCCATTTGAACAGATTTTGTCAAATGTCTGCTATACATTTTTGTTAGCAGAAAGATTGCAGATTGTATACAAAACTTGTTATATCAGATAATGATAGCAGAATGTCAGCATAAATGTTACAAAACCTTTTGACATAATTTGACAGCAGATCAGTAGTATAAACCGAGCAGGATTTGCACAGAATTATTATAGCAAATTGGCGGCAGAAGCCGAACAGGATCTGCGTAATGCAATTTTATGTCAGATTGGCGGCAGAAATTGAGCAGGATCTGCGCAATGCAATTTGATGTCAGACAGAAACCGAGCAGGATTTGTGCGCGTGCAATCTGATGGCAAATTGGTCTGGCAGCTGGCAGCAGGAACTACATTGATTTCATAGTTCCTTTGGTTACCGCTATGCGATGTACTTCTTCGTAATCAAATTTCTGCCAAATAGATATAAAGTCTGCAAATCGCGGCTACTAATGAAACTAATAAAAGATCAAAAGTAATTATTTCTATCAATTTAATTTCTGATATCTGATACAAGTCCAATATGAGATTCAGAATATTAATTAAACTGATTGGATTCAACAGGATAAATGGAAAATTATTCAGTTACTGCCTATTTGAAGCATAAAGCAAGAGTTTTGTTGAGGAAGGCCATATTATGGCCATTTAGTTTTCGTACTTCGCGCCTATCACGTATGCTGCCCTCGATGCTGACTGGATGGATTACAGCGCGCATGCGATGATGGCGCTTCTTCTCTACTAACGCTGTCTGTCTGTAGCTTTCGTGCGTCTTTATTCTACACTTCGTTACTCAAATCGTTCATTATACAGGGTGAAGCAATAACTATTAGCACCTTAAACATCTTCGAATCTATAAGGTCTAGACGAAGATTTGTGTAACCAAAATTGCACGATACAAAGGGGATTATCATATGGCGATAATAATTTTTGTCCAGGTGTAGGCGCTTCGGAGATATCAAGGTCACCTTGAATTTTTTAAATGGAACTACCCTATATTTTTTACATAAATCGATTCCGTGCAATATTCTGCATAAAAAATTATGACGGTAAGATAGCCAAAAATTGAATAGTTTACGAGATATTTTATACTTTAATTTGACATAATCTTACATAAATGAAATATCTCGTAAAATATACATTTTTCGATGATTTTATTTCAATACTTTTATGCACAAAATAATGAGAAATCAATTGGCATAAAGAAAACACATAGTTGTTTATAAAAAAATATTTAGCTTGCAAATTACATACTTTTTCTTAAAAACAACTATGTGTTTTCTTTACATCAATTGATTCCTCTCATTATTTTGTGCATAAAAGTATTGAGATAAGATCATCGAAAAATAAATATTTTACGAGATATTTCATAGTTTATGTAAGATTATGTCAAATTTAAGTATAAAATATCTTGTAAACTATTCACTTTTTGACCATCCTACCCTCATAATTTTTTATGCAGAATATTGCAAGGAATCGATTTATGTAAAAAAATAGGGTGGTTCCATTTTAAAAATTTAAGGTGACCTTGATATCTCCGAAGCGCCTTCACCTAGATAGGACTTGTGTTCATAATAAGATGTCCCCCTTGAAACAGAATAAATTCTATTTGAAACATTTTTCAATAAAATCATTGGTTCGCGAGATGTAGCACTGTAAACTTTAAAATGGGACACCCTGTATATATTTTTATGTCCGCGCTGGACGCCCGGTACATCATAGCCGTAAAAGCTGCGAAGCGCTCTTCTTGGCAATGCGGGTTGTTTTTCAACAACGCCCGAAAGATTCAACTCTAGACCTTATAGATTCGAAGACATTTAAGGTGCTAATAGTTATTGCCTCACCCTGTATACTGTAATAAACCTTTCCTTAAATTGAGTACTCGATGCCTTTTTTTTGTTGCGCTGGGGAAATCTTTTATAGGTACCCTCCCTCCTTGGGGAAGAGAGAGAGGGTTATGTGGGACTCCTTGTTCCCGGTTTATTTCTCTCACATCAAGTTTAATTCTCAAATAAATTATATCTCAAGTTTTATAAATTAAATTTAGTTATTTTCACCATTTACTTTATTATTAATTTAATTAAATTGAACTAATCGTTTGCTATGTGAGATATAATTATACGATATAGCATATGTTACATTACCTGTCATATTTATGAGAAGAAAATTATAATTAACCGATAACTCACCGATAACACTTATGCACCTGTAACATTCAATTTTATTATATTATAAGTGTGTTTAATGAGATCGAATCAATTATTAAGAGTTTTCATAAATAACTATTTACGTTACTATTCTATTTAAATGGCAAGGAGCTGCAAGTCCTGCTCGGTTTCTGCCGCCAATCTGTTCTCAGATTATATGCGCAGGCTCTGCGCGGTTTCTGCTGCCAATCTGCTCACATTGCCTGTCAGCAGGCTCTGTCGACAGAACACGAGCTTAATGCGGACACAGATGGCTATGGTTTTAGTGTGGTATTCTGATCAAATTTGCTGCCAATCTGTGCGCATACTGCTAACATTTTGCTTACTGGGATGTTTCTTTGCAAGAAACTGCCTGACAGTAGTCGAGTTGTGACAAGTTGTCATGCAGTTTCTTGCAAAGAAACATGTTACTGTTCTTAGGTAACCCCCTTACCCAGTAAGCAAAATGTTAGCAGCATGCGCACAGATTGGCAGCAAATTTGGTCAAAATCCTACATCAAAACCATAGGCATCTGCGTCCGCATTAAGCTCGTGTTCTGTCGACAGAGCCTGCTGATAGGCAATGTGAGCAAATTAGCGGCAGAAACCGAGCAAGACCTGCGCAACGCAGTTTGATGTCAGATTGGCGGCAAAAACTGCGCAGAGCCTGCGCACATAAACTGGCAGCAGATTATCGGCAGAAACCGAGCAGGACCTGCCGTCTTAATTTAAATAGAATAGCGGCATTTAAATGCTTCATTAATTTACATTGCTTATTTCGCTTACTAAAAGATAATAAATGAGATATACAATAGTCGATATGTCACATTCACGGAACGTCATTGTCTGACGTTTGTATAAATAACATAAATATGTAATATTAATAACATATATTAATGTAATATATATAGGAAAATTTAAGTAATTTAATTTATAAAATTAAAGATTTTATTTATATGGAAGTTAATTTCTATTTTATATCTTAAGTAGATAATAACGAAATATTTTATATTCGAACAATTTCTGTCCGAATAAATGAAAATCGGACATTTATCTATCCGATTTTTCAAAAATCAGTTCAATATCTGAATTCCCCTGTACGGAAATCGTATCAGAAATTAAACTGATAGAAATAATTACATATGTTATTAATCGCATTTTGCAGGCTTTATATACGCTCATGACAAGAACTCGAATACGGGTATAGAAAGTGAATAATGCGCCGCACTATTTTAATAAATTATATAAGGCTAAAAGCTGCAGGTTCTGCTCGGTTTCTGCCGACAATCTGACATCAAGCTATGTTAGCAGGCCCTGCTCGATTTCTGCTACCAATCTGCCATCAGATTGCGCGCGCGCAGATCTTGCTCGGTTTCTGCCGCCAATCTGACATCAAACTGCGTTGCGCAGATCCTGCTCGGTTTCTGCTGCCAATCTGCTATGATAATTCTGTGCAAATCCTGCTCGGTTTCTGCTACTGATCTGCTGTCAAATTGTGTCAGCAGGTTTTGTAATATTTCTGCTGACATTCTGCTATCATTATCTGATATAACAGATTTTGTATACAATCTGCAGTCTTTCTGCTGACAAAGATTTGTAGCAGGTGTTTGGCAAAATTTGTTCCAACAGACTTGGCTATCTGGGTTATTAGCCAGATTTGGCACCTGCTGATTATTTTCTGTTCCCTAAAGTAAACTCGCCATTAAAGGGACATCATTTTTTCCATTTCAGCATTCCAGCACAATAATTCCACAGAAATATCCAGAAACTATACGACCGTGCCAATCGATGTATAGCACTAGGAGGGTATTATGTTAAAGACTAGACAGGAATTACGGTATTTTTTGAGATTTATTATTTTTAATTAATGTAGTCCTAAAACTTTGTAGACACAATGTATATGTCGAGATCATTTGAGCTAATTCTTGTAATCGGAATATTTACCACGATAAATATTAAGAAATTATATAAAAATAGAAGTAGAATAATATAAGAAACTCTAAATTTTGTTTAATTTTCTTTTGTTGACGTATAGATTTTTTCTTAGCATAAATATGAGAAAATAGTTTCTGAAGTTATAACTGAATACAAGTAAAACTTACCGTCGCTTTCCTCCTTAGTATCTGCTAGATCACCGTTAAATATCGGTAAAGGATGAATAGATGTTGGACTACTTTTCAAAACTGTGAAAAATGCATTAATTTGTTATAATGTTATAATGTTCTTTCTGTATTTAATAAATAGGATTTGATTTCACTCCGTTACTCTCAAAATTTTAAATAGATGGCTAATCTATTGGGGGGGGAGGGCTAGATCTGCCCTCCCCCCCCCAAGCATGCATTACTTTTATAAATATATTCAACCATTAAATCAAGCATTAATAAGTTGCTATTTATTATCATTTATTGATAATAAGTAATTACTTTTAATACAGTACGAAAAATTTATATAATTATTTTAAGATCCGCTCTAAGAGAGAGAAAAAAGATAAAAAGAAAACAGTCGAAGTTCAGTATATTTTTATAATAGTAAATATCCAATCTTCATAATAATGGAAATATTACTAATACAAGTAATGCAAATGAGTGATAAAATTAAATTATTAAATAAAAGTAAATCAAATTAACAATAAACAGAAATAATTAATTTGTGTGTAGATCATAGCATTAAATATATTATACAGAGTGTCTCTCACCCAAAATTAAACAATCAAATTTTGTCAGTATATTCTTTTGCGCAGCCATAATGTTTAATCGCGAGTATTTACTAACTCGGTAAAATCTCCGAAGATATACATATATGAAATACGACAGACTATGGAAGGCGGATCTAACGAGGTGCGCGCGTATGTATTGGTACGGATAGTTCATACGTAGCGCACGGATGGTTTTTGTGCTCGTGGGATTATATTTGTGGCAAGTCCATGGACGTAGTATACATGGAACATCCGAACGCCCTTTGTTCTGCCGTCTAATTGAGTGAAGCCAACATCTAGAAAGAGAGCGAGAATAGAGAGACTCGTTTCTCTCTTTTATTGCGCGCGCATTCCGCGCAGAGAGAGACAGAGACAGAGAACAGAGGGGCTCAATTCTCTGTCTCTTTCTCTCTTTCTATATGTTGGCTTCACTTTTCTGGCCGTATGCGGAGTCCATGTATATTACGTCCATGGGTAAGTCACTATTCAGATCCAAACCTATCGTATGCATTGCGTGATGCATATTGACGACGAGTCGCGACTTTCTAAGTAAACGCGTATCGAAATCGCCTGCGAATTCTATGCAGGTGCGATGGCCTTCCGGATGTCGGGATACGAATCGTCAATCGAGAAAACTTGACGGGAGCGGAAAACTTTTCATCGCGTGATCGATCGGTCGATCGGTCGTGGCGGTAAGGATCGATGCGAGAATATCGAGAAAAAGATTAAAAACGCTCAACATCTATTCCCGTGCAGTCGGAGTAATCAGGAGATGGCTGCAAGAATACATGAACCTGCTTGTAAATATCGCGTAGGACAAGATTTCGATAATTTCTGATCTTTAGCGCCACGTTTTAACTGTGAGTTGCAAAAGCATTTTTGACAAGGAATACGAAAAAAATAATAAAAAAATTCTAGGATCAATAGTTTGAAAGATATAGTAATAATATGAATATTTTACAAAACGTAAAATTTGAATTTCAACAGGAGAAAAAATTAACAAGAAATATTTCACACACATTGGAACAGAACTCATAACAACAGAATAACTATGTAAACTATGTAAACAGAACACATCATGAGCTTTCTTTATTATCATTTTTTAACTAAAAATCTATTTAAAGAAAACAAAAGATTTGATTTTTAATAAGAGAAAGAAAATAACCGAAAATATTCAATTGGAGAAGAAATCAAAACAAAAAACGGTAAATGTTCACATAAGGTCAGCTCCTTCAAAAGTCAATGACCTTTTGACATATGTTGTCAAGGTCTCTGTCCTGAGTATCCTCCATAAGGTTTTAAGTGTCGCTCATTGTTTATTAAAAAGTAATTAACAAAAGAATTTCTACGAATTATATGTAATTTTCAGACACTATGTACGTTTTATAAAATGTATTCTTAGCAGATTCATTTATTTATGTGTAATAAATCGAACGTGTGGGCGGGGGAGGGGCTCTGTCCACTGATCTATATATTATCTGGATAGCGATGCCCTTTGTTCTCGAGGCGCAATATGTACCCAATTGAACGGCGCCCTGAGAGAGGGAAAGTTGGAAATAAACGCGCGATTTTTGAATGAGTAAAATTCCATTATGACATTTTTCAACGAGATTAAGATTTACTACCTGAAAATAGACGGGTAATTGAAAAAAATCAAGGTTTGTAAAGAGTGGAACGATATTAATTCGATAAGAAATGCTATCGTAACAAATTTTGAATTTTTATAGACTTCTTATGCACGCATTATAACAAGTTGTTGAATCCAATATCTATAATTCAATATATACAATTATTTCACAGATGTGTTCATCAATTTCTATAATTATTTCACACATGTATCGAACAATTTCTTTTTATCTTTTCAATAAGGAAAAAGAATTTCCTACAAAGATAACTTGATGTTTGAAACAATGCATTATTATGAAAACAGTTTAAATATAAGATTGAATTAATTAATTCCAAAAAACTTGATAAAAGCAGTTTCAACAATAATTGATGAATGTTTAAAATAAAAAAGGTTGAGAAATTGATTTTTTTGTACATCATCTATATGGGATTTTGATCTCTTAAAATGAAACTCAGCTGTGTATGCTCAGTCTTACACAGTCTTACATACCTAACATTCCCTCTAAGATGGCGGACTTCAATTGAGTACAACACCACAGGGCCAGTCAACTATCCAGATAATATATAGATCAGTGGCTCTGCCTTATCCCGAAAAAAAACTAATCTAACCCAACCCATGTCCGAGAGGTAAATCTTTATTTTAAGTAATAATTCATACATACATATAGTATAAGTACATGTGTAAATTTATGATAGATTCGAGGTCAAGAGTGTATCCAGTATACAAAAGTATATTGGCGTCAATATTGCTTATTTAGTATCTATTAATCGTGGAATTTTTTAAGTATTTTTCCCGTATTTCCCGCTAAAAATCCCTTTGGAATTCACTTTTACATTACGGCGCCAAAATTATCGGAATTGCACCACGTAGTGATAAGATCCGCGAACCGGCTTGTAATCCCGCTTGTAAGACTCGCGAGCCTACGGGTCCGCAAACCGCATTGTAAACCGCGTAACACATAGTAAATATCTATATAACACGGACGGCTCACCGCCTACATTGTAACCCTGTCCACGATCAGTGTTCAATAAAGTAGATTCAGAGGATAAGTGAGTTTGAATTTGTCCCCCTTCCCCCGAATCCTGACACCGGCGAGCCGATCCGAGGTGTCGGGAAAGGCGAACCGTTACAATATATATGTATAATCATTCTTTTTATTTATAGTGAATATACTTTTAATTGAAAAATGTACGTATCTTTTTGAAATGCCTTTCAATTTGATTTGCAATTACTTTTTTAAATAATTATGTACTTTAATAATGTTTAACAATTTGTATTAACCATAAATATTGCATTGTCAAATAAATACCATTTATATTTTAGCATTAAATCGAGAGAGACAATATTTATAATAAGAGATCAATATTTATACGAATGTATAATATATTTTTTTAAGGAGTTATTACATGCATCTATTACTCACCATTATTCATGTCTGTATGTACGTAATGTCATGTATGTATGTAGTATCAGTTCACTATCTGACAAAAAAGACATGCGGTATGTGTATAACTTACGAGTGAAGTCATTCGCGAGGCAAGCACCCCATTCCTGCTTGGATAGCTTTAAGTCTCGATTTAGGTCGCATGTACGAGCAAACGTTCGTGCGCACTTTTTCGGTCTCACCGCCTTTTTAGCGAGCCTTCTAAGTTCCTTGTACTCTGCCGTATCTAAGTAACCGTTCCCGTCTTTATCCAGAATTCCAAATTTCCATGACAGCACTCGTTCGATATTCTTCTCGCCTATTAATAAAGGAATAACGTATATCTTAACAGTCTTTAATATATAATCTTAAAAATTATCTATGCTACTTCATCTACTAATTTTTTAAAGAATATGAAATGCTGTTATCTTCTTTTACGAAAAAAAAAAAAAAAAATAAAACTAGATGTGATGATCCTGCTGTCAATTATTCCATTTATAGAGGATCTCTTCTTTTTATTATATTTTTATGTCTTTTACCGCTTTTGTCACTACACATATTATAGATCGAAATAATATTTTGTCTCTACTTTCCACATGTTCTTGGGAAAACGGTGTAGTGGTTAACAGCTGATATTAGAGAACACACCAGAGAGATCTCCTTTAACTGGATCACTTTTTACTTACCGCCTGTTACTGATTATTTATAATAATGCTTTTTATCATGTTTATTTAATTTTATTTTTAATTCACATCGGAAGGATTTAGACCTGAATTGCGAAACGTATATATTTGTAATTTATTCTTGTCTGATTTCATCTACAGTTATATTGGCAACCACATTTCCTTCTAATGCTCATTTTATTATTTTATAAAATTAGATGTTTTCTTTTTTATATCTTATTTATATTTTTCATTAAATACTTTTTATTCGTTGCATCAAAATAATGTTTCAAATTTATTTGAAATTATATTAAGAAATTATTATTCATTATTATTTATCTATATTTTTTAACGTTTGATTAATTAAAGATAGATTTAATTAATTAAAACCTAATAAAGTTTTAAATTTTGCGAGAGATTATTTATCTTTAAATATTCTGAAAACTAAACAAAGGTTTTACAAAACCATTTTTATAAAATTTTGTTTCTTTTTTTTAATTACCAACACAATTCCGAAGTTTGTATGTACTTTTTAATAGATGTATTTTTCAATACCTTGAATATTCTAATCCTATATGTTGTAAATAGGAAACAGTGATTAATCTAAGGACAATCTAAATCTAAAAAGACAGTGACTACAATTTTGTACTCAAATCAGTACAATTTTGTATTATAGTTATAGTTAAATAAGTTTAGTTTATACCGTAAAATGTTAGCATATTTATAATATGTACATTTTTGCTTATTTAAATTAATGAAAATAGCAAGCATTATTTTTTTATAGAAATTATGTTATCTCACAATTGAAATAAATATTTTGCCTGTTTTTATATATACATTATGTATATAGTTATTTCATATACCGATAAATACATATTTACTGCTATAAATATTAATTTTTTTATACTATGAATATTAATTTATTTGCCAAATGTTAATGTTAAAATAAAAATTATTGAAAATTATACGAAAAGTTGTTGAAATTGTATTTACTTACATCTAAATTATATTTATTTTGCATATTTCAGAAAAATCTGTCTTATTTTCTAAAGTATTAGCCATTAGATATTACAATGTTTATTGATGAAATGAACATAAAATTTATACACACGAAAAAGTTTAATATTAAGCCTTTTTAAGGCCAACAAATATTTATATTGAAAACTTTATACAAAAGACTAAAAATTATAAGACTAAAAATTAAGACTATAAATACTTTTTTTATAACTATATAGTAGAGAATTCGTCGAGATGTTCTTATGAATGCATCTGTTTACTTGAAAATTAACTTTAATTAACTCCTCTCGTTTCTTTATATTTAACCAGATTAATTATATAAATTAGATTTTTTATTCTTTTTGAATAATTTTGTACTACTTACCGTCAACAGATATATTAATCCGTCTGTATTCGATTTTGAAATTTTCGATGAGATTTTCGTTGAATTTGGACTTTTCCGTTCGATCGCAAGTATTACGATGTCTGTTGCTTATATACTGCCTGCGCTGTTTTCTTAGCGAATGTCGTGTTTGACCGCTTCTAGTAGAAGCAGCAGATTTGGAATCAGGTCTCAAACATCTTGGTTTTTGGTGTCTTACTGATGTATCGGGTAATGGTCGACCTTGCGGCGTTACACACCAACAATATCCAGTTTCTATGTGGCATTGAATCGGTGCATATGTTCCATCGTGTCGACAGATAGGCCGCGCGCTCAGTCGAGCTGTCAGTTTTGCTGACAAGCATGCCGGTGTTTCTGAATATAAGTCAACAATATTATTCGTTAAACTTTCAAATATTCTGGAAAGGAGAGAAGAAGAAAGGTGAGTATTCAAAATAATTGTCAAAATAGTGTATTTAACGTGTAATGATACTTTTGAACTTAATATATTTTATATAGACACACGTGCACGCGCGCACGCACACACGCACACAAAGGGGGACCTTAAATTGTATTTGTAACTGAAGCAAAGCTTTTGCTTCAACAGAATTGTAATTAAAAAAAATACAAATTCTTAACAAATACAAATACATCCATATTATGTTCATGTAAGTTATATTTAATGTGCATAATATATCAAATTTTATTTTAAATTCTTAATCAAATCATGATATCAATATATTATTCTAAACAAGTAAAAAATTAATGTAAGAATATAATTTTAATTATACTTTATTAATTTATTTATTATAATCAAATCGAAGTAAAAAATGGTAATTAGAGTTAAGTGCGCTAAGTAGGGCGCATATACTTTATTGTAAATCTAAAATATCATAATCTTACCGCACGATTAACGTTTTGTTTAAATCATTTATTCGTAAATATATAAAAAATACGAAGTGGTAACCACATATTTAAAGATGTTTAACAAATACTACAAAAAAGAATGATATAATCCCTAAAAACTTACTTTTAAAAAAAAAAGTAAAAAGGCGCCAAGTACACGCGCCAATTGTGAAAAACTATTATATGTATTTACAAAATAGTGTTATTTCAATTGTAAAAGACTATTGTAAAAAGCTATCTTCAAAATATTATTATTATAATCTACAAAATAGTTATTTTAATCTGCACAAAGTAGTGTTATTTTAAACCGTAAAAAATATTTTACGAATTATTTTATTGTGTAAAATATATTCTACAAAAATAATGTCAAAAAATTGCGCCAACTAAAAACTTATACATATATCCTGAAAAGATTAATAAAAAAATAATAAAAAACAAAAAAAAATTAAAAATTAATAAAAAAATTAGAAACTAGAAATTAAAACAAAAGTTAACACATATACAAAAATTAAAAATTAATACAAATAAAAACAAAAAATTTTTTCATTAAAAGAACTTGGCGCTGCTAAACTAAACAATATGTTAAAATCAACGTTTTCTTTAATATATTTACATTGCAGTTAATGATGTAACTAAATTAAATATAGTTCTAAATTAAATTTAGATATAAATTAAATTTATTATTTGTTGATTTAATATATGTATGTAATACTTTGAAATTTAGCAGATTATATTCAGAAGTGGCTTTATAATTGTACTTATTTATTATACTAGACTATAATTTATTATACAAATATGTTGGGTTCCAAAAACCCATGCTCACGCGAATGTGTGCGGCGGCACTGCGCGCTACAGCAACGTAAGCACCCGAGCTTGCACGAGCTTACACGGACAGAGTCGAAAGAAAGAGATCAAGTAATCAAGAAAGAGAGAACACGTACGGATCTACGCAGCGAGCGTAAAAGATTTTTCTCTTTGTTCAGTATTCTTCCTGTTATTCAAATACATATATCCATTCAAGTGAATATGTGAGAAGGTCAAGAACTGGATTAGTTATCAAATTTGTTTGTTTATCGGCATTTTTAGATCAGAGAATTTAATCACTCTGTCCAATTGACCCCTTCCTCCCCCTCACCATAGCCAAATAAAAAATAAAGTATTTTAAAATTAGAAGCTTTTACAAGCTTTCGAAACCCGTCAGTTAAAATTTTTGAGTTTGTCACCCAAAGCAAGACTTTTAATATTATTTGTGGAAAAACTAAGTGGAGACACACAGCCTCCCCATTCCTTAACAATAAGAATATCAAATTTCATTTGATAGCAGGATTAGGAGCTATTTAAACGTTCTTAAATTAATATAGTTTAGACTTTTGAATTTCCAAATAATTGTTTAAGAAACCACTTATACGACTGTAGTTCGAAAGAGAAGTATCCAATAAATATAATAAATATAAAAATTCTTATTCTATACGCAGAATACAATTCTTAACAACAAACTTTTAAATCATTAAAATTTTGGTATAGTAGTTACAACTCTTTCATAGAAATACCACTCTAAACGTTTTCAACACGAGAAGACACTGTATTGATTCTTCTATATCGATTAAATATTCTTTTTCTTGATTTAGGAACTCGTAAATCATATGCATATACAATTATACAGGGTGTCCGGTAATTGACGGATCACCCGTCGTGTGCAGGTAGAGCGAGTTAAACCGAGTAGAAAAGTCCTGTACCATTTTGCAATCTTTGCAATAATTAATGAGAAATGAATTAAACAAGATCGGCCAATCCGCGCGAGTTCAAGCGCGCGGCGAGAAGAGACTTCCCACTGTTATGTGATATTACGCGCGCGGCGAAAACAAATAGCTTAATGTTTACGCGGTTGCTCGGCGCACGACAAAGCGGGAAGGAGCACTTTACAAAGGACAATGGCTATGTACGAGCGACGAAAAAAGCTGGACCCCCGCGTGGGCTGTCTCTTCTCGCCGCGTGCTTAAACTCGCACGGATTGGCTGATCTTGTTTAATTCATTTCTCATTAATTATTGCAAAGATTGCAAAATGGTACAGGACTTTTCTACTCGGTTTAACTCGGTCTACCTGCACACGACGGGTGATCCTTCAATTACCAGACACCCTGTATATATATGCACAATTATGCATATATAAGCTATGAATATATAATTATAATATTGTTTTATCCTGTAGACTCCACGATTCTTTCCTTTCTCACGATTTATAAGTACACGTGCGATTTTTAAAAAACTTTAAAAGTAAAAAATGCTATTAACTCGGAGTCAGAAAAGATTACGGAAGATTTTTCTTTATTACAAATAACTTTTATTAGATATAATTTTTATAGGTTCCTAGATAGTCATTGTGCTTCCACGTTAAAGATGGATAAAAATTTTGGGCTCTGAACAATTTTGAGATAGAGCCGTCGCGACTGCGAAACTAGTGAATAGTGCTACTTTTCTAGATTTTGATCGGTAAAAAGACATAGGAAGTCAATAAAGAGATAGTAAGTCAATAAGCTCTATTTCAAATTTGCCTTTGAAAAAATTTCTAGACAGCTAGAATGTGTAAACATTAAACCCGAAGATCGAGGGGATGAATATAAATGAGTCAAAATGTTTAGAGTACCCTCGAGGTTTTCGAGGGTACTCTAAACATTTTCAGTAGCTATTAGATGAACTATGCCCTTGACTTCTCTGTAATTGTTAATTAGATGCATATTTATAAATCTGTTAATAATTATATTGCCTTTTAGATCAATGATTGAATCTAACATAGAGATTAGAGAGAGTTGTTTTGTTCGAAGATTTTTGATAAAAAGTTCCTGCATATATAGTTTATATAAAAGCAATGTTAAGAGTTGATTGCCAGTGATATTAAAATCAAGGTTAATAATTTTGGACAACCAACTGGCTATTGATGATAAATTTCTTTATTCAGCTACGTTTCGACCCTAAATTGGGTCCTCTTCAGGCTAATTAACAAAGTCAAAACAGTACGAAATATAATGTGGTTTTGTATCATATATAACATTAAATAACAAGACGTTTTTTCTTTTATATTATACCTGATATGAGTTGAAGTTTAAGTTTGTTACTATAAATGATGATAAGGATCACAGATGTGACGGATCGCAAAATGACCATACGTAAATTGGAATTCAGTCATCATTTCACAACGTGCACTAGGCAGAGATTCAATATCAACTGATAATAGTCAGTAATATTGAGACTCATAGAGGTGACGCGAGAGAAACAAACAAAATAAATAAAGTCAATATGCTTAAGACAACATTATAAAATTGAGATAAAACTAAGAGAACAAGTTAAATTACATATGAGTCAATATAATTAAAAGAAATTGCAAACGTTATAGACATCAAACATGAAATTGCAGATATTGAAAAATTAAAACTAAAATTGATCAAAACATATTCAGAATACTGTCATAAATTGGATTTAGATTATCGGTGTCTTTTTGTAAATTAATAGTCTTTGTGTTTTTTGATGTAAATCATTTCACTAATTTCTCTTTTCTTAACAATATCTTCGTTGTGTAAGATGGAAACAGAAGACCAATTAAAGTCATGATTGAGAGTGGCTCTATGATTGCTAATGACTGAGTAATTACTCTCGTGCTTTTTTATATCATTATGGTGTTCTTTAATTCTGGTTTCTAGATGGCGTTTCATTTGTCCGATGTAACAAGCTACACAATCTTTGCAGGTGATTTTGTAGACAACATTAGTTCTTTTATTTGGAGGAAGTTGATCTTTCCCTTTTTTAATTAGATTGTCCAACCTTTTAGGGACTGTGTGGAGGACCTCCAAGCCGTGTTTATTTAAAACTCGACGCACATCCTCGCTCAGACCTTTAATATATGGCAGTATGACAATCTTTGAAGTGTCGATTTTATTTTTGCCAGCATTGATATGTTCCATTTGTATTGAGTACAGATATTTTAGTCTTTTGTTGATAATTGAATTGTATAATTGCAATGGGTAACAGTTATTAGAGAGAATCTGTTTTATAATAGAAATGTTATGAGAATGAAATTGTTTGTCCGAGAATAAGATAGCTCTGTCCGTAAGACTCAAAATTGTACTAATTTTGTACTTGTGTGGGTGACTCGATAAATAATATAATCCTATTAAAAAAACCTTACAAAGGTAAAAAAATACGCCAAGTATATAAAAACCCTAGAAAACTTTAGAAAGTTTAAAAAAATATTTATTCCTAAAAAAACTTATAAAAATAATTTTCCTCTAAAGAAATAACCTTAAAAAATAATAAAATTTGAAAAATAATTTTTTCCTAAAAAGTATTCTCTAAAAAATAAAAAATCAAAACTAAACATGAAATCAATAATTAGCCAAGTATTTAGAAGCAATTCAATTTGTGAGGGCTTGAAATAGTATTTGCCATAAAATCAATCTTGCATTTATAAAAATATAATACATAAATTTTCTCCATGAAGTCAAAACGCATTTTATTATTAAGAAAAATTTATTTTTAAAATAAGTTTAATTTTGTATGATAAATGTTTTGATATATAAAATAGCATTATTATGTCACACGGATTTTATTACAAATAGTAAAATATAAAACTATTTAACCTCCACTGCGCCATGACGTTGATCACATTGATTGTCAATTTTAAATATAAAAATGTCCTGTGCTACAAATTGATCGAAGTGTTTGAAATTGCTGTTTTGAAATTAATCATAAGCTTTGCCAAGTAGGTCCGGAACTAAAGGGGTTAAGACACAAAGTGACATACAAAAACTTGGCGTGCCCCGGTCGCATTACTCATATATTTTTATTAACAGGTTGATAATAATTTCTGATAATAATTTGCAAATTTTAATTTCAGACATATAATTCGCGAACCTTAATTTTAAATATTTGCTAATAATAACATTAACATGTTGATAATAATTTGCAAATTTTAATTTCAGATATATACTTCGCGAACCTTAATTTTAAATATTTAGTAATAATAATGAGACCGGGGCACGCCAAGTTTTTGTATGTCACTTTGTGTCTTAACCCCTTTAGTTCCGGACCTACTTGGCAAAGCTTATGATTAATTTCAAAACAGCAATTTCAAACACTTCGATCAATTTGTAGCACAGGACA